>JAFBJU010001662.1:364127-550000 GCA_016785305.1 Colistium nudipinnis
TATTTCCTCCGCCCCCCCCCCCCCCAGGAACGCCATAAATCTTTTTTGGAGCAACTGTCAAATTGAAGCACTTACCGCGTGCGACTCAATTCCATTCACGCAGCAGGATTTATGCGAGATCACAAAAGGACTTCCTAAAATTCCGGCGATGCAAGTAGAAACAAGCGGCCTGGCGCCCTACACAGCCTGCACGCTGGATTTATTGCGTTATTATTAATTTATTAAGTTTGCAGACAAGGCGATTTGATTCCATGCAATATATATATATTAGCAGATGAGATGAGGTGAGCTCAAGTCAATGTAACTGAATCTGTATCCTAAAATTAAAGATTTAACATTTTTGATATTTTCACATCCTGCAACAATTTCAAGCGAGACGGCAGGGGAATGAATTTTGCCTTTTTAGACAATAATAAAGGGAGACGTCGCGCATGTGTACTTTGCACACACCAACAGTGGTCTTTATCCAGTTATTATAGAAAAATAATGGCCGATTTTTTTTCTGCTGTTGGTCTGGTCTAAATGAAGGCCAGACAAATTTGTAAAAAGACGTAGCTTGAAGCTTGGTGTTCAAGCTTCACACGCGAGCGTCGTTAACTCCAGTCGCCTTTGGTCTTGATTTGCACCATTAGATGAGATGTTGCATCAGTTGAAAGCGACCGAGAAACCAAAAAAAAACCTTAACCAGAAATACTTGATGTGGAAAGGAGGCTGAGGAATCTCAGCCTTCTTATCATCTTCTGTAAAAGAAAATGCCTCGTCTCGGGCAACAACAAAACAGGAAATGTGTTTATCTCGAAATATTCAACGCGTTTGCCTTGATCCACTTATTTTCGAAACGGCTTTCGAATTGCAACGCTGAAAAGGCCTACGTTGATTTCCTGGCTTTTGTGTTTGAGCATCTGGTCCTCAAAGCCCAAGTCGGAGATAAGGATATTCAAAAAAATCAAAAATCAAAAAGGCCTGTACCTTCAAAATAAAAGGCTACTGTGTGCATGGGGAATGTTTGTTTCTTTTTCTGCCCAAACCAATCAACCACTTGAAAACCTGACAAGCGCAGAGCTTCCCACGGCAGCGGCACCACGGCGACACCATTTATGATGCCTTAAAAATGAATTGGTTACGCAGATCTGGCGTGTCACAGCATTTCTTTTCCCCCTCCTTTTCTTTTGCGGAATTTTATACGCTGAATTTTATACGTTTCATGCTATTTCGCAATTGTGTTTTGAGGGGGAGGACTTTAATAACTTTGGCCCGCATGTCTGTCTGTCTGTCTGTGCAGTGTGGAGTATGACTTCAGGCAGCAGGAAAGACGCTTCTTGGAGTCAGTTCGGAATCACACGGCGAGGGGAAATGACGCCTTCTGCGCGCACGCGCCGCAGCCCGTGACCTTCGGCGCGCTGCGAAGCGTCATCGCCAAGAGCCTGACGAAGTCCAGAGTGAAAAGCAAAAAGCTGTGCAAGACCCTGATCAAGTGGCTGCCCAGGAAAATCCAGCAGGTGTGAACCTCTCCGCGAAACCTGCGTGCAGTTTGACGGCCGTTCCGCTCTACGGGGGCAGGGTGCAAAACACTCTTAATTTACCCCGGCTCGTTGAGACATTCAGCTACCATGGCCCATAAGGAATTCTATAGATTGCATCGGGAAAGAAATATTCTTTTGTTGTCAACATGCCCGCTTAAATGACATAGCCCACCACAAACGTCATCTTCTGATCTGTTACACTGGAGATCTCGTGCACTCTCTGCCTTCGAGCCACGTTCCCCTCACCTGCGTCTCCTAAGAACAAATGTGCGCACCAAACTACTTTTGAAACGCAGAACCACGCGTGACTTTACTGACAATTTGATTCGTCCGTTCGTCCAAAGCTTTGTTTAAACTGCGAATGTTGAACCGGTTGGTTGCATTTCTTAGAGGAAATAAACAAAACTTTTCCAGCTAGGAATGGGAGCTTATTTGCTCCGCGCACCTTTTTCCACGCCTGCAATCTGGCCACGGGGGAGCAGAAAGACGAGAAACATTCATTACGCTCCCGCCAAATGTGCCGATGGGCTCCAATTCCCCGAACAATATGAACTTCACAAAAGCTTTCCCCCAGTAAAACAATGACATGATGAAAAGGCGGCAATGAAGCATGGAGTCACACTCGTGCGCACGCTCACGCACCCAGACACCTGGACATACGGAGCAAACTAGAGCAATTGGAGACCGTGGGTGGTTCCACCCGAGGTTTTGATAAATATTCAACGTCAATGGTAATTCAGAGAAATGTGGATAAATGCTTACGGGTTAAGGATTTTGACAAGCTTTTTTTTTTTTTTTTAAAGATGAACGGCTCTTTAACAACTGCATGGATGTGAAAGGTTACACAAAGCTTTTTTTTTTTGCAACGCAGGAAGGGAGCTGAGGGAAATCTGATAAATTGCCTCAAGTAATGAGTCAGCGTTGCTGCGCAGAGCCCAGGATTACAAGCTTGAGAAGAGAAAAAAATTAAATAAAAAGGCAGAAATCTGGCAATTGAAATTGAAAAGAAGTGACCTAACCACACGTCTGTAGCCTGCCCCTCAGCTCAGGGCCACTTCACCTATTTCAAGTTTAACTCACCGACAGTTGAGTTGCACTATGGGTAATATGAGGTTAGGTCGTGAAGGCGGAAGAATGGTCTGGTCTTGCTGCACTGATACTAAAACTACTAAGAACTGTCGATCATGAATCAAATGTTGGAATGTAGGATTGAAATTGATAAACCGGCAAGACACAGTATATATATATATATATATATATGTATATATATTTTGATTCATATTTTGTATTGCGTTTGTATTTTTTAATGTGACGTTGAGCTGAACTGCTGAGCCTTTAAGGGGTGTATGTTAAAAAAACAAGCCCTTTTCATCAACTGAAATTAGATGTGACACATTGCACTGAAAGATATATGATTCATTAATAGATATAAATTCTGTTTAAGCATTCATTGCAAACTGTGAGGGTACTTTTAAATCGGGACAAAAAGTAACAGATTCAATTTCGAAAATGGGAATAATAAACTGCGGCTGTGCTCGCTCGCTTATGCGGAGGATTTTAATTCTCTAATTAAAGGTTATGGGGAAATTCTGCAGTTCTCTGTAGTTGAAGCTGTCAATTAGGAAAAAAAATATATTATTGTGCAGCAAAAGTCCAATCAGTCCACGAAACCAAACGTACACAGACCAGATAACATATTGCACTTTTAGAGTTAGAGAATGTAGCCCATATTTCACAGCGAATGAAACTATTTGTTACGTATGACAGTTGATGAGTAGTTTTACGATTTTACGTTATGTAATCACAGCAACAATATGATTGCACTTCTACTTTCCAAGCGTGGTAACCGGGTGTAGAGCTGCTGACAAATACTGGGGGAAATGACCGAACCCAACAGAAGTCGGACTTGGCACCGCTTTGCACACGCCTCTAAATAACTGAGGAGGGCAGAGTAATATCCCGTCTGAAGTCAGATTTTATTTACCTCCAAAACAGCAGTACGATTTCGCTACCTACTTTGTCAGGCCATACAAACAAAATCGGAAATAAAATCGAATCTTTACGGGCCTTTGCAACTGTGTCTGAACATACGAAGCCAGTTAGGGTTGAAAAACGCCAGCCTCCATCGAGAGACATGGCCGACATTACCTCTGAGTCCAATGACTTCCAATAAGGTGAAAAGAATTACTTTCCCTGCCCACACCACCGAAAGTTACATTCTGGTCTGACGCTCTGCGCAGCCTTCGGTCACTTTCAGCTCATTAGTTTGGTTCAGTGGTCCGTCTGGTTGAGGTCCTCTCACAAGCCCCTGTGCAGAAAAGCCAGGAGCAGCTGCCAGCTCCCAAGCTCAAACATTGTTGTGCCCTGACCGGCGCGTAAAAAAAAAAAAAGCCAACTAGCTGAAGCAAAGTTTTCTCAGGTGTTCCAAACAGGACTGAAGGTCACTGTGGCAAAAGTGGGCTTGTGATCAGCCTTGGTGGCAGGAGGCCTCAGTGGAATGCAATAACTGGCTGCCAAACGCTGTTTTTGTTTAAAAAACAAACAAACATATATTACACAAATTCTCACTTAGACTCACTCTGGTAGTGATATGCATATAACTTTTTTTGCATTTCTGCACTGGCCCTAAGCTGATCTTAGCTCATGCATGCGTGTAATCCGGTAAAAGGTGTGCAAATCATCTGACAACAGAGTCCAACATAAAATGCCACAGACAGCACTGTGGGTAATAAATGGCTTTTTACCCCCAATTGGCCTTTTTTTCTGAAAATGACCCTTTTTTGAAATCAGGTAACAACAGGAGAGAAACAAAATTTCTGAAACACCTCTAAAGGTAATGTTGAAAAAAAAAAAGGCGGAAAGTACGAGCAAAAGGCCATAATATTTGCACATTTTGATAAATAATACATGTATTTAAGCCCTGCCCACAGTCCATGTTGTACAGTTTCCTTTCTGCCGCAGCACTTTTCTCCCGGGGCAGCCTGCTGTGCATCGACAAACATTTTTTGGGCCGCAAGTCACTGCAAATTGGCCTGTTATTCCTTTTTCCAGCACAGTGAACTGTGAATGGCTGCATCTACTGGATGCTACAATAAATGTATTCCTCGCAATGCCAAGACTCAAAACGAAGTGGAAAGAGGACTTGTTGTTGTCGACATGAACGACTTTGCAAACTCTCTTGAGTCGATCTTATTTAGAAAGGTAATGTTTTCCCCTCTAAATTAATAAACAATTAAATGCATTATCAACTCCTAACCTTGCCGCGACACCCAGAGTGCTTATTTTATAATCCCACATCTCCCCGTGGAGGACAAAATCCTCGAGGACTTCACCAACAGCAGGTCAGAGAGAAAATGTTAAGTCCTCTAAATACTGATCTCGACACTTCTACGCAAATAGTAAATGACCACCGTTAGGAAAAGAGTCCCCTTTTTGTAAGTCAAATGTGCTTTAAGCCCCGTCCATCACAAACAAATTACTAGCAGGGTTTTGTCTGAAAGTTGAAAATAGTCTCAGAAGCTATATATCTGCTTTAAATTGTTTTATTAGTACTCCCTAATCAAGTAACCGGATTTACTTGCTTTTGTACATTACCTCAAAGGCACCTGCTAAGAGCTAGAGTTCAGCCAAAGGGTTTGACTGTCATTTGTGCTGTCATTTTCTGTGCTGTGGACCTAATTCAGCAAATCAGAAAGGGTTAAATGATAAAGGATGAAATCATTTGCGTTGGTGTGATACATATCCTATAGGACTCGTAACTGGAAATCTGTTAACTGAATCTTTGAATCCGCGAAATTCCTTCCTTGCGTTTTCACAAATCTCAGCACCAAAATGGTAGAGGTATATAGTTTTTGTGTCGACCTAGTGGGCATATAAAATCAGGAAAAATATAAGTTGTCATATATATATATACAATATATGTATATTAACTGTCAACTATGCAATGTGCACTACTAAAATTTGAAGCTGGAAGGTTAATGTGCAGTTAAGTTATAGTAGCATGGGGCAGTCTGCATGCACCGAGACAGCAGTGTGCTTCCCAGTAGATATGCTTACATTAAGAACTTTAAGCTGTGACCTCATTAAACGTGGACAGACCACTACAGTGCAGATAAGAGCGAGTGTGGCTGGGTCAGTTGTAAATCTATACAGATTATTTTAGTTCCCACGTCAGTATTTGTTTGCTTCTTAATTAATACTCAGTCTTTTTTTGCCCCTTAATATGATAGTATATCCACCTCATACAAACGCTCTTCTCTTAAAGCACTGCTGCAGGTTTGATTCACAGACAGAATTAATGACTCATTTTGACATGGAGACTCACTGGCAGTGGTCCTTTGGGGACAGAGAGGGAGGAGGAGGAGGAGCAGCAGATCGGGTTCGACTCTCTCTCTCTCTCCTCCTCTCAGGGTCGAGTGTCCTCTGAGGGGGCTTTAGAGGAGCGGTAATCCACTCAGAAGGGAGGGATGGGCTTCCCCTGGGCTGGAGATGTAACACGACAGGGCACAGCAGAGGAGGAAGTTGAGAGTACTGTCTGAATTCCACACAACAGCGCAGGAAATTGCCTTAGGATTTCATGTGGCCTTGATCATGGTGTTATATGACTTAATAATCCGGCGGAGCGCACGTCACACTTGGCGCCCTTGTCTAGCCTGGTTCCCAACTTGCCTCCATCATGTTTAACGCTGCTTGGGGCCATATTTAGCCATATTTCTCTTTAATTCACAAACAATATATGATTGCACATGCTGCTCTCATTAAAAAATAAAAACATCACAAAAATATATATAATAATCAGATACCACTGCATGACTTCAATGTCAAGAAAAACATTGCATATCTAGTGATCAGTTCTTTATTGCCCCAGGAGGGCAATTCATTGGGTAGACAAGGATCACAATGCACACTGATGGCACAAACATACTGCACAAACACATAGTAAGCCAGCAAATGGTTCATGTACATTACCAGAGTGACAGATCTAACCCCACTAAATAAATACATTGAATAAATAAATGAAAAGTGCCAAACCCGTTACAGCAGCTGCAGTGGGCCTGATTTTGTTCTAGATTTTACTTCGCTTGGTTGTTGAGCTCAGACTATTGATGTGTGGACTGCAACTTGCACAAACTCTCTCCCCATCGGCCCTATTTGAAGGCGCGGTAAATGATTTAAATGTGAACATGTGGTTTGGACTGCGAGTTGGTGGGACCCTGCTTTTTGGTCTAAACGGAACTTCAGGTTGGGTCTGATGGAGTCTTTTCATTGGAGGGGCACACATTTGATTGACATGGTTTTGTCATTGTTATTTGTAGTGTTACCTTGTCTGGCGCATCAGTCTTCCTTCCTGGTAAAGACAAATGTTTGGTAGACGGGAGGGGCCATTTTAAAAAGGGGGCCTAGAGAATGGACCAGTCCAACTAGCACCCCCTGCTCATTCCAAATAGTATAACCTTCCACTAAAAATGTCTGCCACTCATTTGTTAAGTTAATTAATTTTGTTTAAGCCATGTCAGGTTTTTATTTCTTGGTTTCATTCATTTTTATTTTGATTTAAAAAATAAAATAAAAATTCATTTGGTTGCCTGGTCCGTGACAAACACAGTACATGCTGTGGGAAATATTAAATCAAAACACCACCACCAAATGATTACTTGACCTCTCACACAGAGCTTACTGTCTTTATGGAAATGCTCAAATAAAGTTAAAAAATGAGTTGTCTTTTCATCCTTTTTTTTCGATATTTGATTTAGAAGACAGCTTTGATGACAGAAGAAAGGGAAGTGCTGAGACAAACAGCAGGTTAGATCAGCAGCAGAGAAACATGAGGAAAAAGCTTGTTCGCCTGAAAAATCACTTCAGGCTTACGTCCTGTTATCGCACACATGTGAATGAGCTGGAAGCACTTCTTAATCCCCTTTTGGGGCCAAGAAGAATCATATTAGTTCACAGAGAATTAAACATAAAATGTTTGGTCTTGGTATATAAATTCTTGATTTTGCAGTTCATGTTCCTCTGAAATGTTGTGGTATGAAGCTATAATATTCTAGTGTGAAGCTCACATCGTCAATTATTGGGTTAGTGTTGACTGAATATTGAAAGTAATGTATTATCAATCAACTAAATTGTATTTTTATAGCATTTTTTTCTAAAATGCCCCTCATTTCCCCATTTCCTAATTTTGTCAATAAACGTAATGTCCATTTCGTCCATTGACATACATGATGTTTTAAATGTTCAGAGATCTACAACCCATTGGAACATAATGTAATGCACATATCTGTCTCTGCCATACTTCTCGAGGTCTGACCCAAATTCAGTACCCACTCATGGCCAGCAGGTGGAGCACAAACCATGACACAGCCTCACACTAAGTTCAGAGTTTCCACAGTGATGTTAAATCATATTATTAATAAGAAAATGTCACTGGCCACTAATTTACAAAAAGTACACACCCAACATTTTTTTATTCAACACTGTTGTTGTTGTCATTGTTTAGAGACCCGTTTAGATTGTTGAGAGACATAATGAGACTGATCAAACAAACACTGATTTGGAGGGAAAAATTAACAAATTCTTTTTTTTGTTTTATTATTATTCATTCAGTACCCCTCTTCTCTCCAATGCCACACTGGAAATGCTCAAGTTCCTCCTCACTCTACCCTGGTCAGTTTTATGGGGCAGAGCACGCTGCTATTTGTAGTTAAACAAATAGACTCACTAGTCTCTGTGATTCTCAGGCCGTCTCCTCCTCCAGAAAAGCACTGTTTTATGGCTCCCTGTAGGATTGAGGACATTAGCTTTCCGGTCAACATTCGCACTGATCTCCCTGTCTGCAATTTATTTATTTATATATTTTTAAAGCAACAGTTGCCGGACAACACCACCTGGGGCCTTGCAAAATAAATTAACCTGTAAAATGTAGAAATAAATTAAATAATCAAAAAGGGTAGATAAACAGGGATTAAAGCTGCTGAGAAACCACAGATTTAGACAAAGCCAACAAGCAACGGTAAGGGCCTAAACCATATCACATAACGCAAAACAAAATATCTTCAAAATCTCCAAATCAAGTATTAAATATATGACCAGACAACGAAGGGGAAGACAAATTACGGCAATACTAATAATACCAACAAAAGGACACAATATACGGGACAAACTAAATGGCAGACTAAAAGGCAAAGGTACACCAACCCTTTTAAGGGAAATGACCAGCCAAACCCCAGCACCAAAAGCCAGCAGGGACAAAGACCAGGAAGCACATGGCACACAGGTGCCTTAAATAGTTTGGCCCTGATTAGACAATCAGACAAAAACCTGCAGCCCCTCTGTACCCTGCTTATTGGTAAAGCCAGATCCGCCCCCCACGTCCACCAGCCTGAGTTCCCGTCTTTTTGAACTGTGAAATAAATCCCCCTCAAGGTTTTATGCAATATTACGGTCCAGCCCAGGACTGTTTCTCACACAAATCACATTCCGTTTCTGCATAAACTCAAACTTTCAAACAAGTCAAAGACTTGACGCGTACACTGGTCTGCCCACCACGTTAAAACCAGATAACAGTTTTAAATGTGGTGGCTGGTTGATGTAATTTGATTTGATGTGCCTGGACTGCCTGGAGGGGGACATTTGAAGGAGGCGGGCTTACTCCCCAAAAAAAACAAACATTAGTGTGGCTGAAAGTCACCACATCCAACTTAATGTGGTTATTGTTTAATCTCTTGACCCGACACGACTTCTTAGACAATTGTTAACTCCTTTCCATTCCGGGAACGTGAGGTCGGTTCAGCTGCTGGGAAAGGCGAGACACACGTGGTTTGGAGGAAACCATTGACTCATAGTATTGTGTAGTGACCATGTGTTTTCAAATGGGTGGCATTGTTTTTTTGGAAGGACACAAGGAAAAACCTCTCTAACTGAATGTTTCTCTGCTTACTTAGTAATTATTGTCTATTTCTTATAACACATGACTGCAAGACAGCAGATTATTGTACCGAAACAACCCAGGCTAAAAGGCAAAGGTAGTCATCCTATGTCAAGGGAAATTTTAACATCCTCAATGATGATATGTATACTTATACCATGTATACCATGTTTAAATTAGGGGTGTTTCTGTCAACCCCTTTCTAGAGCAGGGATGGGCAACTGGCGGCCCGTGGGCCTCATGCGGACCCCGCCCTCACTTTGTGCGGCCCGCGAGTCAATTTACAGAATTCCTCAAAACTATTGGTCACACAGTTGAAGAAAATGGCCTAGTAAACGTTTGCTGCCTGTATATATTTAGTTCTTTTCATTAAATGATAGTACAGCAAATTCAATCAGAGAAAGAAAGAAAGCAGCTTTATACGTTCCGCACAGACATGCACATGCAGACACAACAAACAGGTTGTTAATATGTTTCCAACTCCATAATAACTCAGCATTAGACTTTCTTTTGTATTAATCACTGGAGAGGGTCATGAGAAATGTCCTTCCTTTCTTTTTATTTATGAATGGACTTATGGAGGCCACAGGTTCCCCACTCCTGCACTAGAGGGAGCGAGCAGCGTACGTGTCCACACATGCACACACACACACACACACACACACGCTCTCACACGCGCGCACATCTATGTGATCGGAGAAAGAGAGGGAGGAGATAAAGAGAGAGAGAGAGAGAGCGTGAGAAAGTGACAGGGAGAGAAGTTAAGATGTTAGCAGGCTGGAGGAGCCACAGGAGAACATTTCTGATCAGGGAAGCGAATGGTGCACAAAACCATGTGAGGTGAGTCTACTTCGTTGTTCTGCATGTGAGTCTTTTGTTCACAAATCCTGGTGCCAGGATCGAATGGGTAGCATGCAGGACTGCTGCTTGTATTATAAATGTAGCTCTTTCTTTAGACAAAGTCTTGTCTGTATTTATTTGCAAATGATATAATTGTGTATCACAGATTTTGGGTAATTTCTTATAATTGTGACTTCGAGTAAAAGAGTAAGAGATGATAAGGCAGGGGTACACACGCACGTTGTCCAAATTCTATGTTGTTCAATAATTGATCTACACTGTTCTCTATCCGCTCTGGACCGGATATGTTGCCTCGCTGTTATCGCACAATTGTTGACTCATCTAACTCACCAGATAAACCCGGCTTGCTCCGTGATGCAGGGGAGTCCGAGGCTCGTCGTGTTTCTCGACAGCCGTGTGCCGATAATTGCATGACACTCACAGGATCGACACGCATACGCAAACATGGCATACGTTGAGATAAGACAATCGCGGGTCATCTACGAAGCGGCCCGTTAGACCCTCAGAACCCTATAGATACGCTGTGCATTGCTCAAGTGCGTAGTGTGTCGTGACATGGGGTTATTACGGCACATTTATTTCGTTTACACTTACAGTAGCTATCAGTGGCTGTGTTCCCGCTGAGTACACACAGCAGAAGCACCTACATCGCATCCTATATCAGTCTTTCAGGCCACATGGCTTTTTAAAAAATGCATTGTTACTTATTCACGACGGTCCTTAAAAGTGCCTTCAAAGTAACACTGACCACCATTTTAAAATGAGAATACCCATTTTCGTGCACATTCTCCTCATGTGAAGGAAAATAAAAGCCAATATTTTGCCCCTGTCATTGTCAGCGTGGCATTCATTCTGCAACGCACAATTGTGTTGTGTTTCGCATGTTACCTTAGTGTTGTGGCACACTGGTCATTTTGCATGAGGATCCGATTAAATCATCTCACTTCATGGCCAATGGGGCACTGGATGTGAGCTGCAGACTGTCCGGGGACACAGCTAAACACCACGCAAACAAAGTTGCCATGGAAACAACACACGTTCATCCCTGAGGGGAATATATTAACGTAATTAAAAATCATTAAAACCACGATAACCGTTATCTGGATGGCAATATTCAGCCGAAACAATGAACAAACAAAGAGGGGGAGTTCTTCATTTGAGATGAGCTTGTACTGTATACTATTATATGCAATTATGAAATATACACATATTATGATGACCTAAATTAATCAAGGCCTCTATTTATGACAAGTTTTATGTGAAGTGCATCATGGAGATACAGACAACATACAGAAACACAAACGCTGGATGGATTTCAGTCCTTCAGAAACCCTTAAAACAGAATGTGTCGAAAGACAAAGTACTTCTGAATGCGGAGAAACTGTTTCCAAGCAGCAACACTAAGAGCCTTAGGTCAGATTAGCGAAATCAGCGATGACGCATGCTTCGCTGCGGTTGCCATAACAAATAAGAAGTTATTCTTCCGCAACTTATCAATACAGAGACGATCATTTCCACACCTCCGCTATTTCTACACCGAAACGTGGAGATCGGCTGTTCTTATCATCACCACTGTCAACACACACATGTGCTGTCATTATTATATTTGGCGTCCCTGAATTGACGTCTTGATGGTGGGAAAACCCTGGACAGAGTCACAGTAATTGACAGTGGAGAGGCCGCTGTGGTAACCTGCATTCGAAGCTGCATGCAGCATTTACCATGTAATCGTGTAACAGGAATATAATAACAAGAGACGATGTTCCCCTTTGTCTATTTATGTAATTTTAGCCCCTGCTATTATAAAACTTATCTCTGCTATGAACCTTCATTAAAGAATTTACCATCTGTGTTTTACTAGAGTACATGTGGTGACCTTCCTGTTATAAACAAGCAAATAGCATATTAAAAACCGCACTATCAAACATACTGTACGGCATGTATACACTTACACTGTCAAACAGCTGCCTCGGGCAGTTACATAACACACAGTAGTTTACAGCATTATATATTATGGCCCCCTGTGCCAAATTCAAATGCCAAAATGCAACCTCAACCACAAGGACGCTTGAAAGCTTGCAGGAGACGCATAAGCGACACGCAACAACAACAACACATTGAATTGTATTAGCCTTCACTTTGAATTGGTTTATCTGGTTTTCTATTCGATTTGCATTCATCAATATAGCCCCCAGGCAGCTGTGGCTCTGAGCCAGCACCTGAAAGAGAAACAGTACACATTTTCGATCATCATTTTCAATCCTCTCTTTTTTGGGGGAAAAACGCTGAAAAACGTGAAAAGGATGCATGACTGGATATTGAGAAATCTCAAAAAGAGTCTCAAAGTCAGGAGTGTTGTTGAATTGACCTACATAGGGTACGTCTCTTGGCTTCGTTTACTTTACTCCTTAGACTTTGATTGAATGTTTTATGTGTGTTGTTGAGATCCTGTCGCGCATAAGCAGTGACAGTGATGTACAATGTAGGTGCTTTTTGCGAAAGGGTTTCTCCCTGTAGTGCATTTTCTCGTCTCTGTAGGGACTAGCTCTCCGACCTCAACTTATGTTGATAGAAAGGTTTTTAGCTCTGTCCGCGTTGCATGTAGGACTGAAACGTGCCTCGCAGAAACCCCATAGTAACCTTCTGTATCATGAGATGAGCCAGGCCATGGTTAGGGTCAGGTATAACATGAATTGTAGTTGTATTAACATGGGAAATTGATCCATTTTTATGTCCTGTCTATCAGGGTGACATCAGTTTACCATAATGTCATATCGGCTGCATATTCCCCCTGGCCTATTTTCCCCTGGCATATCGTCCCTATATCAGTACAATCCAGGTTAAGGATAAGCATGGTTTACTGTTGGAATGCTGTTCAAATGGTGACAGCTGCTCTTGTTCCTCCCCAGGCCCGTCCCTCGGGGGCCAGTGACAGTGGCACGGTGGGAGAAAAGAAAGAAGCAGAGATGACTATGGCTATGCTTCCCTCTCGGTGATGTTGGTCGGAGAACCTTGGAGATAAGTTGATGAATCAGTCGGCCCATTTTCCCCCGGGATTCCGACAGCAGCGTTGCTTCAGTGGGGCCGGCGTCCGAGGTCGGAGGTCACCATGATCTCCACGGCTCTCCGCTGGCTGGTGCTGTTGTCCTTCATCCTTCTGACCATCGGCGGGAACGTGCTGGTGTGTCTGGCCGTGGGGCTCAGCCGCCGACTGTGGCGCATCGCCAACGCCTTCGTGGTCTCGCTGGCCGTGACCGACCTCCTGCTGGGCCTGCTGGTGCTGCCCTTGACCGCGACCTTGGAGCTGCGCGGTGGGAAGTGGCCCCTGGGGGGAGCCCTGTGCAACATCTACATCTCACTGGACGTCCTGCTGTGCGCCTCCTCCATCCTGACCCTGATGGCCATCAGCGTGGACCGGTACCTGGCCATCTCGGCTCCCCTTAGTTACTCTCGGAGGGTTACCCCTCCGCGGGTGACTCTGGCCCTCGTCGCCATCTGGGCCCTGTCCCTCGCCGTGTCGTTTGTGCCCATCCACCTGGGCTGGAACACGGTGGACTACAGGGTGCAGCACTTGGACTGGGGTATGGGGGACGAGGACAAAGAGGGCCGCTACTGCCAGTTTGAATGGAATAACAACTATGTTCTCGTTTATGCCTTTGGCTCCTTTTACCTGCCTCTGCTACTTATGACTGGAATGTACCTTTGCATATTCAGAGTGGCACAAGAACAGGTCAGTGTTTGCCATTGTTTAGTCTAAGACCATACGTTTCATACGAAGAAAAAAACATTTCACCACATCATCAAATATGAGGATTTCAAGTCATATTTACTTGTCCGCGTCACCTACGTCAGTTCATGTCCATTTTTTTTTTATGTATCTTCTTCAGGTGCGTCGTATTCGTGCTGCCACGCCATCGTTTCCGCGTTCCATGGCGTCCACTGCAGCGGTAGCCCGCGAACACAAAGCCACAGTGACGCTGGCAGCTGTACTGGGGGCCTTTATCATCTGCTGGTTCCCCTACTTCACTTTCCTCACCTGCATGAGCATAAGGGAGAAAACCAACCCTCCTAATACGCTTCACTCCGTCTTCCTGTGGCTGGGCTACTTCAATTCAGCGCTGAACCCCATCCTGTATCCGGCCTTCAACAGGGATTTCCGCAGGGCCTACGGAGACCTGCTTCGCTGCAGAGGACCGTGCCGCCGACAACCGCCGTTTCCTTGCGTGTCTCTGCGCAAAAGACTGACATTCACCACCGGACCAAAGGTCTCCCAGCAGTCGGAGAAACATACAGACAAAGTCAAGAAAAAGCCTGAGGCAAAGAGCCTCGCTCTTTCTTCCGATGAGCCAAGGTGAAATGCTGTGGACGCGTTGGACTGAGGACCCGCTGCATTGGAATTGTAATGTAGCAAACTTAAACTCAAACTACCAGATTAACCATTCACAGTATCAGTTAGATGTTGAGCGGTGAAGCGATTCATGCACAATCCAAAGTAAAACTCCATGGCTGTTAAATATGACTGTCTATGAGTGTCTTGGATAGATGATCAGAATGAAAATGATAGGTTGCCATCCTCACTTTTTGCTTGTGACTTTTCCATTGAATCAAATACACAGTACTGAAATGTGTGTTGATTAGAATGTGTAACAGGCAGACGGAATGAATAGATGACTCAGTAAGTTTCTCAGACAGCTGCAAAGTGATCTAAGTGGTTAAAATGTTGCTAATGGTTTATTTTCCTCTCCTCGCCATGTTGCCAGTGGAAGTGAATGAGTGCCCAGCAAGCTGAAATGATATGTACAGTATGTGCATGCTTGAGCTGGCCTGGCTTTACTTGAATGACTTCCTGGAAGTTTCACGAATGAAATGCAACTCAACAAACATCTATGCAAACACGCAAAAAGTGTATTTTCCACGAATGCAACATGGTCTAAATGTGTTGCACAAGTAACAATTATACTGTACAGTCACACACAGACCCATACACAAAAAGCAAGACAAGCGGAAAATGGTCGGAGGGGACACAAACACATTGATTGACATTATCGGCGATGTTTTATTGCTTTTCATTCATTTTGCAATTGTAAATTGAAAAAAAAACGTTTTACCTGAGGCAGGATAATCAAATATTTTATTTATTAAATGTATATTTATTTAAACTGTTTGCTGCTTATGTGCACTTTTTGTTCATTCGTTTCTTGAGCCGTTTGTATCCATTTATAATGTTATAAATAACTTTGTGAAGATTTTATGCGGGAAGGAGAGAACGAGTGGCTTTATTTACCCCGCAAGCAGCTGGTGGCTCTGTGCTTAACGAGACTAACTCACGTCTCACGGCTCCAACATTTTTGTAATCATCGTCATGAAAGAATGCAACTTAGCATTACAAAGATTTACATTTTCAAGAAGCTGGTAGTTTTGTTTTGTCCACGCAGGATAAATCAAAGATTAACCTCGGCAGGCACCGTGACCCCTGTAACACGTCAATAAGCTACCGCAGTCGGTTTGTATAATATAATATATAACAGATAAAATTCGGTTTCAACTTGACATTTTTCGGGGGTACACAGTGATCAATATTCCTAATTTTGTCACAAATTGGTCAACAGACTTCGTATATGTCAACATTCATTATGCATCACTATTGTTTTTACTCTGCACACTGCCCTAAAAAGCCACTCCAAACCGAGAGAAAACGTTTCAACAGTTTTTTGTTGCTCGCATGTTAAGTTGAATTTTTTCATGATGGTTTGAAGTGTCTTTGCTTGGTCGCCGAAATACAAAAAAATACGTAAAATGGCATATTTTCGCCAGGTATATTATAAAAATGTCCAGAAAGGAATTGGAAAATGACTTTGGAGGTCAACCCAAAGCGTAAGTGAAAATACGGTCCTTGATCACACGCGACCCATTTGAACCTCTTATGTGCTGTGTAAATATCTGATGATAAATAGGGAATTGCAACTGCGCCTAGACTTAATGCTGTAAGCTATATAAACAAAACAACAAAAGGCTCTAACTGTGACGCTCACTGACCTAAGATAGCAATCTATAATGACGTGTGCGTTTGAATTATGTTTTTTTTTTTTAACACTGAGTCAACAGACAGACAGCTCTACAAGGATGCAATGGAGAGTGCGCCATCACTTGTGTCGTAGGTGTGTCAAGTGTATAGTGTAATATTGTGCTTGCTCCATCATATCTAAAGAGCCTGGGGATGAGGATGCATTTTACGATCTCCCAGGCGGGAGTGGCTCATTGTCGTCGTGTTTATCAACAGTTCACTCGCTCCATTATCGTCATTTCCTATGTCGCACTGCTTCAGCGCAAAATAAATAAACTCCCACCTCCTGCAACCAAGAGCAGAGTTTGTATCTCGGCGTCAATAATCCAGATGAGGGCACTGCGTTTGCACTGTCAACAATCCAGCGTAGAGCTGATTTATTTAAGAGTCGTCTGTTTCTGCATCACTGCGAAATGACTTGTTATCAAAATTCAAGAGGACGAAGACCGCGCAGGACATATTGAGTGAGGTGTGATATTGTAATCAGTGTCAATGTACGATATGAGACAATGTAGTCAGAGCCCAGTCATGACCTCATTCACACTCTATCTGCAGAGCTTGCTTAAGGTAATAAACAAATGCGTTTGTTTAGTTTATGTATGCATATAGAAATAAATTAGGTCTTGCCTTGATTACTGGACAAACTACAGTATGCCAGTTAATGTATCAGTTTAATCCTGTATGGGTCATCTGCCAGTCAAAAACAATCTGGGTTATGCTTCATCATATATACAGTATGTGCATGTATGCTCTGGTTTGACAGTACTTTTCTGCAGCTCCATGCTGACAAATCCTTAGTGACAGCACTCAGTGTAAAAATGTGCTTTACATGACTTTGTCTGCAAGACAAGACAAAAAAATGGTATATCTGGCCATAGGGAGGTTTCAAGACACTCTGGGGGACACGAGCAAAAAAATAATAATAATAATAATACTAAAATAAGCTTTTGACTGTATGCAATGCAATGTTTTCTTCATGGCAAGACATTTATGGGGGTTTCAGGTTGTCATCGCTATGAATTAATGTAAACAGCCGTCTTTGGGGGCCACCTTCTAGCTCGGGGCCCTTGGCAATTGCCTACTTTGCCTGCCCCGTAGCGACCACGCCTCTGTCTGGTCATACAAACGCCTGAATTTCTATTATGGTCCCGTAGTGCCTCCTTCTCTCCCTCTGTCATTTCCCTTTTCCCTTTTTGTTTTTCATTGTGAGTCTTGTCTGTGTGTGTCTGTGTGTGTGTGTATGTGTGTGTGTATGTGGCAGTTTTTGGGCAGGGCCTCACCTGTAGCTCATTCCACTAATCAACGACTGCAGTTTAAAACCCCGCCTCTGCTTTGTGCTCGGTAGCCCTGGTAAAGAAGTTGCGGCCCCTCCTTTTGGTTTTCGGTTCCTGTGTTTTGATATTGAAGTACCTTCTCTTGTGTCCAAGGTTAACGTGGGTCCAGTTATTCCCCGACCTAAACAATTTCATGATAATGTTTTATAGTATTACTTAATTTACATATATATATTCCTAGAAGTCCAAATAAGAAAAAAAGGGGGGTGTAGTGCAGCTTAATGCAACCGTGTGGGGGGTTGCATTTGACCTGCATGGTGCGTGTCCACCAGATGGCAGTATTCAACCTGTTTTTGACCCTTGATTCACAGAAATCTTCTTAAGGCCTTCTAGTATACCCTTCACCTCCAGATGAACTAAATCTTGACGACTGTGATGCATAGCTAAGGGTAAAAAGAAATATTGCCTTGCAAGAGACACATCTGAAAGATCCCAGGAGCTCCACTGACGTGTATGAGCACGTGTTGTATGCACTTCAAACTTGTTTTTGCAGAGTTGAGGAATTCAGACAGTGTAAGTTCGGTCACTCTGGACGGCGCATCTTTGCAACACATTTGTCAACTTGTTTTTTTCTGGATTTATAAACGTAATTACTCACATCTATGTCCATGCCATAAGAATGTGATAAGAGTGTTTGAATAAACCTCACACATTATGCAACCGAAGTGAGTGGGTGGCGAGGTGGGTGGTGAGGTGTGAAGCTTAAAAAAGATCCGCTCGCTGGTTCCTGCGTCTGCATTGCAAGGGTTGCGGGTTCGGCCTTAAAATGTAATTGAGTGCTGGCTGGTGTGAAGTCACACGTCCTAATTGTACCCAGCGGACCTGAGCAGGGCTGCAGTTGCCATGGATAATTAAACAAATTCTTTCTGCAGACTGCACTGGGAGTGAGTTCTGTAGAGGTTGAACTAAATGATTTGCACATAGCTTCTCTTTGAGCCCCCAAAGAGTGTGATGCACTTTTTTGCCGTGTGATTTTTTTTTTATCTAACTCCACCCACAGGGTGACCTGTGTTTTTGAGTAAAATGCATTTTTAGTATCGCAAACTGTTGGCTGGATGCCATCAAAAAAAGATTTGGTCCGCTCATTTATGTTGAACTGATGCCTTCACTTTATGTACCTAAACCCATTATGAGTCATGAACTGTGAAAACAAGCAGGTATAGTGAGATTTCATTCAGTTTGTGCATTTATCAGACTCCTTTAATAAATTGTCATTAATTTTGTCATTAGTTGCTCACGTGGCTCAGCTGTGTTTCATTTTTTTTTTCAACATGTAACATTTAGTACGCATATAAAAAAATGTGTAGACCTAACAGTGGGTGGCAGGCTTGTTTTGGCAGACCAGGTAAATCAAACTCAGATACAGTATTTAATCCAACTAAAAATGACAAAACAGTGGTATGTGAAATGTGTGTGCCTCATATTGAATATATCGCAGGGTCAAATTGTACCAGTCAATAAAATTCCAAACCAAAAAGGGAGTCAATATCACACTCTTGTGGCTGTGAATAAATCTGTCGCACAGCTGCATATTGCAGATAAACTTCACCTCTAGTACACCTAATATTTTTTAAGCAGCTTGTACAAAGCTCCTCGTGTTAATATCATCCATTCCCCCGAGACAAGAGCCGGTTGCTTATATTATATGTGTGCTCTTACCTTGCAACCGTCTTTGAGTGCACTGACACGCAGGTTTTGTCTGTCTCCACATTAAACTTGTACTACACTTCTTCTGGGTGTGGGTCTGTGTGGGTGCCGAGCACGTCGCATAAAATAACAGCAGCTGCGGCTGGCACAGCCGCAGCCTGCCCAAGATCTCGTCTCCTCTGCCTCCCACTGCTCTTGTCACCTCTCATCGTTCCGCGTCCACGCGACTTTGAACATCCTGTCTCGAGATCCAGGAGCAGGTTTGTCTGGGCGCGAGCAGTAAATGTGGGTGGCCACACGCCTGCGGCTGTGTGTGTATGTGTGTGTGTTTTGGATTGGAGGGGGCGACAGCCATTTTCACGCTGAGAGCCGTGAAAAGTTAACGCTGGAAAATGAAAAATCGGAGGCTTCCCTCACAATGCAAATGATCAAAGAAGGGGATTGAAATTAGGACGTTATAATGAGTTGAAATATTGAATTTCTCTTTGGATTAAATAACTCCTGTTTGTTTGTTCTTTGTTACGGAATCGGCTTCACTGTGGTGAAATATGCTCACGTAATTGGGCCTTTGGCTTTGTACCCACCTCATTTGGCTTTTGTGAAAAAGGTATTGCTGCTGAAATGTTTTTTGAAAAACCTGTATACAAATCATCCTTGGAATGGAATCAAGTGATCTGTGGCAATGAAATACCAGTGTACATTAGTATGTTTGCTTTTTTTTTATGAATAAATAAAAAAAAAAAAAAATCATGTTCGTGGGAGGCACACTGGCCCCAGGATCACAACGTGTTCATCATATGAAGACTTGTCAAATGTGTGGGTGGAGCTTGTGACCGCAGACCTGCGTGGACTCCACCGTGTCTCCTCAGTTAGTGGATCAAGGAACGAATGAGACTGTCACTTAGTTGCTTTTTTGGGGGCTGGCAAAGTGTTTTATGGCTTTGGTGGAAAGTAACTAAAGCACAAACTCAACCATCAGCTGACGAAATACTGTACAACGGGTTGTTAAAGATTAAACGAGTGTTTCCTAACCTGTCAACTCACATGGGCATGGTTGGGACTCCTTGTCCTATTTAAGGTCGTGAGTGAGTCGTGAGTGTTCCTTTATTTTTGACTGAGAGCAGTTAAATGATTCAAATGTTCTCTTTATTATAGAACAGAAATATGAAAATATCGTAGTAAAGTCCTGATATTATTTTTGCTTTTATTTTTGTCATATTCACGATGCTACGGCTCCTCAGTTTTATTCAGTGACGCTCTTGGAGGAGGTTTAACTTAGATAGCCCTATTATTGACGGTGTAATAAAATGCTTTTATTCCATTAAGTGCCGTGACTTAACATAGATCTTAGTTTCCCTATTACCCTTTACAATTGTGCTGTAATTACTAATATCCTGTATACACTCGCATTGTTCTCGGCAGTGTGGAAAACTCTGAGCTGCTATTTTTACTCTGCCACTTTGTGAGTAAAGTGCTCCTCCCCTGGGTTCTCAGCAGGATTGCGCCAACAACCCGCCCCGAAAGCTATATAAGCCATGTTATTTTTTATGCTTTTTTTTGCTTTTTTTCATTGATTTAAACCAATTCAAAACATGTAGTATAAAGATATATACTGTGTGTGTGGGGGGGGGCGGCACTTATGTGAATTTCCCACAGGGCCTCTGGGCTCCAATGGTTTGCCTGATCAGCAAAGAGAAGAAAAAAATGACACAATGTACTTTGCTGATGGTGGTAGTGGTGGTTATTATGACTATACGCATTCAGGATATTTTGGTAGTTTTCCTTTTGAATGCTTTTCTCACATGCATGTGTGTGTGTGTGTGTATAATGTGTATTTCTTTTTTGACTTTATATCGACCAACATGTTTCAACATATCAATGCCAAAAAAGAAGTCATATTGTGATGATGCTGTGTGACGGCCCAGTAAAATGCTGTCTGTCACAATGTAAGACAGTGCTTTTACAATTTGTTGTTTCAACAGAAAAAAAAGGAAAACACTGTCACTTTTGGATTAAACTGTGAACCCAACCTTCAGCCAGCCGCTGCCACTTTTTCCGCCCACAACACTCACTTTTTTTGGACCACGGATCACGGAGCATGGATCATGCAATAGTGTGGGATTTTAAATAAGTGAAAGAAATAGATTCCGTCACACTCCGAGGGAGGAAGCTCCAATGTAAGACAGGAGGAGGGGACGAGAAAGAGCGAGAGAGAGAGAGAGAGAGAGAGAGGGAGAGAGAGAGAGAGAGAGAGAGAGAGAGAGAGAGAGAGGGTGGGCACAGTGGCGGCTGCTGGTGCTCTCTGCACCACTGAGCTCCTCCACACAGCACAGCTGCAGGGCTCCCACTGCAGTTGAGAGGAGAACCGCACACACAACACAAAAACATATTTGTGCATGTGCTGGAGGAGGAAACTGATACCTTCACAAGACCACGGGGAACACAACAGGACCGAGAAGAGGGGAAGAAGAACAAGAGAGTGATTAGGCAAATAGCAGAGGAGGGAAGACCGGGACGAGGTTCTCTGCTTTCTCTTTCTCGTTGAATAATTTATCCGTTGACTCATTTTGGTCTGTGTAACGCAACTTTGCTTCTTTTTTTTTCCTTTTTTTTTTAAACTTTGACATCCACCGCTGGATTTTCCCATCAACACTTCTAACGGTCTGGCTTTCTGGGGCACTCCCAGCACTACCTGCCTCTGAACTTCACCGCTGTGTGAGCGTCCTCGTCGGACTGTGGGAGTGACGCGGGGTACTCAGGTGTGACTGCGTGGAAGAGTTCGGATGTGGTTTTGTTTGCAAGCTGCTGGGCAAAAGCTCCATTGTGCCCATGAATTATTGGCCGAGTTTTAACTTTCTTGTGAGGCAGAGTTTTGAAACGTTGCAGAGCCATTTGCAAGTTTGACCCTCCCATTTTATGTTGGATACACTGGAGGAAGCTTCTTTTCATTTGCCTCTGGAGGATCCCCTGCTCTTACCTCAGGATGGCTGGCTGCACCTGCCGCTGCAGGCAGGGGGTGCTCAAATTAATCCAGTCCCTGCAGAGATTGGTCTCGGGAACCCTCACAAAAGGTACTGTGTTATTATTATTATTATTATTATTATTATTATTATTATTATTATTATTATTATTATTATTATTATTATTATTATTATTATTATTATTATTATTATTATTATTATTATTATTATTATTATTATTATTATTATTATTATTATTATTATTATTATTATTATTATTATTATTATTATTATTATTATTATTATTATTATTATTATTATTATTATTATTATTATTATTATTATTATTATTATTATTATTATTATTATTATTATTATTATTATTATTTGGGCATTTACACACGTCATGACTTGTGTGGATTTGATTTGCTATTACATTTGCTGTGTGACAGGGGCTTATATGAATGAGCTTCCTGAATGTTCCTCTCAGAATGTCTTGAAAACGTGTGTCACTTTTTAAGTTAGAAAAAATGCGTACGGTGTGCATGTGTGAGTGTTTGCAAACACCAGCGGGCAAAAACCGTCGGCTCCGAGTGGCGCGGCTAATTGTGGACGAGGTCAGGCCCGTTTTGGAAAGTTTCCTTTCCGCTTCATGTCCACGCTGCGGCCGCATGACATCACTTCTGCAGACCTGTCAGTTGCAACTTTTGCTGACTATTTTATATAATAATATAAGGTATAATATTATAATAATATTTTTTATTTTTTTTATCACACCCCGCTCATTGGCATGTTCATTAATCTGGTTTTGCTGTGTTTGCGTACATTTTCTGAGTCTTACATTTGTTTTGAACTTCTCTAATGCAGACATCCTTGTCATCGTGCTCCAGTTTTGTCTCGCTCCTCTTTTCCCTCGCCCCCAGCAGCATTCTTGCGGTTAAAAGTTTTTCACCTGAGCAGCAAAAGAACAAATGCTGAGTCAGAGTGCAGCTGCAAGCCATTCACGACTGATAAAGCACACTGATGGACACTCACCCCTGGAAAAAATAAATAAAAAAAAATGCACGGGCCACTAACTACAGATTTTCATTTGTCATCTTTGAAAATGCACTCTTTTCGTCTTTTTGTTCAGAAATATCTTTGATCAACCTCTTCTCTGCATGTACAGTTAATGATTTTTTTCCCCTGATTCCTCACAGCGCAACGAGGTGAACACACAGCAAGGGCTGGAAACAAATTAAGCAATTAAATTCATTAAGAATGGCAAAAATATGAACGCAACTGACAATGGCAGCCATATCACTGCTTCCCGTGTGATGTGGAAATCCGTAGATTTTTCATTTGCACTCGGTTTTACCTTCGTACTGATCAATTGACCGAGCCCTCTCAGGCAACGAATGCCACGTC
The DNA here is from genome assembly GCA_016785305.1 of Colistium nudipinnis. Taxonomy (NCBI): domain Eukaryota; kingdom Metazoa; phylum Chordata; class Actinopteri; order Pleuronectiformes; family Rhombosoleidae; genus Colistium; species Colistium nudipinnis. The sequence goes on from JAFBJU010001662.1 coordinate 387,851, forward strand.
AGGTGGTCTGTGGTGGTCCAGGGGAGCTGCCCACTAGTCAGACCAACCCTAACCTCAAGAACACCTTCTATACTGTCCCTTTCATGCACTGCATCTGTAATGTAAAAAAACACACACAAAAAAACCCTACAGAAGTAGCGATGAAAGCAGCTGGGAATGAAAGTACAGTAGGTGTACTACACAGGCCACATCGGTTATTGTGCTATACCCAGAAATAATACCACCCACTCAGGGCTGCATGGGTTGACAATCTCTGCCAAGCATCTGCCATGCCGAAATGAAACAATATTTCATACCGCAGGTCATTATTATTACTATTTAACTTACAGCCAAAGGCTTATGTTCGGTTGTTTAGACTAAGATGCCAAATTTAAGAAAGGCATTCACATCACTCTTTGGAAGGACAACGAGGGAAAACCTTTCCGTCTTTCTTTCTCTTATTATTTGGGGAACGGCAGCAGTTTTGCCCTTTGCGTCCTCTAACCATTAGCAGCTGAGGAACTGGAGTGGGAATTCTTTTGAACGTCCCTCCTCTCCGAATGTCCTTTTTTGCCGCTTCACGGCACCGACCTGTAATTATGAAATGATTTCTAAAGGTTATGGTGCTTGGGCATCTTGGCAGCACAGGGGCCATATCCTCGTTTAATACTATAATGAAATGTCACCGAGTTAATTAAGTGCCTCGAGTCAAACTACTAATTCAGAACGTATCTGTGAGGAGACTCACTAACTCCATCACGTGGTCCAGTTGTAAAATTATTCTTTTGCTTGATAATGTAAGAGCATAGGTGAATAGCATTATAGTTTAGCAATAGTACAGGGTGTAATGTATAAAATGTGTAAGTGTGAGTTTCGAAATGTCAGCTCCCAGTTGTGATAGAAATGAGCATGCCAAAGCTTTGAACAAAAGTGGCAGACACCCAACTTATACAACGATACAAACATATACGGTGAAGCTTGCAAGAAATCTTTCATCCAGATTCTATAAAATCATATAGAGAGTTATATCCTTATTACAAAGCTTATGTGTTTCATCGAATCATATTGAACTCATTGTTCTAATTTTATTGCTATGGTAGCTATATGTTGATGGGTTGAGGAATCCTAGAATTCAATATACATCATATGTACTGTGTGTATGATACACATTTTCAGACTATACACACTATAGTCCATTGGACCCAATGATCTCCGTGCGTGACGTGTGTCTGCAAGTGTGAGTGTTTATGTTTGTGTCATAATGCCCCTGACCTTAACCATAAAGCCACAATATCTCCAAATGATGTATATTTTAAACCTCATTTTATTTTATTTGAAGTCTTGCGAAGCAGTGACAAGGCCTCACGCGGCATTGCCGCAAAGAAATCGGGTTGCTTTTTTGAAAAAGACCTTCCTCCGCACAATTTACCCCTGAATCGTCTCTGCGCATTATAGCTGCTTTCATATGCATGGGGGAAGACATGAATGTGTGCACATGCGTGCCCGTTCAGTTTCATACACGCAAGCAAGTCAAGTAGAGGGAGAAATGCGGGCGCCCCATCTCCAGCGCTCATGTATCCCTGGTAGCTTGGTTTGTTATGCATACTTACCTGCACACACTTACAGCACATACACGACGCCGTGAACCATGATGCGCTGCATATTCATATTCAGACCTTTGCACATTTTAATCTCCACTTAGCAAGACATTTATCGTGAGGTTGACATTTAGGGGAAATGTGTTCATTGAAACTTTCGACTAAATACAGTGTGACAGAGCTGAATAATAATTTACATGAAAAAGAAGGAAGTACAGTCCATCTCCAAGCAGTTGAAGCTATCATTTGTAATAAAAAATACATTTTGAACATATAGACGCTTTTTCTGGCCACAGTGCTTTGTACCTTTTTTCTGACTACGGTCAGTATTGGAGGCCCCTAGTCAGATCAACACTTTTATCTTTAACCCAAGCGCATTACTGACAGTCACACAAAACTTAACTTTGTACATCAAATACACAAATGAATGGATTTTACAGCGTAATCCTTGTCTTTAACTGCAGATTATTGTTAACTCGTGCTGTTACATGTGTGATCAGTCCAACTTGACCAAAAAACTGTGTCCGAAGAAAAAACGGTTTAGACCAACAACGTGAGCTCCTTCATGCTTTATTAAGCGTTCGTTTAAAAGTTATTTTTGCTTAAACGTGACCTTTCCCCTTCAGGAGCAATAGGACGTGCAGGTGAAGGCAGAAACTCACTCGTCCGGCCCAGCGCTGCACCTGTCTCTCACTATCACAAGTCACGCGTGTCCTCTGAGTGCATATCCTTGCAGCATCCCGACACTGCAGAGGCAGATTCAGATCTATGGCTCGTGCACCTTTGCCACATCTCTATGCAGACCAACACTATGAACCCGCACTGCCCTGCATACTGTATGTGTACTGTCCTTCCCCTTTCCCTCAAAACCATCCTTCCCTAGTCTCTTTCTCTCTCTCTCTCTCTCTCTCTCTACAGCTGTAAGAGCAGTAAAAGGAGCTGACAGTGTATGTCTGTGCTTTTAATTTTTTACATCGCCTCACTACGCACTTTTATGTAACCGCCTCCTTCTGGATTTATTTTTATCTCTTGCCTCTTCTCTCTGTGTGCCCCGCATTCATTCTTTTCCAGCCTCATTGTTTTATTATCCGATAGCCACATGCTGTGTCACCTCTTGGAATGTTGTTTGATGGGATTGATAGTGCGTTGATGGCTGAGCGACGTGTGTTTGGCTGTGTGGGGGAGGGCTATAGGGTCTGGCTGCGTGTCATTCCATGTCATTTGTATTGTGACCTTTTCCCCCTGGTTATATGGAGTCAAAAAGAAAAGATTTGCTTGCAGTGGGGGCACCTGCAGCTGGTTTTATTCCTAAGAGTCTACTCTGGTGCCACCTGCTGTACAGAAAGCCGCACTACAAGATCAGTGTGACGCTGCGTGTTCCTGCGTGTTGTGTGTCTTCACTTCAGCGCATGTTCACTCTGTTTACTCCCTCATAAATTGCTTTATTTTCCCCTTTGTGCTCCAAATATAATCCATCTCATCAGATGAAGGTATACTCATTTCATGGATCATAGCATCATGGGCGAACATTTGTGGAGGATCACTCGTTTTAACCCTGGCTCCCAATTGAATCCTTTTTATTTCTTCTATTTCATCAACTTGATTTCATATTATATGAATAAAAAACATGGGTCTATTTCATAATTTAGATATCAGATTTGCAACTTCACAGATTTGCATTTCCTCTCCTTTTAAAGAATGGCATCTTCGGCTTTCCTGGAATAAGGTGAGGAAATAATGAAATGGATTCTCAAGAAGAATGCAGTGAATGGATGCAGCTGACTGGTGAAGCTCGTACTTGTGATAAAAAGATAATGACGAGATTATGGAGCGGGGGCTGCAGTGCAGTGGCCTCGGTGGCCGCCACGGTGCAGAAAGGCAGTTACAGATGTCTGTCACGGGGATTACACTGGGTTTCTTTTCTATATCAGGATCTGTGTGTGTGTGTGTGCATGTGTGTGTTGAGACCGTTTAACTGGTGACGGCTTATGCTATTGGGGACAAAGGCCATGTACCCATTAGGGCGAAAGGTGCATAGAGGTCAATAGTTCAGGTCAAGGTTTGGGTGTGGCTACCCATCACTGCGTGGAAAGTAAATAATGTATCTGGAGATGTATTTCTATTTATATATGTATTGATTGATACATTGATTCTCAAGTGCAGAGGGGAGATTGTAAAAAAAACTATGATGGCACTTAGAATTCTTATTTAATGTTCCATGAGATTATTTTTTTCCGAGAAGAGTAATGAATATTTAATATAACATGCAGGGAAACCATTGCATGAGATGCAATTTATAATATTTTATAATATTTTCATTCTCTATATTTTAATTAATATTTTAATTTAAAAAAAATGCGTCTGAATGTATTGAAATACAATAAAGGTAAATAAAAAGAAACAAGAGGTGCACATAATTAGCTTGAGAGATGTCTGTGTATATATATTGAGTTATGCGTGGCTTTCTGTTTAATTAATCATTGCATGATACATCGTCACCTCACCTCCACCTGGGAAATCACATTAGTGCCTTCAGCAATCCAACATCACACACACACACAAACACAACTTCATACAACAGGGTTGTCAGGCTGCACTTGTTAGGCAATGTTTATATAAATCCGAGAGAATAGATATGCAGTCATGAGTGCCCGCAGGGTTTAATCGCTTAAACCATTTTTTTTTTTTTGTTATTTTCTAGTTGTTCTTTTTCCAGATGACTCCAAACGGGGAAATATAACTTTCAAGAAATAGGAGAGGTGAAACAGCATTGAAATAATGGCGTTGCATAAATGTTTTAAATCAAGAGAGGTTTTCTGAAGCTGTCACATATACACACTGACAGAGTGATGCAGAGAGCATTTACATTTCTGGTCTGCAGCCAGTGGAATATTTAAAAGGACATTCAGGTTTGCTTTGTGTTCCCCCACATACAGCGGCTTCACATGCACCTCGCACAGAGCAAAGCAACCATTTTAAGATCTATTTGTTTCCACATTAGCTGTTTTTACCACATCAAGAAAAGAAGCAGCAAAACAGAATTACACACACAGTTATTCTGCGTAACAGCCCTGTCTGATTTTTTTATGCAAAGCGCGGGGATGTCAGCATTCCTCACTCCCTTTTCTTAAATTCAGGCTATAACATGAATATTTAGTGAGACCATTTAACAGTCAAATGCCCCCTTTGGTACCATAGGCGTTTTGAGAAAGACGAAAAGATCTGGCCATGTTACTGTCGTGAATCGAAACACCTGCACATGCACGAATGCACGAAAACACACACAAGTGTGCAGCCTTCACTGGAAACAAATATCTACATGCACGTGATGGTACAAGCTGTGCTTCTCAAAGCGAATAGCTCATTTGAATTGGCATTGGCCTGAAGTCCCCGTTAACGGTTGGGCTGTGTGTGTTCGCGTGCGCGCCTGCATGTGTGCGTGTGTGTGTGTGTGTTCGGCGTGTGCGTGTGTGTGTGTGTGTTGGTGCAAGTAAGTAATGAGTGAAAGAAGAAAATAACAATAAATGTCTAAGTCCCCTGGATGAATGTCCCTTATCTGCTACCCTTCACCAGTCAGGTGTGGTATCACTGCATCAGTTATCAGCACTCCCCCAATAACAAGAGGGCATGAGCAGGCAGGGAACTAGAAAGCGGGGGAAAGGCTGAAAGATGAGTAGAGTGAGGCAGTGAACAGAGGGAGTGGCGCAGAAAGGCAGGATCAGCTCGCGTGTATGGATAAAGGGATCGGAAAGCCAAGGGAATCAGCTCAAAGCTCAGAGCCGCCTTTCAGTGACAGATCTGAAACCAGTGAGGAGACAGCAGGGGCAAAGCCCCTTCAAGATCCAGGGCTGCGGAGGCAGAAGAAGACACAGCGACACGGGAACACAAACATCTGGAAATAAATAGCGGACTACTACTCCCTGGGTTGTTTGACCGGGCTGGTTTCCACGGCGACAACATGGGTGCAGTGGTGGGCACTTTGACCATGCAAACCAAGCAGAGAAGACCATCCAGAGGTACGTCACCATCATACAGCGAGGACAGAAAAGCTTGACTACACCAGAGAGAGCAGAGAGAAATCCCTTTTAGGAAAGGAAAGAAAAAAAGAAAAGATTCTGATAATAATGTGGCACCTGTTGAAATGCATGATATCTGTTTGTTTTTATGCCAGCTCTTCTCTCTGTTGCACACGTGCACAAAAGAGAGAAGGAACAACATTTATATGTCAAATTACTGCAGGGTAAACATTGAGTCCGAGAACAGCATAAAAAGACAGGCTAATTCCAAACAAAACAATGGTGTGTACATGTTAGGTTAAGTATGAATTTAATAAAGGGAAAGAAAAGCAGCTTTTTTATGAAGAAATGTAGCAACTGACCCTCATCAGAAGTGGCAGCAGAATTGTGAGGCATCAACCGCGGAGGTGTGATGTATAGCACATGTGGCGTGGTCATGATGGAGAGATTACAGTATGCCACGGAGTAGGATGTCCTTGAGAGCACAATAGGGAGCAAAATCACTGCCCCTGACCCTGTCATTATGTGTGTGTGTTTTGTGTGTGCATGTGTGGGTGCCTGTTGGGCGAGTGAGGAAACGGGAAGTGAACAAGGGTCCAGGCTGGAGCTGGCGAATTAACACGCAGCTCACATATCATAGCTCCCTGGCCTTATGCTTGAGAAGCCTGTTGTCATGGAGACTGGGTTGTGGGGGCATGAGAGAAGAGTGTGAGCAACACGCAGCCAGGATGAACGGTGAATTTGTAGCAGCGTGAAATAGAAATCAAGTAGATGAGCCAGCAGACGAAGCAATTACTCCGTGACACGCTTACAAGCTGAGGGGGACGGTACATTTTGATAAAAGCCTTTCAACAGCTGCTGATAGAATTGCACTGGGGTCAACCTGTGTCTTTTTCTTTTGTAACTCTCCAATAAAGTTCATCGTTATGGTCCCAACTGTAGAGAGGTGTGTGGCGAAAAAATCCCCGAAAAAATGAAAGTTGGTTGGAGGTTGTATTAATGCTCGATGCATAACAGCTCGGTTATATATATGCTTTGAACAGTATCAAACCGTTTTACCGTAATTTGGGTATATGTGCAAAGCGTGTTAAAATCCTGATATTTCTGTCAGGTTTTGACAAATTGATATTGCCAAACGCAAGATTGAAATAAGGTCAGAGTGTAATGTGGCTCGAAAGGAAAAACTGTGTCATTTTCCAACTACCTTTCTGGAAAATAGATAAAGGTCATGAGGTCATGAGACAACCAGCAGAGCTGAGGCAAATATGTTATATCTGGCCTTATATGCTAATATAATTTGATTTGACTTGGAAGCAGGGAGTTACTGGACGAAGCAAACCGTGTTTGAAGGAGGAATTGGAGGCCTTTGGACACCCCCTATTTCCAGTCTCCACACTTAGCAAATCAAGAAAGCTACAAACTGCCAATTCATATTCACTTCAGAGATTTGACAGTAATACCAAACCTCTCGTTTAGCTCTCTGTGGGAGAGAGGATGAGAGACTGTAGAGGCTTTTTTTTACATATTTGTATTTTGCACATGCAGTTGTACAATGCAAACGCAAAAGTTGCAAAGTCCTACCCCCACGTCATTATCGCCGCTGCGCTGCTCTGAGACCAAGTGGACGGGATGAAGCGGCCGTGGCGATGCCCGGGGCAGAATCCAATCTGTTGCCGTCACTCGGACCTGCGGCGCGCGCGTCTGTGTCATTAGCAGTGTAACGGAGCGGCCTCCCATCACACTCCCCTCCCCCCATCCCCATCGCCACCTCCCTTCCCGGGCGCGCGCTGATGAATGTCTATGTGCCGGGCAGCTGTTGCATCATTTATTCCAGGACTCCTGCCTTCGCCCACAAGCAACGACCCAGCAGATGGCCATCGCGAATCTGCGCCATTTGGCTGGCCGAAATCTCCCGATAATCAACAGCTTACTTTTACTTCCATAACCTGAACTTTGTCATGCGGTGATAGATTGATTAGAAGTTCATCGCACTGTTCCAGTTCTCGGGTTATTGCCAAAAAGGTCACTGGTGAACGTTCAATTGAAAATCCATATTTTCATACTCTCATCAAGCCTCTGAGATCAATAGCACTCTGTGATTAATTTTGTGCGGGGTCCAAACATATTGCGTTATCCTGCTCTGCCAAGTGCTCTTCTCTCCTCTCCTCCTACCCCTTCTTCTCTGGCATCCCACCTCCGATCGACGCCTCTACCTCTCTCTTTTTCTCGCCTGCCTTGGATTTCATGTGTTTCTGATCACACTGCCGCATTTAGAGGAAAGCGTGGCAGAAAGAATACACACAAACAGCCTCACACCCCTTATCTTTGTGAACCTGTCTGTTTGGTGAAAGGTTTTTTTTATGCTCGACTGAAAAAAAATGCAGGAATTGCGTATGGAGCCTTTTTCTTTTTTTTTTTTTTGTCCTTGTCAAGTTCATCCAAGCGTTAACTCACCCCTGCTCACATTTATCATGGCTGTCCATCCCCATGACAACAACAGTCAAGGAGATCGCTACAGGAGGAGGTGGAGGATGGAGGAAGGATTGAGAGAAAGCAACACATGACCCCGTATGATCAAATGGTAACCGACTAGGTTACAGACAGGGGCCTAAAAAAAACCACACACACACAATGACCAAGAAGATGACAACTGACACATATCCCTTTTAAACCATACTTTTAATAAAGATGAATAAAGATTAAATGGCTGGTCGGTGCTGGTCGGTGTTATCATGTTCCATGCATGTGAAATGTATCCTCCCAATTATTTTTTATATGTGCAGTTTTTTTATAGAATAAATAGAAAACAGTATTGTTACATATTCAGTATTCAGTTCAGTATTCAGTCATATGTATTCAATTACATATGACTGTTTGAATCGATCGTTGTACGCTGTAGATAATGTTTGGGGTTTTTGGGAGGTGCTAAAAGGTGAAATAACTGAAAGCATTGACTGATCTCAAATTTCTGATTCTAAATTCGTCCCTGGCAGACGATTCATGATTCCGGATACAGTTTCAGAGTCGAGGATTAATCTTGACTTGCGGAGTGGGTGAAATGAGTCACCAGCTCCATCAAAAAGAGAAGTGTTATATTCAATTTAATGTCCAGCGCATTTTCTCAAAGGTCTAACTGAGGCAGACCGTGTTGACCAAGCTGGACTTGAAGCTGGACACACTGATTCTGCACTTTCACTGTGGAATTGATTTATGAAAAAAAATTAAAATAACATAAAGATAAATCATGTAATATCATTTGGACCCCGAGTGGTTTATAAATGCATCCGTGCAGGACACAGCAGTGGCCATGGGTACATATGCTGTTCTGCCACACCAATAATAGACTCCAGACTTCACATTTCATTTCCTCCTAATTTTTTTTTTTCAAGCGCTCTGCTGCCCCCGGGGTGGGGCGTGTGTGTGTCGCTTGTGTGCACCGCTGGATGTCTGTGATTTTTAGTACGGCCCTGTGGCTGGAGACGGTGACAAACCCTTGCCCGCAGCGATACCAGAGCTCCTCACGCCATGAACCATCATCTGTCTCTACGGCTCCTAATAGCCCCGCTTCGTGTTGCCATTAATAAAGTCCCTCAACCCCTTCAGGAGGAAATCTATTTGTCAAGCACAAGTAGTTCTTCTCTTACCCGTCCTTCTATCACTTTCTTCCACTTTGCGATTCTTATGCTACTTTATTCCTCTGCTGCTTCACGCCATACTTTCCGGGGCCTGCTCGTTTTCTTTTTCCCCTGTGTTACACTTGTCATACTTCTAAAAATAGTGCAGAGCGTATGGGATTACGACTCAATGTGACTCTGCGTGAGTAAACAATTGCCAGTGTCTCCGGCTTTCTCATTATGGTTTTGTCTGCCGCGTAGATAAAACAGATGACGAGCTCGAGATGACGACGGTGTGCCACAGGCCCGAGGGTCTTGACCAACTGGAAGCCCAAACGAACTTCTCCAAACAGGAGCTGCAGATCCTGTATCGCGGCTTCAAGAACGTAATCACACCCTCCTTCCCCCTGATTTTATGATGACATTACATTAGTAGATTTAATACAGTATATTGCACAGCAGAGGCCTGTAGAAATGCCATTATTGCTCTGCAGTTCGTTGGTCGTAAAAAAATATATAATTGAATTGGACGAAGAGTGGTGGGATCACAAACGTCCCTTGAATTTTTTGACCCTTGCGTGGCTGAAAATCCATTCTTCCCTGACATGACCTCAAACTGTAGCTGCAGCAAGACCTTGCTATGAACAAGTGCTGGGAAATATTTATTTTCCCCAGAGGCTAAAAAAGTAAGTGACCTTTGTCCAAATAATATTAAAAGAAAGTGGTTAGCATGCCACTGCTGGCTAAAGTGGCAAATACTGTACGTATGTACTGTATATTAAAACCACTAATTGAATCATCTTCTCTTCAACAGGAGTGTCCCAGTGGCGTCGTGAACGAGGAGACTTTTAAACACATTTACGCTCAGTTCTTCCCTCACGGAGGTAGGGTGCAGTGATTTTGAATATCTCTCATTGCTCCGTGAAGCTTTTTGTGAGCTGGCCGAACCTCACGCATTTATTTCTTGCCTTTCAGATGCGAGCATGTACGCCCATTATCTCTTCAATGCATTTGACACTACAAACAATGGCTCCATTAAGTTTAAGGTAAAAAGAAAAATCCTTTGTAATTGCATTTGTGGGAGCTACACTTTGCTCCGTTGTGCTGCGATGCTTCCACAATCTGATCCGGATATTTTTCTCTTGCTGCCAGGACTTTGTAGTGGGCTTGTCTACACTGCTGCGAGGGACTCTGAGAGAAAAACTTGAGTGGACGTTTCACCTGTACGACATTAACAATGATGGATATATAAACAGAGAGGTGAGACTGTGCTCTCACAACTTATACACTATTTGGTGGGTCTATCTCCACCTCAATGGGAACAAATCTTTATTTTATTTTTTTCAGGAAATGACGGAGATTGTGACGGCCATTTATGACATGATGGGAAAGTACACCTACCCTGCACTAAAAGGAAATGTTCCACAGCAACATGTGGATGCATTTTTTCAGGTTAATCAAATATATGAAATCGTCGTTAGTAGGTTTTCCAGCCGTGTAGCCACAGCTAATAAAGCATCCTGCCCAATCATTTCTCTTATCACACTCTAGGCAATTCCTAAATGAACCTCTCTGGATATGTAAAGGCTTTTTGTGCATTGGCGAAAGTTTTTAGATTTGTTAAAAGTTTTACATCACTATCCATCACAGTCCCTGTTGCCGTAACAACTTTAAATCCAATATCCTTAGTATTGTGTTTTGGATTTCACAGTTGACTGTAGCTGGAAGTTCATGTTAATTGAAAATGAATCACAACAAATGTTACAAGAAACACACTACCACAACAAACGATGTATTATTTATTTTTATTTTAAAAAATGTGCTGATTCAAATGATGTTTTGTGAATTTGTTTTTTTCTTCAGAAAATGGATAAAAACAAAGACGGAGTCGTGACTTTAGAGGAGTTTGTTATAGCCTGCCAGGAGGTATGTACTGTCTTCTGAAATAACAAGGGAAAAGTGGGAATATGTAACCATATGCTGTAACATGCTTTATATGTATATATATATATATGTGTCATAATAAAGTTAGATAAGACAATATATTCAGAGCACATTGACTTTGAAGCATCAATGATTCTTCTAGATGGGCAATGAAAAATTATATACAGTGGAAAACTGCCTTCTGACATTCTGGCATTACTGCAATATATATTACAGTGCAGGTTAATCCCATCATTCTGCCACCCTGGTCTGACTTCACAGGATGAAATCATGATGAGATCCATGCAGCTGTTTGAAAACGTGATGTAGGAGAGGCAAGGACGTTGGAGACAAGGACACGGCGTGCGAGAGGGCTCGGTGCGAGAACGCGCGCACGGATGCATATGTGCAATACATGCCGTCTCCCCTTCAACCCAGCGGCGGTCTTAAAACAGCCGGTAAAAAGACCCAAAAAAACTCTAATTTACAGACTGGACTGGAATGCTTTCAGCCTGCCTGTGGCGTTACACCACACAATTGACTGAGCGACGTATACTAATCACTCTCAATCCTGTCTTGATACCTGAAGCCTGGCCTGTTCAAGAAAGATATCACTGCTCCACAAGGCTGCTCACGACCTACAAATAGTTTTTTGTTCAACTATTTTTCCCAATTTAAAATTTTTCCCAAAACATAAATGCATGCTTTTGCGAGAGCTCTAACACCTGCTATGGGTATTTTGCCATAACGACTTATATATTTATCTCATGCATCCATTGGAAGACTGATAAATTTCAAAGGTCATGTTACCTTACTTGCTGAGTTTAACTGAGGTTTGTTGTTAGGTGTCTGTCTAAAACTTTGTGGAGAAAAAGAAAGAAAGAAAGAAAGAAAGAAAGAAAGTAAGAAAGAAAGAAAGAACGAAAGAAAGAATTTTGAGTGTGTTTGCGTTTGTGTATGTGTGTGTGTGTGTGTGCGCGTGTGACCCTGTCTTCACGTATATGTTTGAACTTTGGAAAAAAATATTTTATATTTTTATGTTGTATTTTGCTTCACGTGGTCAAAATTGGTGTATTGTCAAAAAGAAGTATTGTGAAATAATGTGAATGCATTATGAGATGAAGTGAAAATTGAAGATGCTGAATATGTATAAAGACATGAGAGAACATATAACTTATGTTTTAGTTTTACACATGGAGTGACACGGAGATGGCAACAGTAAAGTCAATAAAATATTTGTATGTTGCAACATTTCAATATCTTTCATTAAAAAAATCAGTTTGTCGTAAACTGGCAACGACATGGAAGGAAATTTTGCTTTGAGAAAGTGGTAAGAAAGTTTTCTGGTGAGCTTTCAGGGAAATACCGTTGAATGTCAGCTTCGGAATACGCTCTTTTGATGACAGTGAGGACAGCTCCATCTGTATATGAACGTGTGGCACTGCTTTCTCTGTCCTAACCAATAATGTGATCTCACATTGACAGGTGCAGACAGAAAATGTTGTCTCCTCTAATTGATGCTTCTCAATACCTTAATCACTCAAATATTAAACACTGTTCTTTTTGCCTTCAGTGGAGAAGCTATTTGCTGTGTGGTACATGAATGTGACATCATAACTTCCGGTGTCTGGTATCTTAGTTTTGAGTTATATCTAACAAGCAGTAAATAAATGCTCATCCATGAAAAATAAATATTTAAATTCTTGAACAGAGCAGTGTATTTAATTTACAGTTTTTGTTGCGTATTCATTTCCAGGTTTACATTTTCATTTGACTGATGACTTTCATATCACCTCATGCTATCAGATAATATACATATATAGCATATATACAGCCTGTATAATACAGGTATATTATACACATAATATGTAATTACAGTCTATGCTCTATGGCGATACCGCAGTGCTCTTCGTGTGCCACACACCGTCGCGCCGCTGGGTGACGCTGTGTCTAATCAGTTTCCCGTGTCGTGGACGCAGACGAAGAAAGGAGGCGGAGAGCCACGCTGCCTACTCGCTGGTTTCCTGTAGTAGTTGATTTTTAGTCTTCCTCTACAGACGTGCCGCACAGCGACAGCGTGAAAACAACCACAATGAACGGGCTAGAAGCAGAACCGATGGCACCCCAGACCTTCCTTTATGGTGAGACAGCTCTTCTGTGTATGTCTGTGTGTCTCTCTGTTCGCGTCCTCGTGCGTCCGCTGCTAGTAACGTAGCGCGTATCGAGACAAAAGACCAAATAGTTTCCCCACTCTAGGTTCTCGAAAAATAATGCCAACGAAACAGTTGTTGACCTTATAGCGTCTGAAGTGTCACACATTGCGTGTATTGGTGCTTGTGATTGTATAGCGGGGGAGTTTTGAATGAGTCCTGGTGAACAACGCGGTCGTGCACGTGTTTGACAATCAACATGGCGCCCCCCGTGTTCTGCGAACCGCGTTGGTTTTTAATCTTTTTTCCCCCCTCGAGACTATTAATGTTTTGTGGATTTATCGACGTTGTTGGGACGCAGTGATTCAGTGGGAATTAAAGACTAAAGTGTGAGCCGGGAATGTTTAAACCGCCTGGGAGCAAAAACCCATCTCAACGTGGGCTGAAACTCATGCGGACCTCTCTGCCTCTCCTCGCTAATTTATCGCCACCAACGCGCCATTTAACTACAATGAATGTCTTCAATGCAATGAAACCAGAACTAGATATTTCTAATATTGACATATTTCTCCTAAAGGAAATTCCGCTTAAAAAACCATTTGGAAATATTCACATCAGTAATGTGTATGGCGCCCTCTGGTGTCAATGGGAAACAAATTACATTTCACTGCAGTCATTGCCCCACATGGTTTTGTTTGACATTGACCAGTTCTTCCTAGATTCAATACTCCAAATTCTGATTTCTGTTGTGTTCATGTGTGCATCTAAATTGTCTCTAACAGGGTGTGTGCTGGAAGCTGGGAAAGAGGTGGTGTTCAATCCTGATGATGACGATTTTGAGCATCAGCTCGATCTAAGGATGGTAAGTACCCTGACATCCAAGGTGTTCAATGGGCTTCAAAGAAAAGCCGTTTCAATTGTTTTTGTACGCACGGTTGAAGCCAAGTGGTCTTTATGAAGAGTGCTTCCTTGACAGTTGATGATCAGCAGATGGTTTAATGCTCAACTATTAAATATTTTTTCGATCCTTAACCAAAAGGGGGTCTGAGTGAAAACACAGTGACCAATATTTCTTGCCGTCTGCAGGCCTGTGTGGACCCCGGCACAAAAGATGAACTTCACATGGTGGAGGTGGAAGGACAAGACTCTGAGGGTCAGAAGGTCAAGGCTGCGCTGGTTTCACTGAAGCCCTCTACCCTGCCCAGTGTGAGTAAACGTTGCCCTCTAAACTCGTTTCTCCATGCGTAGAAAAACTCGCAACTTCACAGCCACTTATGTGCTGTTCACATATCTCACCACACATACTCGTTGCAGGTTTGTCTTGGTGGTTTCACGATCACACCCCCAGCAGTTTTCCGTCTCAAGGCCGGTTCTGGCCCGATCCACATCAGTGGACAACACCTCGTCAGTGAGTATTTGTTAAAAGGATGTGAGGCAGTTGTGGGTAGGAAAAACTGTAATGAAATGCATGTTAAGTAAATGGCCAATAAAACAACTGGGAGAGGAACTAAGCCTCAAATATTTAAATTGTCCTTAAAGTGATGGAAGCCGATCAGTCTTTTGATGAAGATGATGATGATGAAGAGGAAGAAGAGGAAGACGTCAAAACATCAAAGAAAAGACCCGCCTCCTCTCCCGCGACCAAGTCTCAGGTATGTTTAACATCCTTTGTTGGTTCAATTTCAAATTTTCTCAGCACAAATCTCAGCTGCAACCCCTATCTCTTTCCCCTAGAAAAAAATGAAAATGGAAGTGGATGATGATGAAGACGATGATGACGATGAAGATGATGATGAGTGAGTATCAGGCTTAACAGATTGATTAAATGTTTTTATAATTTACATACAGTTTAAATAAAATATATTTAGGTTTACCACAGATGGTTGTGGGTCTGATCCACTTTGATAAAAGAAGCATGTGCTGACTTGAATGGCTGCACAGGATAAAGCTTAAAAGTTTTAGTTAATAGAAGCAGTTCGGAAATGGACACTTGTCATGACAGTTGTGTCAACTTGATTTTCTCTCGTAAAGAAAATGTCTGATCATCACTGCGATGTACCAGTGTGAGCTTGTGCTGCGAAACTGGGTACAATAATTTGGACTGCTTTTAATAGAACTGTTTTGGCGTAATTACGTGAGAGGTTTTGGACTGTAATGTCAAAGTAAACCTACTACTACTACATTTTTCAGCATAACTGCTTTCTGTCTTGTTGCTGTCTTTCTCATGAGTTTATTTCCCCCTGTTCTTTCAGGGATGATGATGAAGATGACGAGGAGAGTGAGGAGGAAGAATCGCCTGTCAAGGTGCGTAACATGTTCCACAGTCGGGACCCGCAGAATGCACTGCATCTTTGCCTTCTATCTAACTTCTACATTTTTAACAGGCCAAGGCAACCCCAGTCAAAAAAGCAGCCGCTGCTCAGAATGGCAAGAGTCCAAAACCGAACACACCAGCTGCAAAGCAGGTAATGGTTGGTTTGCAGAGCCTTGCCTTCTTTTGAAGTTTGGAAAATTGCAATGGTCAGTGTATTATTTTCAATATCATGAAATGCTGCCTAATACTAATACGAAATCCCCAATGTTAATAGGATAAGACCCCTAAAGGAAAGGGTGGCAAATCTCCTAAAACCCCACCAACCCCGAAGGCTAACCTAACTCTTCCCGAGATCAAAGCCAAGATGATGGAGGCAGTGAAGAAGGTTGGTGCCCATGGTCCTTAAATTCTTATCTTCTTCTAAAAAGTAGGGAAACTGACCTATTCATCAACTATAATTATTTTCTTTTTTGCAGGGAATTACATTACCCAAAGTTCTGCCCAAGTTTGAGAACTTTGTGAAGAATGGTTACAGAGTCTCAGATGCCAAGGTATGAGCTTAATGTGCCGTCTCGTCCTTTTTTGGACTTTGGTTCCGCCTCTTCTTTTCACTTGTATGTATATTCAAATTGACATTATACTAAAATCCTGGTACAAAATGTTTGTCCAATCAACAAAAAAAAACAATTGTTTGTTTTGTTAAAAGCCTTTTTTGTGCTTTTTCCAAGGTCGTCGCAGAGCTGTGGACGTGGAGACAAGCGGTGAAGGACGCTAAATAACAGTCTAAATAGCAGTTGTTTTATTATCTCTTTTTATGACGTGTTTATATCCATAACACCTCGAAAAAAAACCCTCAACCAAACTCGGCCCTCTTCCAGCTGTCATAAATTAATTTAAAGTTTAATTCAGTTCCACCAGTGCTCCTGCATAAGGGACTGGAAAGATAAGGATGTGGATGACGACAGTGCAGTGTTGCCACATATATCCCCACTTCCATCAGGCTCTCATCGGGGCAGAGAAATAATTTGCTCTGTTGAATGAACCCTGCGAGAACCAGCTTACAAATTTGCATTTTTGTAAATGTGTAAATGGAATTCTCACTAGATTTTGGGCAGCCTCTTGTGCAGGAACATTAAAACGCCAGAACAACAACAAACTAAGTGATCAGAGAAGAACCTTATAGTCCATTCAACAACACATCAGAAAGTATTGGCCATGACCTCATTGTTTATCAGCTTCGTTTGTACCCTCACAAACATGGAAGAAAAGTTTGCACTGTGGGGAATGCTTTGAATGTTAATGCTATTGTGAGATTCCTATGACGCAGATCCCATATTACAGTTTCCCGTTTGACAAATTGTCAGAATTCAAAGTGATTTTATTTCCTTGTTATTTGCCGTCCAGAAATGGTTAGCCATTTGGTATTGATCCACAAGCTCCTTCGGGAGCAAAGTGACGCATTCCAGACATCCCATCTCTGTTTAAATGCTTTATGTTGCCATGACTACCAATTGTCCCGCAGGCGAAAGGTTAATGACGTGCTTATGGGGCGACGGAATGCATGAAGGAATTTGCAACAGTTATTTTTGAGTTTCTTCATTTTTTTTCCACCAAAATGTGTGCAGATATGGAAAATTCTTGGAGATGTTGATTGTGTTCGAAGAAATACCCAACTGTGTGCAAAATGTAATGAAGCCACAAATGAACTACTCCTAGTCCTTTTCATTTCACCAGTCAAAGTTGGATTACAATGTATGGTGTATTTGGCCTGTTAAGAGCAGATCATTCCATGTTTAAGGGATAACAAATGTGAGTTTGACTTGATGTATGCTGTGGGTTTGGATAGACTCCCAATATTGATCAAATAAAAACTAATGTGGATCCAATGTAAGGGTTCAGTTTCTCCTCACTGTGATTAAATGACAATTGTACTCAATTGGAAGACGAATACAGTTCATTGTTTTTTTGTTTTTTTTCTTACTTGATACTTAAAACCAGGGAGCTGGAGTGTTTTTATCTGTGGTGTCCTAGTTCATTTACACCAGACCTGTTGAGAGTCAGTTGCACATAGTCTGATCTAGCAACCCCCTGTGATTGGATATTCCTCAATGTCCACCAGTTTGGCTCTATCTTATTGAAATATCAGCTGGCAGTGTGACTCATGTGACAGAATCGGGGATATACCGCAGCCGTGGTGAGTCATGTAATGCATAATGTATTTGACAAATACAGTTTCAAAAGAATCATAAATCTTATACTTGCATTTTTATTGCAGTCATGCTTTAGGATTCCGATTTATAGTCGTTGGAGGTATTTTATATGCAATATTGTCAAGTATTTTATCCTGTGCAGCTTCCAATAGGAAAACTAAATTGAACACTGAACTTTCATCAAGAGCAGCTGTATGTATGTGAATAGTTAGGGCAGTGGTTTTACTTCTATGCCAGTCGAAGACCATAAAGCCCTTATTCTTATTTCTTTAATTCATTCATTTTAACCTCTCTGTCTTGTTGCTGTAATTTTCAATTTCAATAATTGATTTCCCCCTGTTCTTTCAGGAATGATGAAGATGATGACGGTGAGGAGGGAGAAGCACCTGTCCAGGCACGTAACACGTTTCATAGTAAGTGCCAGCTGAATATGCCGCCTCTTTGTTTTCCAAAATTAACTGCGACATGTTTTTTTTACAGACCAGGGCAACACCCTCCAAACAAGCAGCCGCTGCTCAGAATGGCAGGAGTCCAAAACTCCACACGCCAGCTGCAAAGCAGGTAAGAGAAGCAGACCTTTTTTATGTTTGATCAATGGTCAATATATTATCTTAATTTGATAAAATGCTGCCTAAACCGAATACGCAACTGGATGTTGTTAATAGGATAAGAAAACACTGAAGGAAAGGTTGGCACATCCCCTAAAGACCCACCAACCCCAAAGGCACTTACTTAGATTAAAGCCAAGGGAGGCAGTGAAGAGTGTTGTTCATTAACTATTTGAACAAATTTAAATATGCTCATCAACAGTAATGTTTTGCAGGAAGTGACATAAGTGTCAAATCTTTTTTTTTTCCTTTTTAAATACTTTTTCAAATCACACATTTCTTGTTATAGTGCAGGAAATTACCACGCGTGCCGGAGTCATGATTCATGACAGTTCCGTTCGCTCAGTGGCTCAGAAGCTTGTGCTGTGATGGCCGAGATCTGCCGCCATAGACAGCACTGCATTTGTGATTAGCTCACTTGTATTGAGTTCAGAACCAATGCGCCTATATCCAGCTGCAATGTGGTTGCCACAGTGTAGATACAATCATACTGTGAAAGAGGAGTGCATTTGTGTTCATCTAAATGAATTGAAAGGCCACGCACACTCTGGCCTCCCACATCTGTGAAGCGACCTGAGCGGTGGAAAAGAATAATGATCGGTGAATGGCAGGCCAAAGGAAAATAGAGGAAGGGCAGAACTAGAGCAAGACATCTCTGGGTCGAATAAATCACATGCACTCCAACCTAACGCTTATAAAGACAAAGTGAGGGAAGGTGGGACACTACAAATATTCTAACGCTCCACTGTTGTGGGAGATTACTTCATCACGCTTCCCCACATTAGAAAATACCTTTGAGGTCCAGTTGATACACATTATTGATTAAGCGCATTACTATATACAGTAGATATATCTATACGGTGCATATAAAATCCCTTCTTTGCAACTACACACCTGTGTATACCACAAGGTGGCAGTAGAACCAAAGCTACTTTCATTATGTGAATCCACTCACTGTCAGGAAGATGGCTTCCAGCCAAGTATATTTATGGTCATTTCAGATCCTAGAACTATTTACTAATACCGGTATACTGCTTATATGTACATGGTGATAATCATGTTGTTTGCATTTGTCAGCTGTTAGGGTTGCAGAATAAATGACGGTGAACCCATTTCCTCAGCACTGGGTTGAGGAACAAACTTATCGTAGAGATGCATGTAGTCACTAGCCATGCATTAACAATGCAAAGATAAATATTGGTAACGGAACTGAGGTGTGCCTGTGTTCACCAGGAGGCTTTGTATTCATTGTAACCTTTGGTATCAGTATCTATTCAGCCCCTTTTTTTTGTTACATTTGAACTTTTAAATCAACATCGCAATTTATTATCTAATTTGTAATATTTAAACCGATTGTTCTACTTTGTAAAGCACTTGAAGCTGCATAGTGTATGAAATTGTGATCACGTGTGCACTTCAATCTTTCGCATGGAGGTACTTTCCAAAACAGTATTTTTTTTTTTTTACTTTTATTTCACGTACAACAAAAACCATACAAACACAATTTAAGAAGTTTTTGATGTGAAATATATGATGAGTGCAGCAAAAAGCTGTTATAAAAAAAAGCAGTCATAAGCCAAACCCATTTACACAAACAGTCATTGATGCCGAACAAGTTGCGACACGGATCACTACATGGTTTTTCTTGTTGTACGCTTGTTTGCAGAAACATTGGCAATTGAGGAATCAGTAAGCTATTTATATCTTAAAATGTCACAGCGGCACTTGATTAAAACAAAGTAGTCTACATTGTTACAGAATTGTTTGCCTTGCTTATATAAATAGGGCACAAATACATGGAAGTAAGTGAGAGCATATTGATCATCTATTACGCATGTATCCTAGACAGTGGTGGATGGCGTGAAGAGTTGTCCACCGTCATGTTTGATTTCCATTCAGTGCATTCAAATCATCTGCCATACACTATGTATACTCGAATCATGCACAGCACATTGTAACACGCAGCATGTGAAGAATATTCCCTACATACAAAGTTGTGTAACCTTGTGTTTAACTTAGTGCTTTACAGGTGTCAACTAAGTGGATAGTATATTACTGTGCAGTTTTAAACAAGGCAAGGCTGGTGAGCACATTTATAGTAAACAGCTACTTGAAACTTTAATGCATCTGTTAAAATAATAATACAGTAACATCACAGGTAGCCCTGAAGAAACTAAAATAAAATAAAAAACAGGTACTGATCGCCTCCTGGGATATACGTTTTCAGCGTTTCAATCTCTGCACGAATGTCAAATTGTCCTTTCAGACTCTACACCGAGTCCTGTATTCAAACGTATTCCTTGCTGCTAGGGGGTCTGGAGATGGGATATTTTGGGGTGGATTTCTCCCGTGGACAGGATGCTGCCAGCATGGCACCGCCCACTACGGCCAGGAAAGCTCCAGCCCAGCCGATGAAGATGGCGGACCCAAACTCGTACCTTGTGAAAGAGGACGCAAATGTTAGGATGGAGGAGGCTACCATCTTATAAACCAGCATTTTTCGAGAGACACTGTATTCTGCCAAGGAAGTGCTCAGCTTCAATTTAAAAAAAAAATAATAATAAAAGAAAATGCAAGAATGTACACTTTGAAATGTACGTACTTGGTGTTGACAGGAGTGAAAGGGTTGTAGAAGGCCTGGATGATGTCGTGGGCGTACCAGGAGCAGGCGACAATGGAACACAACGCTGTGGAGAACACACAAAAATGATTACCACCGTAAGTCTTACAAATCCACAGATTCGAAAAACACACTGGAAGATTAAAAGGCTTCTTACCTCCAATCAGGATGACGATGCCAGCGGTCATGGCAATCCGGGATTTGCGCACTTTGTCATCTCCACCACAGTTGGTGCACTTCATTCCCATGCAGGCTACGCCCAGACCAGCCGCAGTCACAATAATACTGACAATCATGAGGGCACGGGTTGCCTGGAGGGCACCTGGAGAAGAGGACAGGATAGGGTTAATCTCCTATTTTGACAAATATCCAACTGTCTTTATTAACCGTCAGCATATTGTTGCAAAAGGTGCGGTAACCCTTGGTGGCGTTTATTTGATCATGTATATTTAAAAAAACAAAAAAAACAAAAAAAAACACATTTCGTGCACTGTGGCCGAAATTCTACGTGAACAGCCTCAACATTGTTGCAGAGTTGCTTGTGAAGTGCTGCGCACAAACACCGCTCTTGTAGAACAGACCGGCTTGGGTCTCTTGTGTCACATTGCCGCTCCCTATAACAACGCTCCACAGAAACTGGCTGTAACCGGAAGGCCGAAGAAGCTCTGGGAGAGGAGGGGGAGGGGGAGTTGGGGGAGTGGGTGTGTGCGGATTTGTATGCAAGTGCAAGGCAGAAACAGGTCTAACCAGGTTTCAGGTTTCATTACAAGGAAGACACTCCCCATTTCTGGTTCTGGCGGGCCGCTTTTCTGCAGGTGGACAGTTCCGAAATTGAAGTTCCACTAGAATGTGAAGAATGTTTCCAATGACTACAGAAGCAGTTTAAACCCCCCCCCCCCATTTTTGGTATCCTTTGTTTCTATGTTCAAAGACTTTAGGTGCCAATCGGCAGATCCAATCGGCAGATTCTGAGCAGGCATTTATGAAGAAAGGGCCCTTTATTTGTACAGTTGCTTCCTATCTAACTATTTAAACTCACATTGTGTTTATCAAAGTTGGTCCGTGTGCATGTTTGAAAAGGCGATAAGGCTCATTGTTCAAGATATTCTATCAGATGTTGTGATAAGTTGGAAAAAGAAATGTAATTTAAAACATTCTTTTTTTGGGACAAACTATTTGGGAGAAGAAAAAAATCAAGTCAACAGGTGCATTATAGCTGTGAGGACATTTCAGCCAATATATTGAATCAAGAGGAACATGCAAACAGGAACCTGGATATAATAACTAATGGCAGTTTATGCCTGAGGGCATCCAGTTACATTGGAAACATGCACAATGAACAATCCAACTGTCATGCTACCAGTGACCCATTTAGCCACTAGTTGTACGATGAGTTATGATTTTAGATCGTAATGGTCGAAGATTGTCCCCCTTCATTTTTACCAATGATAAACCACGTGATTTCAGTTTCTTTTTCTCAACTATTGCCCCTGAGCCACCCAAACTGCCACCTCGCGAAGCAGGGCCGATAGTAATGGTAAAAACTGGCTGTTATGTGTTGTGCTTCAATAAATGCACCACGTAATGTGATTTTAAACACGGGCCCCAGTGAAAAGGGAAATGTTTTGAGGCCCAACAATGCAGCAAGGAAGGGTTTGGTGTCCTAATGGGGAAAAAGACAAAGCAGCCGTTTGTTGGGAGCTGGTTCTAAAGTCATGTTGACCAAACAATGGCCCACACAGGTGTTGTTTAACCTCTAACTACCTGTGTAATGGACATCCCGCAATCCACACATGAGGGGGTAGCTACACAGGACAATGGCTACAGGAGATCATTGCCTGGGTGTCTGAACTCCCACATATATGGGGGAGGGGGGGGGGTTATTTTAAGAGACATTTTCATGAATCAAATAGATTATCTGATACAGTGCCATGGAGCTCACAGTGCAGGCCTGATCCTGTGGTTTAAACAGTGCCTACAGTGTGACACTCTTGAGTGAATAAAAGTGGAGTTAATATGTGACAGAACCGGTTAGGCTCGAGTCACAGCAATCTACCAACAGCTCACACAGGCCTGAAGAAAACGCAAAGTTATACTGGCGTCTCACTGTGTCCCGTCACATTGTGTCAAATGCAGTCTTTAGTCAAAAATAAAGTTAGGCAACTTTAAATCTAAATGTTAAGTAAAGATCGGCAGCAGAGAAATTAACAAAGAACAGAGAAAAAAAACAAAAAACAAAGAAACAGGAAGGCCCTCACCGAACAGCCAACAGGCCTTAACCATTATATGACAAAGCTTGTTTTTAGAAATAATAATGATAATAATAATAATAAAGATCTAATAAAGAATATATGTGTGACTTACTGTTGAGCTGCAGGATGGAATCGTAGACCTTGCACTGGATTTGGCCTGTGCTCTGGAAGGCGCAGGACATCCACAGCCCCTCGTACATGGCCACCGCCGTGATGATGTTGTCCCCGACGTAGGCGGACATCTTCCACTGGGGCATGATGGTACCCACGATCAGGCCAATGAGTCCCACCAGGGACAGGACGAAGCCCAGGATCTGCAAACCCGAGTTGGCCATTTTCTTCTTCTTCTCCTACTACTACTGCTACTACTGCTACTACTACTACTACTTCTGCTGCTGCTGCTGCTGCTGCTTCCTCAGAGACGCGACACGGATAAAGAGGGAGCTCGACGTGCACCTGCTGCGAAGGTAAAACAAAATCCACGTATTCCTCACTGACTGACGCTGTTGGAGGTTAATGGGCGAATGTTCACTTCTTCTTCTTCTTCTCCCCTTGCTGTCTTCGTGGGACAAACGCACAGTTATGTCGGTTCGATGTGAGCGCTCCCGGGTCCACGCACCTGTTCCTCGACCGCACCTTGAGTGGGGAGGGGAGCAGCGGGGACGCGCTTTTTTAGGCGGTTTCTGCTACAGGTGGGCGGAGACGCGCACGCAGTTTCGACTCGTGTGTGGCGGCGGCGAACACCTGAAGTTTCGTGATGTAAGTGTTTCCTTCTACACACCACGCAAACAACACAACGCCAACACTAACACACACACACACACACACAGAGCAACACACGTGCTACATCACAACAATTAGCCCGAACCGTCTGAAATGATATACATATACACAGTTAGAAACTGATAATGGCGATGTGTGTTTATGCTGTTATGGTTCGTACAGTTTTGATGAATGAATACGGATCTATAAGTTAGATAGTTATATTTCAGAATGTGTTATTATTTGATATTTCTAAAATGGAAGGGGCCACATTAGCCAGCCTTCGCCTATTAGTAGCACTGGAAGACCTTAAATCTGTTGGCAGTTTGTAGTAATCACATTATTTCCCATTTGTGAAGAATTACAAAAATCAGACAGTAGATATGTGTATACTATTTAATGGCACAGGACATATTGTGAGCTGTAATGTTTTGGGGACTTCCACTACTCTGTTTATATGTGCTTTTATTTGTTGTAGCCTACATGCACATTCATTAAGAGGTAAAGCCCTAGCAATGTATGGTTTCTTTATTAAAGGCCTCACTCGAGCATAGTATAGCACCCAGACATAAATCAAAAATAACACAAAATGTTATTTAAAGTGCAAAATCACTTTAAATAACATAAGCCTTGTACTTGTTTCAACTGCTAAGGCGAGGAAAAATGTAAGTCTTTGTTGACCATTTGTTACACACACACTGGTGGCAATAATCACAGGTAACCAATGGCATATGATTTGTGAATACTAATTCATTTTAAGACACATTTTGTAGATCACAGTATGTGTGTGTGTGTTTGTTTGTGTGTGTCATGGGCTCGAGTTACAGGAAATGCTAAATTTCGACTAAACGTTGGCTAAGCTGAGGTGTGAGTTTGTTGATCTCTGCTTCTCTTGCGATTTAATCTTTAGAGTAGTGAATATATGAACGTGATAGAGACCAATTCATGATCAAGGTGATTTCCAGTAAATCTCGGAACTGCTCAATAGATCAATGAGCAATAAATCAGCCCGCACTTCTTGCTGGGTTTTTTGTCTGAACACTTCTCCCAACACCATTATCGACTGCGGCAGTAAACAAAGAAAAGAAGACCTGAACTTCCTTTTGTTATTTCTTTCCTGTAAATATATATATATATATATTTTTTTACATTAGTTTATACTCTGCCTTTTCCATATCTGTGGCCATATGTAGATGGTACCACTACAACAACACATTTTGCTTGTTCACATAAGGTGGAGCTCTAGGAAGCAATCCCGATAGCGGGTTTTATTTTCAGCAGCACTGTTCCCTGAGGGAGTACTGTAATCAGGTGACATCTCTAAACATTTCACTATGACAACATGAGAGCAGACTTGGAAATCTCGGGCCTTTGTTGCATGCGTCAGGTAGAAGTAAAGATTGTACATCGTATCAGATTTCCTCAGATTTTTGCTGTAGGATCGACTTCAAATTGGGATGACCTATTACTATTACATACTGTATATAAACATGGGAAAAGTGTAAATGTCAGTCTGACTGAGTGGAGCGTGGAACACTCAGGTACAGGTACGTTGAAGTTTAGGTATGTTTTGGTCTGGCAATGGCGGACGTAATTTTCAGACGGGGTAAAATCTGTTATTTTTCCAGTCAAACTGGTTTCGTTAGCGCCTTTGCTGCTGCCTCGGCAGATCCTATGAAAAGTAAGAAATGCTACACAGAAACAAGCATGCCTTAGAAGCACAGGCTCTGGTTTCTCGCAGTTTTACTCGATCGCACAATCAGGTCTCCATGTTGAGTGTTGCTTTCAGGTTTGTGTGAGACTTGCGCAACATTGGACATGTTTAGATTGATACTGACAGTCACTGAGTCATAATATAGATATCACACAGGAGTCCTGCAGTAAAGAGTGATTATTTGTCACAGGGTTCTCGACCAGTCAAATGACTCATCTAAAGACAAAACAGATGACACTGACTGAAACAATTTTAGGAAAAGGTCTATCCTGCTTCACAGGGCGTGTCAGCTGTGAGTAAGCTCACATGTTTTTTGTTTTTTTTAACATTCTGTTTGTTTTTAAGCTCAATTCAGAGGCAGTGAAAGCAATCCAGTGACGATAGATTTTATGTTTTGGACTTGTACAACACTTGTACAGGGCCTCCATAATCAGAGGAGTAACTAAAGTCTTTAATATAAATGACATTTTTTTTTAGGAACCACCATGTGTTGGGCAATGTAATATAAAAATATTCACAGTATTATTAACTTATCCCCCAGAAGACGGACGTTAATACCACTGAACATTATTAGGTAGGTAGGTAGGGTAGGTCAGGTATTACCGACCTGAATTTTTCTCCCCAAATTCCTTTGATATTTTGAGCCATGAATTTAGGGTTAGGTTTTAAATACCCTGAATATGTTTTCAAATTAGGATTTAACCTGGCCATTACCGCACCTTAATGAGTGTCCTGTTACACTGTCTCACCTTTTATACCGTCATTCTCGGGAGTAGGATATAGCAGGAAAGGTCATGGAAGATTTACATAGTCTTTAAATTCTTAAAACTAACTTAACTCTGAGGTCCAATGCTGCCACCTAGTGATTGATGTGAACGTGGCGCAGGGAGTAAACAGCCATTTTAGCTCCTGTGCAGTGTAGCACCACATATACCTGTTTACTCCTTCTGTACAAACGATTTATTGTTGTCGGTGATCTTATTAATGGAAATTGCATCATTTTAGTCACAACTATGATAAATAGTGTGTTTGAAAGGGTCCTGTGCATGAAATGTTACAAAAAAAGTGATGCTTAGGGATTTGTGCAATTTAATACCCACGAAGAAGTGGGGTTTATGTATCTTTAGATAAAAAAGAACGTCACATATCTGTATCTACAGTGTAATTTAAAGCTGGATAGCCCTTGTGTTTTGCATGCATTTTTTGACATAATTCTGTTCTATATTTAATAATTACATTTATTAAAAATGTTTTTTTTGTCATGGCTTGTCAACATTTGCATATTGAACTCTGTTAGAAGTGACTGATACTTAGGCATCATTTTCCTTCATCTGATGCTGGGGTCCAGCAGTGAAGGAGCAGTTGATTTGTGTGTGGCGAGAGGAATTCTGGCTGTCGGTGCTTGGTAAACCGAGCACAACTAAATGCAACACATGCACATAAAAGCGCCAAGGTTGTGATTTTCCCACATTTGTTACAAATTTAGCATGTATCTTCCTATAATGGAAACATGTGCACATTGAGGGTAATTGGTTCCTCCAGCTATCGTGAGAACTACATTTGGCTTAATGCTTTAATCCTTATTTGCTGCATTAAGAAATATAAAGCTCCATTCAGTCTGCAGTGCAGACTGCTCCACTCTGTGTGGGTTTACTGAAATTAATCTTATATAAATGCACAAGTCATGCTTCCATGAGATTGAGGATGCCCCGGTAAAGCTCTCGGAGGATCAGAGGAGAAGAAAGGCTCTCTGACCCTGACTGGGGTCACGTTGCCTTTGGGGTTACCCGTTTTGAAAAACACTGACAGCCCAGAGCACAGAATAATCTGCTTGATCAAAAGCTGCTCAATTTAGCTTTTTTTTCTGTTCGTATTAGGTACATCATTTTTTGTGGGATATGAGCAATCATCCATTTACCATGGTTATCACTGGGAGATTGTAATGACTAATTGTGTCGTGAGCGGGATGTAATTGCTGCTATTTATCCATCTGAGGCTTTGGTAACATAATCTGGGATCTTTGAGAAAGAGGGTGACTCTTCAGTAGATCAGACAGATTGTTAATCTCATAGCAGATACATATCTTCTCTGGATGTTAACTGAAGATCATTTTCATGTTCAATTCTGCATTTGCGTCACCTAATTCATACAACATAGTGTCAGCCTAATGCACTACATGCGTGTTTAAAAACATACATTAAGCACTTCCAGCACTATGTCAAGTTCAACATGGAAATAGCTAACAGATGACACATTTATTGTGTTTATTTTAGTTGTCTGCGTGCCTGACTGGCTGATGATCGCTGATTGGCTGTTTTTTTTTGTTATTTCACATTTTCATCAAATGATACATGCATGCGTTGAGGGGCAGAATACACTGTATACTTTTCAGTTTTAGGTATCATTGTTGTAAATCCTGGGGGACTATTTGGATTATACTGATTAGCCGATACAGCGTCTGTTGAGAGCAGCTACAGTGAAAGTCAGTTTTCACGGAGAGATTATGGATTAGTTTGTCACTTTTAAACTCGGAAGGTAAGCAGCGAAAGTGTGCACGTCCATCTCCCACCTAGTTTTTTAGGAAACATTTAAAAACATGTCTCCAGGGCGTGACAGTCTTGAGGTATATGGTAATTCGCTGAGACCGAATGAATTTGGCGAAGTGGATGGAGCACATTTTAAATAGATTCTGCTGGGGACATACACTCACTCACTCGCTAAATGCCTCTATTACAATCCAATACAGAAACTCCAAGTCATCCCTGATACAGGCTCCTGGTGGAATAAATCACCAGAGCAACCACTGTGTATTAATCTGCAGCTGAAAATAGTCCCAAGTAAATTAACTTTTGAAGATTCCACAATAATTTGGTTACCTAGGCTTGTAATGTATTTTAAATACTCTTTACATACTCTCTAGTAGCAATCACAGCTTGAACGTGGATGTAATAACCTCTCCGAAATGCATTTTTCTTCTTGAATGTATGTATTATATTGATCTGGACTATTGATTTATATCAGCATACAGCTCATTAGGGGAAGGTAAAAAGAGAACAAGGATGGACAATTAGATGTCCTTCAGCAACAAAGAGGGAATCAATACAGCCAGCATTTGAGAAGATATTAGTTCGAATAAATTGGGGACAAAAAGAAGACAAAGCATCAAAGGGCACCCTCTTACAATCATACAAATATATGTTATTTTATTGAATACTATTTCAGAATAAGACATCTCCTTTCAATCCATGTAGGAGTTACTGTAGAAATGTACACGTAGGTCTGATGGCAATCATGGAGCGAGGGTGAGTTGAGGGCTTGATGCTGAGTGGGAGTCATCCCCAATGGGCCAAATAACCGTAAAGTATGCATGCTTTGCAAAAAAACAATATTCCCATGTCCGTCTAGGCAGTTAGTAATTATTGCAGCCACTGATTGCCTTTGTTGCCGGCCAATCCTGATTGTAGTTTGTTCGCAATGAATTTCTATCTCCTCCTCGAGTGCATGCGGCCAGCACTCATTGCATATTGCTGATCTCCTTTTCCCGCTGTGCCGCTTCCCCAGGTGGGCGAAAAAGCCATTATGCTCCCGCCGCTTGCTTCGGCTCTTATTGTAGGGAGTCCCACGCCGCGTCTGAATCCCTGGTAACACTTGGGAGCAGCCTGAGGATACAGGCCTTCTCTCTGTTGCTCATCAGCACGACCAGGCCCATTTTTATTTATGGCTTCTTTTTTTTTTTGTCTTTCAAATATATATCTTTTTTTTTTTAATGTCAGTTTTTCTTTTTTTTCTTTTCCGGAAGACAAGAATATTGGCTTGAAAGAAACCCAAGTCCTTAAGAGTAGGAGATTAAGAGGTTTTGGGAGACTTTCTGGAAGACTTGCGTGACGGTAACTCTTGAGGACACCAAGGTCATTGCTGGGTATGAGAGGACGTATGTTGGCTTTAGATGTTGTTTTTCCTGCTGTTTCCGCTTGGATGCATCGCATCGTGCACGGACACAAAACTCAGTCGCACAGTGGGATTCAGTTTGGGGGAAGTTCACTCGGGACACAAATCATTGTGGATACTGTGTAGCGATCAAAGAGAAAAACACACCGAAGGGAGCAGCATTTGAGGAAAAACTGGTACTCTTAAACACGACAAGAGAGAACAACTTAAACACAATAAAAAAAAAAAACATGAACACCGATTATTGAACTACTTTTCTGAGAAAAAAAAACATAGACCTGATGTATTACATCAGATATACACTGGATTATTGGCATAACGTATATGTAAACTGGCAGCATTCCATGTATCTACGTCATCCAGACA
Source organism: Colistium nudipinnis (assembly GCA_016785305.1). Lineage (NCBI taxonomy): Eukaryota > Metazoa > Chordata > Actinopteri > Pleuronectiformes > Rhombosoleidae > Colistium > Colistium nudipinnis. Next base: position 417,925 of record JAFBJU010001662.1, read on the forward strand.
GGTTTTGTTGTCTGTTAGTAGTCTACTGCCATGCGGTGTGGTGATCAATAGGAATACTTTACAGCCTACATACATTTGTTGAATTTCTCAAAGAACAGGAGAAGCATCAGGCTACAGGGAGCGAAAATACTCTACAGGTACAAAATAAATAGCTTCTGCGCCGTGCCCTTTAAAACAAATGCTCCAGACACAGTGTTGCAGCCAAGGCTCGTCCTTGTTGAGGTGTCTTTCGGTATTTACGATAATACTGGACAACATTAAGCATTGCGCAGTTACAGTACATTTTTTTGTAATATCATTTAAGGACAGATGTATTTTGTTGTTTTTTTCAAGGGGTTTGCATAAATCAGTTATGACGAACGGTTCCACAGAGTTTGACCACTTTGCTTCCGATTCCGTTTACTGGATAAACTTACTGGATTTTAAATTAGTACCCCTAATGAACAGTGTTACCTTTTAGCCACCAACTACTACCATTAGAGGGAGCTATTTATTCATCGATTCTCCCTTTCAAGTGTCCAAACTGCATAGTAGACTGTTAAGTAGGCATTTATTAAATGATGCTTAGAACATGTTGGTACTACATTACTATTTGCATTAATGCAGTGACACTGGGGGAAAATAACTTCAGTATATATAAAAAAAAAACAGGAGCTTTGTTTTTGGAAAGTGATGATCATTTGGGAATGTCTTCATCGTCCTACCCTGAATCAAGGAAACACTATCCCATACATAGACTTTGTCAATTTCTTAAAAATCAGCAGATGCATAGCTCAGAATGGCGTCGTGTCACAGTTTATCATTATGATGCTGGTTCTTTACGATTCCCTTTAAACCAAATGTTGCCATGCCATTTGTTCCACGATGTGTGTGACCCCAGGTGGTTGGTTAGTTTTACAGTATGACGGAAGCTTTAAATCGCCATTGTGATCCTCACACACTGGTGATAACTGAGCTGCGGTTAAAAAAAAAATCATTATTGCCTGTTCCTCTAACCGTGATAAATCAGAGGGATTCCCTCGTTGTGTACAGCTATAACCTTTTTAAGAACCTCCCAAGAGAATGAGTTATTATTATTATTTTTAAATGTTTCAAACAGTGCCTAGTGGTTGTATGGTACGACGTGCGAGTTTGTCTTTTAGAAGTTGTTTGTTTGGGTGGTTTATTTGATTTATGTTTATTTACTCGCACTGTACTTATTTGCCTGTATGGGCCTTTCACATTTTTTCAAGCAAGAGGAAGCTATTTGTCAAGCCCGTACGTGGAGACTCCGAGGAAATAAGCAAAACAACCTTTCTGGCCGTTTTAGCCCGGTTGGTTTCTTTTTTTGGAGTGTAGAAGATAGAAATCAAACCGCAGCCCTGCGAGTTCATTATGAACAAATAGATTTCCTCGCCTGTGGCTGACCTTGGGGAGATTTTCGCACACACCCATCCCAGGGTGGCCGTTCTCTCGTTTATGTTTTATTGAGTCTATCGATCACCGTTTCCGTCTCATGCCCTTTCTTTTTCTCCTTGCCGCTGTCTTGTCTTACCTGACTCTTAATCACAAATATACACACACACACACAGACCTTATAAACACACTGTAAGTATACACCTACACAGGCAACGGAATTTAGGACAAAGTTAACAGGCTGTAGACACTGTGTGACGTGAGCGGGGAGATGTGTTTTTGCTAAAGGGATTACGCCTCTCATGTGGGCGCACATATTGTGATTGTATTTTTATACTTCCAAACAGTCCAGAATCTGTCAAGACTATTTCTGTAAGCACTTTCTTCAAACACCAATAACAAAGGTTATTTAAATATCTGTCTATGGCTACATTTCTCTACGGTCCTTCCTTCCTCTGCAATTGTCTCCCACTAATATAACATTCATGAAGATAACTAATCTCACCCAGCAGCTACATTGCGATGCCTTCATTGCACTTACTTATTTATCAACCTCTCTGCACATTCATTTTGAAAAACATCCCTCTGTTTTCATTTGCGCGTGTCTTACATTCTGCTTCAGTCTTCACACTCCACATTCAACACCAGGCCTGACTATTTATCGGAATACTTCACATTTTTCTCCTCCCTGCGTTTGTCTGTCTACTTTAGCAACTTACGGTGGCATTCTTTACCATCAGGATACCGAGCACTGGCCATTCTATGTGATTTTGAAGCCTATGGAGGAATTTAGATCTCTCTGATATAAAATATAAGGTTAAGTGATGGATTGATTTAAGGTGTACTTGCTTTTATCAACTGTGATGCGGATCAACAATATTTACATTTTGATAAATCTGTTTTTGTAATTTTTTTTTTGCAAAGTGGTGAGTTTATATTTCTCTGTTGAATACCGTTATTATTTCTTTTGGCTTGCAGGGTTCTTTTGCTGTCACTTAGTGACTGCTTTGCACCTGCCAAGTGCACCTCTCAAGCCTTCTCTTTGTATAAAGTAGACTCACGATGATCTCCAAAATATGAGGAGGCATGGAGAGAAAATGCACAAATACTGGAAACTGCTGACAACTATAATAGCCCTATAATGCTGTATACTACAAGCTGTGCTCACCGTTTGATATCATACAGTAATTAGTAATGCACAGTTAGAAACCATACTAGGATGTACCAAATTCACCGTGGTAAGGGTGCATTGGCTCGTCAAAAATAGGGATTTATAAGTCTACAATGCAAAGACTGCTACAAGGACAAATATCTAAATTTGAACGGAATGACATTCCCCCTGGAAAAGCCAGAAAATTAAAAAGACTTAATCGAAAAAAAAAAAAAAGAAAAAGCAGAGGCCCTCCAACTAATTTCCTCCATAGACCCCTGTCATAAATAGCACAGTGCCTTACATGCGTCTTTGTCTTACGTTCATTATCATATCTGCAGGCTCCAGAAAACCCAGCCGAGAAGCTTGCTTACTTTACTGCAGAAACTCCTTATCGACGTCCCACAACAACACACCTTCTAATCCCTCACTCTTTCTCAATGGCTACCTCCATGTGCTGACCCCTTCACAATTCGACACACAATTTCAGACTCATTTTCACCCTTGCATGCTCAAAACCTTAGTTTCCACCTCCTATAACCCACCTTCACATTGTTTGACCCCTTAAAATGAGATTCCCTCCCCAATGCATTAAACATGATCTTGAGCTCCCGTAATAAGCATATCGCCAGCATAGACATTGCTCTTCGTGTTCTTCTTTTGTTTGTGGTATCTGTGCACATTCCCTTTGACGGAACATAGTGGTGACATTTTTTTCCCCCTCGGTGGTTTACCAGAGAGGACAGTGCCCAGCGGCAGACAGCACTTGAAATAACCTGACAGCTCCCATTTAGAAGCCTCTACTCCCTATCAGGCCGTTGCTTATTTCCGTCGTCCCTGTATGATAAACCGAGTGCAAATAGAAACATCAGGTTATTGCATCGAAACAAAAATATTAAATCGAGGAAGTCATTTCCGTAAGTTCAGCACTCCCACAAGGTCGGGCCCAGACATCCTCCTTCTTGACATTTGAAAATCCCCCACTCCCCCCCCCCAAAGTCAGTGAAAGCCGGAAGACGAGACAGATGCTCTCCAAAGTATCACATGCAGACATATCAAAGACAGTGTTGTGTCCTGTCTGAAGCCCCCAGCCCCCGCCCAGCAGAGGTTACATGATGCATTTCCATCTAACCTCTGCATGCGTGCACTCAGTCACGCACGCAGAATCTACCGAGGGGGCTCCCACACGTCTGAGGACATCCACGCGCAGGGGGTTGAAACGCAATCACACTAGGACATTTGCTCAGACAACTGCATTTTTTAAGGGCGATTCTTTCAAGGTGATTTGATAATGTTAGCGAGCGGTTAAGCTGCCAGACGTCCTCGGAATAACAAGTGCCCCGGCTCAGAGGCTCCTCCGGCTTTGATGTTTGCCTTCAAACCTGGCTTTATGCTGACAGCAGATGCTGAGCGAAGTACAAACTACAGCTCTCCTTTTGTGCAGGTGACTTGAGTTCACATCCCCCGTCTTTTCTTTTTTTTTTTTTTTAAATGACCCACTTGCTCATTTGTTGCCTTCAACGAGATTTTGCAATAATAAGTGGCCGTGTTGAACTGAAGAGAGGCTTGGGTGGGTGTGGCGATCATTCTGTCACTCATTCACACATTTTTCTTATTTGAGAATCATTTTGATCCTTTTAATTGAAGTCTGTATAAAGACGTATTTTGTGATCTCTTTTATGACTCATCATCGCTGGAAGTTATGTTTTATATTTGATAATTGCTTCGGCAATTGCGCTGTTTTCGAGCTTCATAAAATGTATGTTGTACTTCAGGTTTGTGACTGTCATGACCCTAATTTTTAATAGTACCCCGCAACATCCTGTTGTTTTCATACCCATTTCTTATTCCATCTGGCAGGCATAAACCAAAGGCTGGATTAAATATTTAAAGCAAAACAAAAAGATTTCAAAGTTTATATGTGATTCTACCACCTACCCTTTTAATAATTTTGTTTGCGCACAGTTTCTCATTCACTCATCTTGCTCCGGTGACCTGACCTGACCCGGACTTCCTGCGGATAGCTTTCCTCTCTGAGCGGTTTAATCTCACTTTGAGCTTTAGTTGACCTTGGTGATTAGCTTAGCTAGTCGGCAGATGGTGGAAAAGCTGGCTGAGCCACACTGTCACCAACTTTAGGGCTCAAGGGGGGGGCCCACGGGTGGGGATTACGGTGCCGAGTCAGCACTGGGAATGCGCGCGTGTTGAATACACAGTACAATAGAGCAGACGGCGGGTAGGCGTTTGAGAAAAGATGAAATTGTCAACGGGACAAAGAAGCTCGAGTATGACTGAGGAATGAAGGAGACTGTGCATTAGAAAGTCATAGGGTGCAGAGAACAGGGAATGGAATGGGAGGTGGTAGGAAATCCGACTGTGGACGCTGGGCTTTTTTTTTTTTCTTCTGTTGTGACAGGTGAGGGGGGGGGACTCCTCTCTCAGTCCTCCTCGGCGGCTCGTGGACTTTATCCCTCAGTGTCTCGCAGTGCACTTATGGATTTTGCGGTTGGCCTGTGAAAGCCATCCCCTCGCCCACCCTCAGTGCATATTTGGTGACCGCGCTCCCAGTGTCACTGCCGCCCTTTGTCCCACCCTCTGTCTCCTGTGCTATGAGGCGTCAGCCTTGGGGGCTTCTTTCCGTCCGTTCTTTAGCGAAGGCGAATCTGACGTCTTGACAGTTTTCCTGGGGGGGCTCACCGGTTCAGCGGCGAGCTCGTGTAGTGACGGCTCCTTGTACATCGCGACTGTGAGACAAAGATAGACGCTGTTGGTTAATAATTAAGGAGGTGATTAATAACTAAGATAAACGGATATGAATTATGCTCAAGTGACATGAAAGGCACACACCCTCTATGACTTTAGGCAGGAAGTGTGCCGCTCCTTTGGTCTTCTTGACCCGGTTGCCCTTCATGACCTGGCCATCCCGGTTGATACCGATATACCAGGAGCGGCCAGACTGGGTCTGGCGATACAGCATGGAGGAGTATGTAACATAGTAGTTCTCAAACACACTCTCCTTGAACTTACACTCTGGAGTGAAGTGCTCCTGCAAAGCAGAGAGGGGGGGGGGCGTCACTTATATTAGCATAGAAAACATGTGGAGAGGATAAGAATAATGTTCAAATGTCATAATAAAACTGCATAGTCTTTGAACATGAACTGAAGTGTGTGTAAGTGCACACTACATGGACACAATAATTGAACATATTAATTAGGGGACTGTTCCTGAGGGGAAAGGATGGATAGAATTATATCTGGACTTGTGTTTCTTTAAAAAACATGAACAACCTTTTCCCTTGGGAAAACCACGTGATAAAAATGCGTTCTATATGATATACAAGTTATATATAAAACGTCTCTGCAAAACATTACACTTTCCCAAAGGGGAGAGGAGAAGGAAAGATCAAAGACATGAAACGCTGACACCTATACTAATAAAATACAAAAAATAAAAGATCTACACACATACATACTCGACATGTATATTACAAATGACATCAAACTGCACATGGACTCCTCTGTAATGAAAATCCCCCCAGCTAATGGACTTAGACTTTAATATCTAGATTGGATTTTGTCATGAATAAAATCCCTGAAAATAAACACCAGTAGAATTGTATTTCTATGCATTTTAACATAATTACCAGTCGGAGTTTCATATGCTGTGGCTCTGTTTATAGTTAAGTGAATTCCATACAGGTCAAATAACTGAAACGCACACAAACCCTTTTAGTTACTTTTAGTCATTGAGCATATTGGTTAAGAAGTCATAGAAAACAAGACTGCCTGTGGAAATGACGGATTCTTTAAAAAAGGTTGTTGTTGAAGATATGCACTGCTTTATCATAAGGGTTCACAGTTAGGAAAGATAGAACACTCGTACAAATCCATACACCGTCTTTCCCTCACAATATAATCATCCCTGGGATATAGACTCCTCTCATGTACTGTCAATCTTCCATGACCGGCTAAATTTGAATAGACTGTAATTAGCTACAACTTGGATTAAATCCAACGGCTCGGCTAGTCATTGTAAATGATCACTCTCTCACAGCACTAGTCCCTCTCTGTCCCCAACATGAGGACCACTGAACCCTGCATAATGTGGACGGGTGATATTAACCAATAGCGACAGATATACATCTCTCTTAGCCTCCATCAGGGTCTCGACAGGGTCCTTCCCCTGTCAGGGAGCAAAGCCAATCTGCTGGATTGATTAAGTGAGAGCAGCAGGGCAGAAATGGCTGAGTGGAGAGTTTCCCCGGGAATCGGCACGACAGGACAGGGCCGTGGGATCACAACTTGGCATAGACAAGCTTTAATAGAGCGTCGTCGATTGAAAAGGTGTAGGAGACCTCCAGTTTCACACTTATCACGGGTCATCACCTTCCCCCTTTTTATAGGGAGGCACCATCTTTAACTAAAATGACAATTCAGGACTTTGTACCTCGACTGCATGCAATTCTTTCCCTCTGCTCCACCACGGTGGATGTATGTCTAACAGTGTTCATAGTTTCAATAAAAAAACAACAACAAGCCCCTACCCTTAACTCAAAGAACTCTCCCGCTCCCATCGCCAACCCCACAGCAATGCTATTTTCAGATCCTCGGACAGGTTTGATATCTTCTGCTGTGCTAACACAAAGAGGATGGGATCGATAGATGATCCGCTTCATTCATTATTAATCAGGCAAGAGGGGTGGGAAGTGTGGGAGACGGAAGGTGGAAAGGTAGCAGAGACAGGAAAGAGAGCAGGAGATGGCTCGGAAAGGACAGAAAGGTTGCTGGGTAATAAAGGAGATTCTTATGAAAGAGAAAGGGGGATGGGGGGGGCGCCTCTTTGCATCTCCCCCAGGACCAAAACAGAGGTCCGACACAGGCTTTAGTTTCAAGCACCCCACGATCTGACACTCTTGTCCCTCTGGAAAAAGTACCCATCACTCCATTAAAGTACCCTTCGGCCCAACCTCTGAAATGACACCAGTGATAACCCCTAAGTCATCCTATAATTACCCTTCATAATCAGTCCCCGGAAATTAGCCTAATGATAGAGCCCACACCTCCTGCATTGCATTCAAGTCGTCTCCAAAGGTCCCGAGAAAAAGAAATGAGACTGAGGGAGCAGGCTAGACAATAATATATGGCCTTATAATAAAGTGAGTTTTGCTAATCGCCCGTCACAATTGCCCACGTGCCTGCCCCCTGACTCGATGCATCTATGATTTAGAAAGTGACCTTGGGGTAACCTCCACGGCACTACAGAGACAAGCCCCCCCCCGGGGGGGCCCCCCCCCCCCCCCCGGGGGGGCATCGCTCAAACCACCAGATTTGCCTGGCTGGTTGGCTGCTGAATCCTTTTCCAAAGATCTGTTGAGTTTGGCCCATTTTTAAGAGTAATAAGGCAGAGAAGAGCAGCATATTTCCTACCTAAATGGTGGGTGCTCAGACTATAAATAAAGAAAAAATAATAAAAACCTCTTTCTTCAACCCTGACTTATTGAGAGGCTTGAGTAGCGTCCCTCCCATGTGTCTATATGGCCAAATATGAATTTAAATGCAAGCATAGGAGGAAGGTAATAAGTAGCGTCCGTGCCAAGAATCCCCAAGAGGAGAAGAGCCTCTTTATGATGCAGAGCGCCGTCCCAACTCTCCCCCCGCCCACCCGCCCCCACCCACCACCTCCTTCTCCTACCCCGCGTGTGTCTGATTACATCTATTCTACCTGCTTCAGGAAACTCCTCCATGCCTCCGTATACTGGGATTGCACTGAGAACCACGTAAGGACAGTGAAAAAAAAAGATAATACACACTCTGGCACTCATTGTGCCGAGTGTCTCCGTATCCGACTAATGTCTCGCCCTGCATATAATCAGGAAATAAGAACAGGAATGAAAGTTATGACTAAAAGGATAGAGAATGCATGAATAATATTTAATAACTTGTGTACTTTCATTTCATCATGCATGCACAAGCATGAAATCGGAGCAAATGCCCCTGAAAATCCCACTCCACTTCTGGAATTCAGATTTGTTTGGGGCTTTTTCTGACGTGCAGTTATTTGCAGTCCCCCCGTTTAAACAGCAGGGGTCACAGTGCCACGCAGCCTTCCTGCATTTATTGACTGTCCCATCAGCTCGGGTAATCTGTGGAGAGTCGTGAAATCTGCCCAGCTGCAGTAATCCCACCATATTCCCGTAGTGCTGCATTACTGCTGCAGCGGGCCACTGAAATGTAAACCCCGTTCACAACAATCCGCTGCCACACAGATGCACACACACATGCACATCATTTGTCTTTGTTTGTGTGTGTGTGTGTGTGTGCAGGCAGATGCACTATGACACGCAAAGTTACGTAAGTCAATAGGGCACAGACGTGATTATGAAAAGGGGTTTACGGAGGATGAGACTGGCAGTTAATATTGTGTAACACCGTGGTCAACATGGTCTGTCTCCGATGCTTTATGGAGGCCCAGGGAGGCATGGCACTTGCATGACAAGGGCAGAGTGGATGACAATGTGCAGGGACTTGTGCCCCCGCTGTGTTGACTGACAGCTGGAAGGCTCCTGTCAATATAGAGTCCGCTGCACGCTGCCTCTGCTTTGAATTTTTCTGGGACACAAAAAAATACTGATTGATTGGGTATCATCGTCATCGCCATCGCCATCGCCATAGCTCTTTCATATCTCAAGCAAATCACAGGAGCATATTAAAGATATCTTTATTAACACATTTGGAAGGAGAGAGCTGGTATTAGTTGGACCCCAAGGGTATTCCCTAAGTGCTCTTAATTTGCTGCCTTGCAAGATGTTTCCATTTGTCTTTACATTTCTGCGCTTTATCTTTACTATCCACATTTTGGGCTGTCCAGTGATAAAAGTGATGCTTTCTGCCTTCTGGTGTCTGCCCAGCATCACAAGGCAATCCTACGATGAATAGACCAGAGGGTACATAATTTTTTATTGCTCTTGCTTTCTCTTTATCCCTTTCCTTTGTCCGTCTGTGTAAGTGTCACAGGCCTACACAGATCATAAACAATAACATTTACCGTGACCTTTTCCCTATTAATATTTAGTTAATGCAGTAAAATGCCCCATATACGCTATGTTATTGTGTCCAGATGTGGCAGCTGTGCGAGAAACATGGTCAAAATCTTGCAAAGAAGGTGCTCCTAGATTTGAAACGCTCGATTTAGAGCGTTTGCGATGGAAGCAGCCTGGGATGAAATTCTCACAATGTGTTAACAGCTGTAGCCTCCTAAACCTGCCACACCTCGCATTATACGAGGTACTCAATCTGTATACTGGAGGTCCCGGGTTTGCAATGTTCAAGTTGATAAGATTAAATTATGGATCTGATATAAATTAAACTTTGCATGGAAAGTGCAGCTCGACACCATCAGCTAAAAAGGGGGCATACCACTTGACTGGAGTCACTGTCACAGTCACAATATGGCAGGGCCGCAACTAACGATTATATTCAATATCAATTAGTCTGACATTTATTTTGTCAATAAAATTTTTGTAAAATTACAAAATACACGAAATGTAACAGTGAAAAAAGACGTTCACACTCTCTAATGGGGTGATTTTGGCAGTGTAATTTTACAGGGGTGTGGCAGAATGGACTAGAATCAGGTCAGCGTTATTTTGACTGATTCCTGTTATCGCAAGTATTATTTAAATCATGTGGCACCCATACAATGTAAAATGAATGTATGAAGTGAATGTATCCAAAGCACATCCCTGTATCTTGACTGGCACAAAAAGTCCTCCTGTGGAAACTTGTCATCTGTCACGTCTGTCTCCTTCACTATCCCTTTTTATTCTCTCCCTGTCTGTACATAGAGCACTAAGCTCTATTTTTGTATCGGGATCAGCCATTTCCTGTTGCTACACTACAGGTAGTGAGGCAGAGATTTATGTATGACAGAAGGCAGCAGTGGTCCTCATCTGCTCCTGGCCCGACAAACTGATCACTGTACCGTGTGTGTCGGGCACGTAGGGGAGGATCTGCGGGAAAACTGTGATTTATTCGGTCGAGAGCAACATAATAATCATCAGTAAGCCACAGAAGAGGCATTAAAAGCAAGTAAATGAGAAAATGGCAAGAAGGGAAGCAGCTAGTCACCCTGTCGGTCACCTGGGCTTCTCTGAGAGTGACAGTGATGTGCCTATTTATCTTAATGGAAAGCGTTTCGCGTCAGTGACATGTGCTCACTCGGCGTGCCTTTACACATAACGGCAAATATGAACACGCTCTCCGAGCGACGACGATGTAGGGATAAAAGGGCCGTGTCATGCCACCCGCACTCCCTCATACATCAGGAAATGAGAACATCGGACACACAATAGAGAATAACGCGAGTACGTAAAACCGACGTGCATGACATTATACAAGAAAACAGCTGCGGTACGCCACCTATATGGTTCCTGTAACTGTATGGGTGCATGTGTGTGGGTGTGTGCCACGGAGAGGAAACTCTGTTAAAGAGGTCAGTGCGGGATTCAGTGCAGCTATTGACTGCTGCTGCTGAGGAAATCCCTTCTCCTCGCTGTTCACAGAGGCGAGGCACCAGAGTCTAATGCATGCTAATCAAGGGCTCAGAAAAGATAATAGCAGATGGCGTATTTGCAATAATTCAAGATTTAACTCACACATGCACAGATAATGCTCTCTCCTTTACATATCATATGCATAATACCGCTCTTGCATTCACTCCTTTTGCATAAAATTGTCTATATGTTCCTCTGAAAACCAACACACAAACACCCGCTAAAGAGGCACACACACACACACACACGCGCACTGCATATTCATCTCACACCGCTGACATTTGTTTTTACTTGGCAACATTCTCCTTGATGTCTAATTCATGTATGCTCTACGCATGAGTGTGTGAATGATCCCATATAGATACAGTATACTATATATAAAATAAGGTCATAAAGAAAACAACATGGGTAAAACAATAATAATACTAATATACAGTATATAATCCAGTTATATGTATTATGGACTGTCTGATGAAGTATATGTAGGAAGTATCAGGATCTAATGCTTTCATTTCTAGCATCAACACATGTCTAACTTTATTGCTCTTGTGCTCTTATCTTTTACTGGAAAGATACCAACGAAAGAGAAAAAGGCAATCACATTAAAATAGGCATAACTTACCGCAGTAGCCATATGTTACGAAACATGTAGCCACGGTTTGGTGTTATTTTGCATGATCGTGTGTGTCAACGCTGTTATGTAATGAGAACACACTTTCAGACCAAACTGCATGCTGAAGAAATGGTCCGAGTGCTGTCCAAGGTACCATCCAGAAAGTGATGGTCCTGAAGACAGTGGTTGCTGCTAAAATCGCAGCCTATATCCCCATTTAAGTTCTAGATTTCACCCCATTTGCAACTTAACTGAATAACGACCTTATTCCTGCTTTACCTCATGCCCCTCTGACACTGTATTGGACATCATTGAAATGATGCTCAAACGCTAATGAAGTGCTTTTCGGAATTGAATAAATTAGACAAAACAAGTTGTGATACTGTTACAGTCTGTCATGGGTGTTACACTTCAAAGGAGTTCTACATTTCCCTACACCCTCCTGCAACTGCTTCACACATCATTCTTTTCCCCCCTACTTTATAATGTGATCTGTTACAATGGAAAGTTCCCTGAAACTGGCTTCATGTGTGTTAGCGTGATGAGTGAAACGGAACAGATTTTCACTTGTGGCGGATGTGCTGCTCCAGGGTTTGTTGTAACGTCAGAGACTCATGGAGTGAGCGATTCAGAATTTAATGCATTAGTTAATTACTAACTGCACTCACCATGCTCGCTCACATCCAGTCCTGAGCACCTGGCAGCTAAATAGAGCATAACTGAGCCTATCTGAACGTTTAATGAAACTGCAATAAGTTTATAGGGCAGTAAAACGCATAAGAAACCCAAAATAAAACAACCATAATGTGCATATCTACCACTATATTCTTTGACCAAATATCATTCAAATGATAATCGTTCTACCTCTGCGCATCACCTTTCTCTCTCAAACATTCTTGTTCCTTATGCACACAAAACCATGCGTCACTTCTATCCTAGTTTTTTTTTTTTTAATCCTTAATTTTTAACTGTCATTATCCTCTCTACATTACCCCAGCTCTGCTACTGCGTGCGGCAAATAATGTATATGTACAGTACATGCTGTATATACATGTTTGCATAGCACAAACTGTGTAGTTTATGTTAATCTGGATAAATGCCGACACTTAGTGACACTTTGAGTTCCCCACTCTGTGAATTCCATTTCAGAGAGGTGCACAGGTAATAGCTTTTTATAACGCATGGAACGTGGACTAACCATATTTGGGCTGTTACCGAGATGTGGTGGCGTAGCGACATGTTTTTATAACTTGGTGGTTTTCACATACGTACCGAGGTGTAGAGGTATCCTTCCCCGTTCATGGCGAGGTACAACCCTGTCTTTGCTCCCTGGATTGCCACGATCCGCAGTCCCACTGGAATCAGGTTGAACTGTGCTACATTTGGGGAACAAAGCAGGAAGGAGAGAGATAGGGCATGGCAAAGAGAGGGGGGGGGATACAGCCGGAGAAGATTGTGAAATCAAAATGCGATACAGTAGCTGGAGCAGACAGAATGGCTGCAGTATCACTGGCGCATGCCAGAGCTCTCATAAGCCCAAATGCTGTGACCTTGCAGAGTTTATGTTTGTGTTAACACCATGCCATGTCACCTTCACTGTGCTTTGCACTGAAAAGGCGGTGAAAGTGGGCAGGTAGATAGGATAACTGGATTTGTTTAGACTCATCCGGAATTAGGTAGGTTTTTTGAAACTACAGTGTGGCAGTGGAAGGTCAAGCAGCACACAGAAACGATACGAGGGTCGAGTTTTTGGACTGGAACCCAAATTTAGACCGCTAAAGGTCACGGTGAACATTGATCTCGGCTATTCTTAAAACTGGCGGCAGCCGTACTTTTTTGCGTGCCTTTTCTTTTGAAATGTGGATTATAAGATCATTAATATCTGTGGTTCTTAAACCGCGTTTAGATGGGCGTCGATGGACACCTTTGCCAGCACCTTTGCTGTATACGAGCAAGAACACATTAAATTGCGATTTTTACTGGCAGTAAGATGTGGCATTACTTCCTATTAACAACTCACTAAGTGCTGAGCGGCATTAACTCTAGCAAAGCTTGAGCAGTTTGTGCCAGTGAGAGTATCAGCTGTTCCGCTGGGAACTGCAGGTGTTCTGCTCAGTTCCCCAAACTGAGACAAAACGGTGACTAATATGATTAAACAACATAGAACATGACTACCGGCCAACACTTGTGGGCAATGGACAGAAACACACACTCACAAAATGAGCTGCTTTCATCCCTTGTGCTGTCAACGGTGCCGTCAGGCTGCATCTGCAGGTAGTATCCATGTTGGCTGTACAGACGGGTAACGATGCCTTTCAGCTGCGGCTCTACAAGGGAACACAGAACAGTATCCTATTAGACAGTTGTTGAGAGCAGAAATTACACTCATTTGCAGAAAGTGAAAAGAAATATGGTTTAATTGGGTATAACTGAGTTTAAAGACACTAACCGCTGAGAGTAGGTCACTCATATGAATATTTGAACTTGGATCGTGTTTTATATGTGTTATCTTCAAGAGATATACGTAGTACCTTACTTTAGGTTTTATCTCAAGTATATAAATAACAAAAGCCCAAACTGCCTCTCACAAATCATGATTGAAATGATTGATGTCTCTGATATCAGTGCCCTGATGGAGAAACACTTATACAGTTTTAAAACACTCACAGTATGGCACAGGGAACAAGGACAACCGGTGAGGAGGGATAGAGGAGAGAAAATATAAAATTTCACCATAGGCTGTCAGTATTCAATAGACGTGTCTTCGTTCATAAGTGCCCCACGTTGCTCGCCTTGACTTAAATAGCGGTGGGTCTATATGCACTATGTGTACCACACGAGTAAAATGCGTGCATAACTTGAACACATGTGTCCTCGGCCTTGCTGCCAGTCGTATTTTTAGCGAGAGCCGGGGCCATCAGAGGATGAAGTCAAGTGAAAGAGTGAGTCTGTCTCCAGATAAATAAAAGATATATAATCAAGGGGTGGGTGGAGGGAAGGTGAAGAGACTGAGTAAATGTTGCATGAGCGGAGTCCCTGCAGCCTGCTTTGCATTCATTTGGGGAAAACAGAACAGAGGAGTCTTTGCGGCATCTCTCAGGCAGGCACCACCGCTGCCCCACTTAGCCCGGTCAGGCCCGGCCAAGTGACCGGCTCTTCCACAATGCAGCATTAATAAGGGAAGATGAAACATGGATGAAGGAGCATTTTTTTTGGGGGGGGAGGGGCTCTGGAGGACTGCGAAAGCCGCGTGGGATCTTGCCCTCTGCTAAACTCCACCCGTGCCCTCACGCGCTCTCCAGGGAGCCACCCAGGGCACTGCTCAATCTGCCCGTCTCCTTCGGACTCGCTCAGAGCATGCAGGGACGAGATCTGTACGAGTATTTCCCAGAGGAAGTGTGCCAGGGTTGAAACATCAGTGAAGCTGTGACCTACTCCCATTGTTACACGCGCACATCTGCGCCACTCCCAGCACTCCGTCTCTCCGAGCTGCTTGTCAAAACATTTCAGCGTCCTTGCTCTGGAAACTTCGGACTTCTTCTTTTCTTCTCCCACCCTTGTTTCCCTGTGCCGAATCCCTTTTGAGTTATGCACGCTTTCATCCCGCCTAATAACGTCGCACGTCGCCCAATCAGAGCAAAGGGGAAGCCGTTCATTGCTTGTGCCCACAGATGCAAAAAAAAGAGAGAGATGAGAGAGAGAGAGAGAGAGGGAGAGAAAGGAAATATCTGGGAGGGGAGAAGGAACGGCGAGCAAACAGCGGATGAGATGACACTTTCATTAAGAGTGACGCTTGTACTTGCTCGAGGAAGAGAGAAAAAAAAAAAAAACACTTTCAGACAGGAATTCAATAGACAGCTTTTGCAATATGGCTGCAATCAAAACTCCCATGCCCGGTGTCGGGGGGCACTAAACTAATGTTTCACTTAGCAGAGCTGGCTCTAGCTTCACAACCCTCGTCCCGGCACCGGCGCACGATAAATTCTCATCCAGTATAATCAAAGTGTGCTCCGAGCAAGAACCACAGCATTCGTGTTTTACTGCAACTGCATTTGAGATTCGTAGAGGATAAAACAAAACAACACAAAAAAAAAAAAGTTGCTCCTGTGGACTCCTGCTATCTCAATACCATACAAATATACATTAATACATTCATATAAATATTTTTGCAATGTTTTGTCAGTTGTCAAAAAATGATCTGCAGCTATTTTGGTAATTCAGTGCCGCCATGATTAGGTGATTAAATAATTGATTAATCAGCAATAATGATGATGCTTGAATAATGGACCTTTAAAGCAAATATGACACATTGTTTGATTACAGATTCCTAGATGTGACCTATACTGCTTGTGAACTGAATCCATTTGGGTTTAAGAGGGTCGGTTGGACAAAACAGGACATTTACATATGTTACTTTTGAGTTGTTGATTTGTTTTTGGACTTGTGGATTTCTTCTGCCGTCTACTGCTCCACATAAGTTTGTGTCTTTTTGTGTCTCATTTAAGAATGGCTTGTTTGAATCTGCAATTTAGGTCCTTCCATTCCGCCTTCACTCCTGACAAATACAAAGTAAATCAGAGAGACAATAGCTGACTAACTGTACCATTTGCCAGAAATGTTTAATTTCCATTCGTCACATCTCCCACTTGACATTTTCTTGATAATCTTCCCAAATACGGATTTTGTACCAATCTGTTGACTTTTTTTTTTTTTTTTCCTAGCATAGTGAGTAACTTGTAAGCATGTCACTGTCCTAGATTCACTGCTACTTATTTTATGTCAATTGTAAAAAAAAAAAAAAGATATGTACAGATAAATCAATAATAAACACTATCATTTGTTTCAGCCATGATCAACATACACAGCTAAATGAGTGACAAATAATTTAGTGTTAATTTTCCTCACCTTAATCTTTTTATTTTTTACAATCTTGCGGAAGTTGATTAACGATAAGCATCTACTGCATGACTAATGTAACAACACATCCTTCTGGATATTGGTGTGGACAGATTTTGTTTTAGGATTTTGATGTCAGATATTTATAAAATATGCAAATTCTCAACTTATTTGAGTTTTTCTGTCCACGTATGATTGCATCTGCCGTGAACTGCTAGGGCTCTTTTTTTGTTTGTTGCTTCCAATAGTTCAGTGCTGCATCAAGGCTTTTAACAACATGCAAATGAACAAAACTGTGCATAATCATAACACTGACTCAACTCAGTGTCATCAAATAGCGGAGCTGCAATACATCCCCATGTGTATTCTGCCAACTGCTCCCCTCTCACTGTTTTGACAGCACATGTCACAGACACGCGCGCGCGCACACACAATCACACCCACACACAGAGCATTTTTATCTGCCTTTGTTGTTAATGTTGGAGTGTGTTGGCATTAGATGCACAACTCATATCGTCACCCGAGTAACGTAGCACTTTCGTCATCTTCATTCATTCGTCACCAAAGACAGAGTAAAATGGTGAACACATCACACAGAACGCACAAACGACGCCAAGGTCAGATGTGTCTTTTGAAGGAGTGAAAGGTTGGAAAATGTATTTCTCTTAATATATGAACAAGAGCCATTGCGGAAGATTTCTGTGAACCTGGATTTTTTGTTGTTGTTGTTACAGGGCACCATCTGGCAGCTGTACCCCTCTGCTGATAATTCAAGCTCCAGTTTACACGTCCGTCTGTCCAGGAATGTAATAAAATATATAGTGAAGGTTTTGACAGAATTTTAAAAGATGAATTGTTTAATGTTTTGTGGTACGTATGGTTGCAGGGCCTTATGGACCCAAACATACGTCTGTGAGGACACAGTGACCTTGACAGTTTTGACACAATTCCATCAGTCATTATTAACGAGAGTGGGATGGCTGAATGGAAGGACAATCTGAAAGCATACGGTCGGCAATTGCAGAATTGTTGTCTCTTTCATTTACATGTCAAATGTTACATTGGCCGGTATATGCTGGATACTTGGATAGCATGTGAGTTATAGCACAGAACAGTTTTTCTTTTTGCACTGTCATCAAGTGGGGTTTGGGGTTGAATTGAAACTGCAGGAACTGAGAAATCCCTTTTAGTCCATTTGGCTGAAGCTCTAACCGTATTTGATCCATTTCTACAGCTGGCCAAGGTTTTTCTTTTGCACTTTCATTTTGCTAAATGTACACAGAAGACACTCATGTACGCATGTACCAACTATATTCCATGCATTAAAATAGTGCACGACACTTTCTATTACTTAACTGCTTGCTTTGGATCCACGTAAGAGCTAGCATGCGTTACCAGGGAAGGCAATGTTTTTTTGGTTCCTCTCTCCATAAGCCCTGAAGAAGTGCACTGACAGACACTGACACATTGTGACAGCAGTCTACCTCTGGTTGGATTAGCAAAGCCCACAGAGTTGTTTACATGAAGGAGGAAAAAATTGCCTGTGTTTGTAACATGAGGGTGCATAATGTGCACATGTAGCCTCCCCTGCTCCACGGGGGAAAACAGAGAAAGCGATAACTCGGAAATCTACTGACGCAAAGGTCGTGTTTACGGATTTTAGGCATGTCGGGGCGTGCTTGTATTCAAACTGTATATGGCAGGAGGCCGAAAGCTCTCATAGCTTTGTAATAGTTGTCGTAAACAATGTATTGTGTGATGTGATGCCTCTTGATGGCAGTGTGCCTAAGGGAGTGTACCTAAGCTCAGTTTTGAGCTCCATGTAATTCACCTCAGTATTTTTTGTATTCTATCGCGCTACACTTTCACGCCACCAGAGGTACATTTTGTACTTTTGCCTACATTTATCTCACAGCTGCAGTCACTATTCGGATGAACACGTCGCATCATTTACTCTTATGAAGTAAAATGGCTTGATGCTGATTTAATCCGTCTGCTCTCGGATCTTTTTGGCTTTTTAAAATCCATTTCCAAAGAACAGCGTAGACTTGGGGCCTCTGCCTCCTGTCGTTAAAAGAACAGCATGGACTGTGTGTTGTTTTACAAGGTGAGCACACCTTCATCTCTGCCTAAATATTCCGGAAGCACAGCCTGCAACCTGGACTTGTCCCGGGTGTTTCCCGTGGAGAGGAGTGTGTGTGCGACTGCGTTCGTCACTCGGAGGTGGGGGGCAAGCTTGAGTGGCAGAAAACAGTACCTGATCCAGGTCAGTGGAGTGTGGGTCAAAGGGAGCTCCCTGTCTGTTTATACACATCAGCACACCCCACAACATGTCGACTCATCAGCAGGCCATTTTCCAAGCGACCTCTCCGCACAAAAAAATGAAAAATTAAGCAAGTGTAGAGAGAGAGAGAGAGAGAGATGGCGTGCTTTAAGGGGTGTGGCTTCAGAGGATATTGTATACGTACTGTGCCGTGAGTGACATCCTCTTCTATCTGACGCGGTTGCTGAAAAAAATGCATGCTCGTATACTTGGATTCAAAACGTTGTTAGTGCCCGATGGAGACACTTTATCGTGGCTCTGTTTGTGTCAGGTAAATTCCATTTCAAATGTTCCGACTGTAAACGGCGTGGATTGGCAAATAAGCCATCCGTTTAGCGAAAAGCTTGATACACTCTCAGTCGCAGGAGCATTTTGTTTATTAAATCGGGGTCCGTCTCTGATCCCGCACCGGGATGCCCCTCGTCAATTTACGTTCGGCGCCGATAATGGTTTCGAGAAATGCCGCGGGGAGGCCGGAGCCTCGTCCTACAGCGGGAACCATTCACACAGCAATTATGTACGTGTCTGTGTAAATGAGGTCAGCGCGCATAAGAACCCAAGGTAATCACTTCATGCATCGGGGCTGCTATCAAGGACACTTAAAGCCTCGGCTGCGATGTAATTGCTCTGAAATATAAGCGGTGGCTGAGGTTTATCGCCGATCAGCGCGGTGTATGGCTATAGGTGTTGGTTATCATTACCCTAATGTATTTATCTGGCAGGGTGTGTGCGCAGTATGTTGCTCGCTGATCCCCCTCCAGCCCGGCTCCTCTGGATAAGGGTGCAGGTAATTACTGGGGGCCTGCATGACTGAGCAGCCAAGGGCATTTCTTCCCTTGCTCTGACCAAACCGAACAACGGGGGGGGTTTTCCTGGGCCTGGTATTTTCAGGACTCCCTGATGCCCCCGCCCCCCCCCCATCCTTTTTCGACAGTACGCTCCCTCTTTCACGTGGCGCTCTCTATATACGTCTCCACTCTATGCCGCATGCATGCAGAAAAGTGGGATTCTGTCTCTTGTGCGGTGTTAGACCGCGCTTCTAATAAAAGGAGAACATGGCTCCTTTTTTTTCTTTTCCTTTCCTAAACTGGGCCATGAGCTCTACAGTGCTGCTAGTAATTATCAATCTTGTGGGAAGATAGAAGGGGGGGGGGGGGTCGTGAAACATGGAGGCAAGTCCGAATTGCCCGTTTTAAAACCGGCAACGGGAATGAATGAGGTGCATCGTATCACCTGCGACTCCCTCCTGACCGGAAGCACGTCAGACACGAGCAGGAGCCAGTACGACTCGCGCTGCCTCACCCGACACACATATGCGCCTCATGAGCGCCATGACGGGATCGTACCGGTGGCAGGTAACTGGCTTAGCACACGTAGCTCGGGAAACAGTGAAATGCCCCGAGGACGAGAGCGAGGCCCGCTGGGCCCCCCCCCCCGAGAGCCTCCCGGCGCACACCTCGCCCATCCTCTTTCCCACGGACCCTCCAGCAAGGACGCAAACGGGCCCCTTTTAATGTATGCGCGGCCAACAAACACAAACAACCGCTCAGCGCTCCCGCTGGGGCGCCGACCTCGGTCGGACGGCGTGATGATCACACAAGTAAACACACCAGCGAGCTTTAAAACTGCACGGCGTTTGAGCTTGCATTGATTTGATTCGATTTTTTTCCCTCCCTGCCGAAACTCTTTGATATAGTCCTGACACAGAATGGTTTTCCCACACAGGAGAAGAAGAAGAGGAAGAAAGTGGAAGAAGTAGACGCTTAAGAGCCGCTTGGCAGCAGAGGAGGGAATCCACTGAAGATTTCAAGCCAAACATTGGCTCAGATTAAGTTGAGCTGACACAGTTTCGTCACTCATACAGCTGCGTTTGAATAGATACGGTGAGCAAAGCCCCAACCAGATGTTGCGTCCGACGCAACAGGATTACACAAAGATTATTTTGAAGTGATACAAACAAACACAAAATTAATCCGAGGCCCTCTGCCCCCGCGGAAAGTTTACTCGCATCGCGTTTTCGAGGTCTCCACTTTTGTCCGCCCATTGCGACGAAAAATTGGGCCGAGACGGCTCGTTTCAATCGACAGGCGATGTTCCGATTCAAAACATGTGAAATGTGTTGCGCTGTGTTGTGAAATATGAATAGCTCGGAGTTAATGGTTAACAATTCTCATCATGTTTCCCTTCCAAGAAGAGTGGCTGTTTTCAAAACCATGCATCATTTAGGGTGAGCTATTTTCTTCCACATATTTGTGGGACAGCGTGGCCAAACACGGCTATAATTTGATTTCTCCTGGCGCCGGGAACGATTCTAACTGCCTCCATCCGATGATTCACCGTCACTCTCTGTGTGTTTGATACAGGGATGGATTTTACTGTGACACCGAGAGCCGAGGACCATCGGCTGCCAGACCGGCCGTAGGATGTCGACCTTCGGCGGCGGGTGAGTCCTTTCGATTAAATGAACGGCGCTTATTTCTAAAAGTAATCGCATGTGAATGTCACAAAAACAAAGAAAGTCTATAGTAGAGCCGTTGACCCGTTTGTCTCAGTGTCGCCTTTTTTCTCCCACCCTACCGACATTTGGTGTGACGCCAGGCACAGCCTTGAAAGCTGCAATCGGGCCTGGCGTGAAACCCTAACGATCAGATTGCTCCTTTTGATCTTTTAACGTGCATCTTGTCATGAACACGCGCATACGAAGTGGCGCTTTCTGTTTCTCGTGTATTCTTTTTTTGCACTGGCGACCCTCTGGCTGCCTTTGTCCTCTCGTCCACCACCCCCCTGGATGTGTCCTCCGTGCTCACTCCTCTGCCTCGCTCTTGTTAGAGGTAAATTCAATCTGTCCCTGTCGGCATTAATCAAAGAAGCCACAGATTCAATTTAGCAGGTATGTGTGGGAGATTAAGGTGGGATCCCCAGGACGACGGGCAACAAAGGGATAGGTTCTCTGTACACACATTCATCCGCCGCCTCACTTTGAGTAAGACTTAAGGCCATTGTCAACAGCCTCTCTGCGGCTGAATATCTTTTCACTGGCCAACTCTCAACTCTGACTGCAATAATGCTCGCCGAGAAAGAAACTGATCCCCCTGATCCCCTCATGTCCGCCGACTTTATTTGCCGAGAGTGTCTGAGAAGCCTCTCCGACTCGGAGACACAAAGTTGGATAAAACCAAAATAAATATATAAGGAGGTACCTTAATCTTGAGTGGATTTTTGCACCATATTAGAGACGAGGAAAGATTAGAGCCGAGTCTTTGATGTTTCACTAGGGTTTAATCAGATGGCTACATCTTGGACGTGGTTAAAGCAGTGAACTGGACTGTTCTTTGGCGCGCGTGAACCGCTGCCACCCCGTCCTCATCAACGCCGTTTCGCAAAAGATATTTTAAATCCGAATGACGCAACGCGGGTTGTCCAAAGCTGAAAATCCCCAGACATCAGTGGCCCAAGCTGCAATCAACCACTAATCTTTTGTTTGTCTAGTCGAGATGCAGACTAAACGAGAATCCGTTTTTTTGGACTTCCGCCAGGTTTTAAATTAGACTGGATATAATTTTCTTTGCTCTCAGTACTCGCGCAGTTAAAGCTCCTTCCCTGGTACCGATAAGATACTGTGATAACGCAGGAAGATGTGATTTTCACATTTAAAAAGTCCTCTCCTGTTGCATGTTTGTAAGAACCATGCCTAAAATGTGAAATGAGGAACTATCAGATAAAAGCATGCACGTTTACTGATTGGACCAGACATTTGATGTCATTTGTAATTTGATGTAAGTACTTTATCTAAC
The DNA here is from genome assembly GCA_016785305.1 of Colistium nudipinnis. Lineage (NCBI taxonomy): Eukaryota > Metazoa > Chordata > Actinopteri > Pleuronectiformes > Rhombosoleidae > Colistium > Colistium nudipinnis. The sequence continues at coordinate 440,648 of JAFBJU010001662.1, forward strand.
TGATCTAACTAATTTAACGCGGTATCAAACAAGGTCTTATAACATGTACTATAACATGTACGGCACAGTTGTCGTTCTTTCCTACATTTCCCTACAAGCTCAACACAGTTAAAGTATTTCCTACTTTGTTATCACAGGGGTCCTGAAGTTAATGTATATAAACCATATACCCTTTTCTGAGGGCACTTGCAGCATACAGTAGATTGCCGGATTTTCCTGTAGAATTACATTTGCTTCATTTCAGTTTATTATTTACGGAACCTTAGTCAAGTTTAAGGAGAGAGAGTGGCGTTTGTTCCTTTGTCAAACATACTCAACATGGGGACAGTCACAATAATGATCACAATATAAATATCTCCTACAGCGAAATAACGGTTCACTCTGTATTGATATATTGTTTGTGCATTGAGCAAACACATTTCTGAGTATTAAGCATATGATCGCTGTGTATGTCTTATCTCGGATTTGTGAGATGACGCGCAGGGAAGCAGTCGCTGGTCCTTGTCTGCCTGAAAAGAAGTATTTTGTTCACTGGGATAGTCATTGATTTCCACTGTGATCATGACTCACTATTGGAAGTCCTTCTGCGGCGCACAAGTCGCCTCCCTGACACCCTTACCCAGCCTGAACCGCCTTGAACGACATTTACTTAAAAGAAGAGACATTCTCAGCTTTCAGTGACAGATGATTAAGCAAGAGGTGAACTCCATGTGTGGAGGACGCTGTTTTGCAGTGGCGCTTAATATCCAGCCCCACGGTTTCACATCTCATCTTCCTCTCCACACGCTGCCTCCGTGACAGACTGACGCTCTGTTCTCTCTCCTTCCCACCCATCCTTCTTTTTAATCGCCGCTGGTATCGCTGCCGACTTCTCCTCCCGTATTTTTTGGATGATCTCTTTATCTGTGTCCACCCCCGTGATTGCGGTCCAGCCTCCGCCTTTTGACACGGCGTGCTCTGCGCGACACATTTATTTTTCTCTCTTTAAGATTGCCTTTACCTCTGCCGAGTCACTCCTCCCTCGCCGTCGCTCCCCCTCTTCGTCTCCCTTCCTGACCCCTGTCACAGTCGGTGAAGTTCTGACGAGAAGCTACCTAACACTGCATTGTCTGATCGGGTGTTGTTGAGTAAGCGAGTTTGCGGCCTCGATCTCTTGGGCTCAGCTTAATGCTATCCTCTGTTGGATCTCTCCCTGTAACACGGTCTGCTGCCCCGCCAGCCGGGGCCCACATTTCTGCACCAACTGTTGACCGGCCCCCTTTCGGATGCTTACACCTACAACATACTACGGCGCACCTCCACACCAAACAGCCCACTCAATGCTACAAGATGTCTACGACGGCACTATGCTGGATTGGATTCGTTTCTAATGACACAGCCCTGTGAGGAGGTTTATGTGTTCTTATTACCGCGGTCACGTCTGGCGGTATTTTTAGATAGTTCCTCCTCATGTCACGCCTGTGGCTAATTCTGAATCTAAAGGTTTGCCGGATATTTATATATATGTATGCGCCTTTCATTCTGCCTACTCGTACGTCGCGTTGACAGCCACCCGCTCTCACCTAGAGGAAGGTATTAAAGGTGATACACAGGGGCGGGCAGTTCGATATCCCTCCCTTTTCAAGTCAGATTCCACCTTGAACGAACTGGGAGGGTGATTATTGATTAATCGCTATACATTAATTAGTTAAATTGATCCGAAAAGAGGGCAACGGTACAGATTACCGAGAGTGGCAGAGTTTGTTTTGTTTCGTTCCCCCCCCCCTTCCCCCATCGGTCAGACCGGCTCTTGATGGGGGTCTCTCCTTTTGGGTAAGCGGACTCTGCGGTGACTGGGGTGAAGGGGAGAGGAGCAGGCACAGCGGTTTGCCAGGGGATCATACGTGTGGCTCGTCCACCACATGTGTAAGCAGCAGGGTTTATGTCCATCCCTATCACTCGAGTGGGCTGTTGCTTTATGGCAGCTGTAAATATAGCTTATGTGTGCGGTTGTGATGCTAATACGACAGCCGAAATCTCTCCTCCAAACCGGAGATCTACACAATCCTGGGATGGCTGTGCTCTGAGGACAAAATGTATGAATATAAAATGTATATATATATATATATATTTCCCTGTAACAAGTTATTCACGTGTGCCATGGACAAACTGTTATGCGCACATGCGACAAAAGATTGTGTTCTATAAATATGGAGGCATAATTTCTAATCTCTAAGCCTCCAGACCCACAGGCTATTTTAAAGTAAACTGTGTATACATTGCACAGCTCAAAATCCTCAAGTGTTTTGGACAATACTGTTTAAAATTCAATATTTTCTTTCGCTTCACGTCTCACCTCCGGATTTAGGTCACCTCATAGCCGTATAACGGCAACAATGCCTTGGGGCCATGCAGATGTAAACTCACGTTGCCACTGCAGCCAATGTCTTCGGCCGTCTTTTACATTCTTTGCCATATGTTGTTGTTTGTGAGCGTTTGTTTTGAGCACTCAGTTGGGCTTTGTTGGCTCTCATCTGTCGACACTATTCACAGCGTTTGACACCATTCTTACGTAGGCGGTAAAGGACGTTGGTGGTGTTTGGGTCTGTTGTGTGTAATTGGATGCGAGGCCGTTTTCTGGTATGCGTCATCATTTCCAGCAGGCCCTCTTCGAGGTACGAGCCCCTTGTATTGTCTGCTGTCCAGAATTACATAATTCTGTGTCAGGTTCACTCTCATCCATGTTTGCGTTGCCTTGCCGTCAGGCAAATGCGCTGCCTCCCTCTGTGTTGCCGTGGGAGAGTGCAAAGCAGCATCAACATGGCGAGGAATATTGCCTTTAAGTTGTCTGGCAAGTTTGCAAATGCAGATCAGGGCTGACAGTGACTAACGTCCCACCTCCCTGTGGAGAAAGTACAGCCTACCATGAATAAATAAGCAGATTTGTGAGTTTGTGAGTGAGTTGTTGAGTTGCTCGTTGCTTAACCCTGTCATGGCTCAGGCGACCTCTCTTCCTCGTTACAAAAACAAAAAAAGCACATGGGCTTCGCAGAACAGAGTCGCTGCAAATGTATTTAACCGATACTGAGAATTCTTAGGCCTACGGACCAAATCAGTCACTGGCAGACCAAATACAGGTGGCAAGTTCACTGTATCATCTTCTGGCCACGAGGTGCACTTCAAAGTTGTCGAATTACAGTGCTCTCGGAAGCCTGGCAGACGTGTGTGCGTGTGAACGGAGTGGTGCAGGATGAAATGAAAATTAAAGCGCAAAGCTCAGCTCATCGCTCATCGTTCTCACGTTCAATCTACTCAGATGCAGCCCTTACCCTCCGGAGGGGATAAAAAAGAAAAAAAAAAAGAAAAAAGAAACACTCCACTGTTTCCTCAATCAGCCATGAAAGTATTTGGCCTCTTTATGAAGGATGTTTGTTCAGTGGCATTTCTGTAATATGCATAATTTAAGCATACTACACTCACCAATTGTGCATGAATAAAGCGAAAACACTTGTCATCATGAATTGAATAATTAAGCAGTCTACCACTCACACCAAGGGAGCAAAGAATAGTGGAAAAATGAGTGGAGAAATGACATTGTTCTTTCCCCCTGAAATTAGCGCACTGGTGCTTCCAGAAAAGAATCGCAGTTATTATGAAAACACAGGGGTTTACATGTCAAGAAGTGTTTGATTCGAGAGGCCGTTGGCAACACATCACATAGTTCTCCTCTCAGATCCTTGGTGTTGGAAGTTGCAATTTCAAAGAGAAATACATCAGAGAAACTAAGTTATGTATCCGGTACAGGACTTGCCTTACCCAGATTCAGTGTTGCAGGTGTGGATGTAAGATTTAATTGGCGTGTAAATGTTTACACACGTGTCTATGTGAATGCCCTAGCCGGGATGTGGATGTAACAAGCTGCCATAAATAAATACAGTATACATTGATGAGCCACAACAATAAAGCACGTGACTGGGTTTTAATGTCGCGGCTGATCTCTGTATTTTTTCCCGCTTAGTCGAGCCTTTAAGCCATGGAAAAGAATTTGAACTACCAAATAGGCTATACATCGCAATGAACCTTCCGAACCGGCCACGGGCATACACTGATCCTCCACAATATTAAACCCACTTACCTTTACCGTTGAGATTTAACTTTTTAAGTGTGTCAGCTTAACAATATTCGTTAGAAAAAGCCTTCTTTCTCGAATTGTATCCACTGTGTGCATGGTTGCTGAACTTTGTGGCATGGCATTGAATTATCTGGAGATGTGCTTAAGACTGCATAAGTGCTGAGAGATTATAACTCCAACCCCGGTTTTATTGCAGCATCTATTGTTCTGCATATATTTTAGGGAATGTGAAAGCCCCGTCAGGCGTATCAATACTTCAGTCACGTCTGCGGAGATTTACTGCTATTCAACAACTTCTGTTTCGACGTTTTGACTTTGCAAGGCTGAGTGCAGCAGCAGCTGGCGTTGGCATGTAAGTCAGTTGCAGTGCAAGGGGGGAAAGATGAAAGTGATAGCCGTGACTCACCTGGCCTCTTTTCGTTTCGACTTTTTCGACCCCCACACAGTCGCACTTTGGAGATCAGGACCAGGATCTGTTTCTGGCACAGGGACTTGTTGCTCTTAGGACAGGGCTTACGCTTGTTGGCCACCGGTCGGTTGGCTGGATCCTCCTTGACTGCCCGTTTCTGTCTAATGAGAGAGCTGGCGAGAGCTGCCATCTTCCCCCCCTCTCACCTGTGGGAGGGGGGTACCTTCCTTCCCCGTGCCCCTTCTGCTGTTTGGCTCTTGTTTTCCTCAGAAAAGTGTTTCAGAGAATCCCCCACGGGGGAGATTGGGTGTCTGAGTGGGTTTACAGGGAAGAGTTTAGTTTGAGGGTTCCCTTGAAGAAGGACGAAGAGATGCAAGTTCACCTGCAGTCCGACATAAAGCCTCCACGCTGACCGAAAAGAAAAATCTGGCAACCACGGAAGCCCGCAGAAAAAAAGTGCTGCAGTCACATCCTCGGTTTCATGAACAATTTTCAAAATGACTTACTCTTATAGCGAGGAAGATTGGAGATAGTTCTACCCCTCTTCCCCACTCATATTTCACATCCAAAAGAATGCCTAAACGGCCAAATCCAGAATATTATATTGCAGAACAATTAACCTACCCTAAATAGACACTACCAAAGAGCAGGAGCTCAAATGATCACACATATAAAAACACTTTTACTGAGGCAAAGTGAAATCATTTTGAACGCCAAAGATCTCCTAAAGGCGGCAGAGAAAGCAAACTGTTTGTCACCAGTCGTGCGGTCCACGGAGGTCCAACTTTGCCTCCCATTTAAACGTGGCAGCATGGAACGCTGAGCGGAGAATCCGGGCGGTAATCCGGCCGACTTAAATCCAGAGGTGGAACAGCAGGCTGCGCGTCGGCCGTCTCTGTGGGAAGGAAGCCGGGAACAGAGCGGAGACATGGACGCAGACAGACAGAGAATCCTCCTCTGCCTCCGATGGCACACTCCTTTCCCACAGTCCTCGCCGAACCCCCTCCTCTTCCTCCCCCTGCCCCTCCGCCACCACCTCCTCCTCTTCCTCCTCCTCCTCCTCCTCCTCTTCCCATCCAAAGTCAGCGAGTGGTTGTTGGAGTCTGTGTGCGTGAATTCCAGCAGCCACCATCAGTAGAGGTGACATTCATGTGTGAGAGAGAGAGAGAGAGACAGAGAGAGAGAGAGAGAAAGAGAGAGAGAGAGGGAGGGAGAGGGAGACAGGAGGGAGGGAGGTACAGAGGCTGTGATGTGTGAGAATGAGCTTGGTTAGAGAGAGGGAGGACAATTTGGTAGAGGTGGGTAACCGCCACTTCACGGAGAGGCTATAGTTGAGTTATTATGTGGCAATGTTTCTGAAAACGCAAATCCTCAAGTCATTTTTACTGAAGAAGCGAGAGAAAAAAAAAAGAGCGAGAGATAGAGAGAGAGAGCGCCGATTGTGACAGTTCTCTATCTCCTCCAGTAGGAGAGCGTCACCCATGTGCCACCTTCCTGTCACGCACACACACACACACTCACTCACTCACTCACACACACACTCACACACACACACACACACACTCGCTCGCTCGCTTGCTCGCTCGCCCGCTCACTCACTCACACGCACAGCAGATCAGCATATTCCGTAGTCTTTCCTGATCTAATTGTGCATCTCCAGTGAGCATTCTTCTCCGCCTCCCTCCCTGACATCCACGCGTACAGTAGTAACCTTGGCAGTCTCGCTCTGTTTCCTTGAGCTCCACATATCAAACGGGAGGCGAAGAGAGAAAATGGAAAGCGGACTTTTCTTTTTTTCTTTTTTTTCACAAAAAATGCCATTTACCATCTGACATGACCGACTGCTGGCTCACGTTAACCCTGACAGAAACACGAGCTTGGACAGATTGAGTTAGACGCCTAAACCTGCCAACACACAGACAAACACAGACACACACACACACACACACAGACAAACACACACACACACCTCAGCCCCCCACCCTCCCCCCGCCCCCGCCCCCCAGCCATCATCTTCTCTGGATTGTGTTTCAGAGCTTCCCCTCGTGTTTTGTTATTTTACTTCTTCAATCTGGATACGAATGAGAGACTTCTTCGAATTAATTGGGGCCAAAACAAACGGGTATCAGTAGAGAGAACAAATAATGCCGACATGTCCCGCAGCCGTGCATTTCTGATCATGTCGAGTTGCAACAAAAAACGGGGATTGTGTTTACGTGAATCATTCTGTGAAACAAAAGAAAGGGTCTAATTTAAGGCAGACGGTGCGTTCGGCGGAAGACAAAAATAAGGCAGCGCTAAAACCTTCACAACTCTTCCTGTGAAATGAAATTACCAGAGCGCGCTCCTCTTTGGCTGCGAAAATGTAGGCAGGTCCTTTTGCGGCCGGAATCTGTCGTACGACTGCACATACAGTAAAAACACTATCTCGAATCAATCAAATCTCTAATCCGGCCCCTTAGACTCAAGCCCAATCAATCAACTTATCTGAGAGCCAATCAATCCAATTTTATTTGGCGTGGCACCGCCTTTACAAGCCAATTTTCCCCGGGAAACTGGCGGCGGAGGCAACTCGGGAAGGCAAGGTCGATTCAAACCATTTCTAACAATGCCGAGCAAGGTCACTGTCCGTCAGGGCCTGATTGACAAGTGACAGCGGAGGTTTGGTCTCTGCGGGGGGACGGGGGCGCGGCGGGGACGCAGGATGCACGGCTGCGATAATGCACTTTGCATTGACGAGAAAAACAGCAACCAAAAAAAATAGATTTTTCCCCTTCCCGTAACAATTCACTTCCCCTCTGCACTCCTCTGAGCAGCCTCAGCCTCGCACACTCGTCTTCTTTCCGCGGCTAACGGATCGGTCTACCGAAAGACAGCGCGCCACGCACGCTGCTAAGGGTTGCTCTCCCTTTTTGCTTCCTCCAATCGCAGGCGAGGCGTGCCAAGTTCCACCAAAAGAGGGCTTAGCGGGGATTTCTGCTGCATTATACAGTTTCAAGGTCAAGAAATATTTCCATCGTTACAATGGAATGTGCCTGCCAAAAACTAAGTAGACTGATAAAGATGCAGTCTATTTCATTACTATGTAAGGGCCGTCCCCGGGAACACGCCACAGCGAGCACTTTAACACAGGGTATGCCAGGGCTCCCGGTTTCGTCCAGCATATTCCCGTATAAAGTCCCGTTTTTTTTTTATTTTTTTTTTTCGAGGTTGATCACACCTATCGCTCGGCTTTCAGCATGACTCGCGTGTAATTACATTTCGGATTTACCGTGAGAGCCACCTCAGTCCCTGTGTCATCGCTGACATCTCTTAGGTAAAGTGGAGGGACAAATAATAACACCGCACCAGTCAATGTGAAAGTAAAGGAAGCGCCCGTGTCACGTGTCCGTACGAATTCTCGTCATCTGAATAAGGCACAAAGGGGGATTAAATGCAGATGTTTAGTGGAAAACAATCCACGGCGCAATCCTTGCATGCTTCTCAATTTACATCGAAGCCGAGGGCTTTAGCAGCATATCCTCTTTTTAAGTGCTTTAGGTTCAAACGTTTTTTTTTGTTTTTTTTGTCCCGCCGGATGCATTGTGTGTTACCTAAAGCAGACTCCTGTAATCTTCACTAGATGGGATGAGTGTGCACGACTGTATGTTAGAGGTTGAACATTTGATATTTTGGTTTAAGGGATGTCAGCGGAGGAAAATAACACATAATAGTATTTCATTTATTTCGTATTTATTTAATAAAAGCATTTAACTGCAGTACATTTTTGAGGTGCACATCACTTGCAATTCCATTTGGCATTTTAGTTCCACAACAACACATTGTTTTTTTCCGTTGAAAATTCGGTTTCAAATGTAGATAATGTGTGTATCTCTTTGTGGCACGTTGAAGTGATACCGGTAGTAAAATGCTACATATGCATCAATCTAATTATGCAAAACAAAATACATGGGGTTTTAATCCGGCACTTGCTCTAGTTGTATTGGTACTTCAGTACTTTATTTCAGTGAACAATGGAGGGAGCAGCATTCCTAATGGAATTGGCCCGTTCATGAAATGGCAACTCAACAGGAAGTAACATTGTCAACAATTTTTGCAAGCAATTAATCATTACACTCAATCCTCCGCAAATGTTTTTTTTTTAATAAGCCAAATATTTGCTGTGCGAGCCCCTCAGATATTAAAGTCTCCAAATTCACTCAGTTTTAAATCATAGTTTATCGGATATAATTGGCTTTTGGCCAAAACCAGTAATTTCCTTTTCCTCACTTAGGGGAATTATGATTTCACAAGCATTATTATTAAATACAATAACAACCAATTAATTTAAATAAATGGACAAATGAACCCCTTAATAAAAAAAAGAACTGTTTGTTCCAGCACAAATGCAGACAAAAACAAATGACGCCGAGCTTTGCTTTACCCGCTCAATACACACAGAGCAGTGCGTATTTACATGTGTCAGTCCAGAATACAGTGATGCTGAATAGTTAGTGTTTAGAAATACGCGCATGTTTACGTAAACACACAGATGCACACCCAGGCACACACACAAAGGCAGGAAGTGTTAAGCACATCAAAACAATTGGCCTAGTTCTGTCTCCTCTCCCTCCTCCTCTTATCACTGGCTCTCTCTCTCTCCTTCAATCCCCTCTCAGCTCATCGCGCTGTCCACAGATGACAGGAGGTATTCTTCGTTAATCCCCCGCCATTATGCGACCATGTGGAGTCTGGAGCCCGCTTCTCGCACACAGAAGTATTATTTCCAATGTCCATGACCCATGGGTGCTCATTGGCTTTGAGCAGCACGTGGCGTTCTTGAGTTCCATTTTTTTTATTTTTTTTATTGAGCCCTGTTCAGATCCGTCTCTGGTAATTAGATTTTAATTGTGAGTGAGAACGGGTTGGTGTGTGGGACAAATGCACATTCTCCATTTTTCCTGTGCGCGCGATATTCTAATTTTGACTTGCCGAGAATGTTGCTGCCAGGCATACCGGAAATGCTTTTGCAATCAAGAAATGCCAATGAGGCCAAGTTATTTACTCAATATGTTGATTATTGTTTCACACTTTTTAAGGGATAAGGATAGTTTTCGATGGATGGTTAAACATGGGCAGTTTTGTACCTGCACTTGCACTTTTAGAGAGCCTGATTCTTCATTTTCAATAAATATTTTTCACCTTTTAATTCATATAAATCCTATTTAAAGGTGACATATGGCATATTTTCAGGAAAATGTTCAAAAAAAATTAATGTCGGTAGCATGCTACTCTGTTTGAACCGACTGTTTTTAAATCTCTTGCCGTTCTGCACGAGGGCAACGCAGCGCAATTGTTTCATGATAGAGACACAGAGACACCTGTCTTTTTTTTTTTTTTTTTTTTTTTTAAACAAAAAACTTCTGGTATTATTTTCCTACTGCTGAACTTGTGGCAATAACTTTTAACTATGACATCAGAGCTCACCTGTGGTTCTATGTTGCTCAGGGTGCAGCTGACAAAATGAATAAGACATGATGCCTGACACGAACAAAGAAATAAGTTGAGCAAGTTGTGGCTTTTTTTTTTTTTCTACCTCATAATGTTAATGTACCCACACGCAGTTATAACTTTGCTCTTGATGCACTCTCGGAAAGGGGAAGGGATGGCATTAAATAGTAAGCGCTTCTCTAGTAGCAAAAGTGCAGCTGTTACATACACTAATGTTCTTCTTCAAAGTGGATCTGAATGTGGCTTTTGAAAACCATTAAAAGTTGACATGTATTATCAACCATCGTCATTTACCTCTGATATTTAAATATCAATGATGTATGTTTTTTTTCAGTAAATATATTTTCTGTTTATGTAACTTTTGGACACTGTTCCACTGCCATTCTTATGGTATGGTTGTTTACTGAGTCTCTACTTTTATCCATTATGTAACTCTCAAGTATTCCACTATGGAATGAAAAATGAAGATTAGGAATGCACACTTCTTTCTTATAACATCACAGTGCATGATTTAAAATATATAGACATGTAATATGCAGTTGTCTTCTTAAGATTTCTTTGAAATAACAATGCTATGTTTAATTATTCTGTATCTACCCAAGCCCATAAAGTCCCTGGCGGGAAAGGGTGCGGCAATACCGTTTATTTTGCTTTTATCTCATTGTTAATTAAAGATTTTGCAGGCTTTGAACGAAGCCTGTTGGGATTATATCCCATCACCTTCCGAGACCCTGTATTTCATCACGTCGGTGATGTTTTTGCAGGTTATCTAAAAAGAGAAAATCATATGGTATCACAGACACTTAGGGTCGGGTGCCATCTGCATATCAATGAGGGCCATGCTGGTTATATCCCAGCAAGAGATTTTATTTTGACATGAATGATTCCAGCATTTGTGTCGGGGTTGCATATTTAACAGTCAATGTTTCAAACGATGACAGCTGCCTTAATTTTTTAAATAAGCCACATGCTCAAATACTGTTCAGTGCTTGTCAGTGAGAGAAGCTTCATCAATTGGGTAGATTACTGTAGCTGCCTGTCAAGTTTCCCCTTGCACAGGACTAACCATAGCCTCCTATAAAGACATAACCATATGAACTGTAGCAGCTGAACATATAGAAAACTATCATGTTAACATAAAAAAAAACATTACATAATCTACAGCAATGATTTTCAAACTAAATTTCAGTCTGGGATTAGTCATTTCTAAAGATGCATTGAAATTCAATTATAGTCTTTTAATTCTTATGAATTTATTCCGAATTTGACAGGAAAATGAACCCAATTCGTCCACCGTTGGAAGTAGGACCTTGTCTCTTCCCATTTCCTGCGTCCTCACCATTGCCTGAGGTGAAGTCTCAACAGGTGAATCCATAGGATTAATTCTGCCATTCTCAGAGAACGTGAAGATTGCTCGAGGAGTGCGGATTTTTGGAAGGCCTCTGTGTCAGTGCTTTTAAACCCCACTGTCCCCCCGGGTGTTGAGAACTGATGGACCTGCTCCTGTGGAGGCACAAAATGGATAGTTTCTTCGTTTTAATTTGACCCTTGTCTTCACTAGCTTTCTCAAACTTCTGTTTGTTTTGTTTTTCACACATTATACAAACTGGTTGAAAATCGTTTGGTAAAGTAAGCCAAACAATTTCAATATTTTATTTTAAGGAATAATATTGCTCTTCAGGGCAATGTTCCCATAAAAAAAAAAACCCTAGCTGGAAGGAAGTTTCTAGCTGTGCTTAACTTCAGTCCTTCAGCCAGGACCAAAGGTCAAATGGAACGAGTTGTTCTTTTACCCTCTAAAATTAATTGTCTGTCACTCAGCATTAGGTGTTGTTGAATATGGGCTAATGATAACAATTTTAAATGCTGTGATATCAAAAAGTGCCTCTAAACATCCACATGCGTTTGTCTGTTTTATTTATTTCCTGTCACTGACTGCGTGTAGAAGAGAAGTTTAACCATAGAGTCAGATGCGGCCGTAATGTTTTAGTCTGATTAATGCAGGCCAAGATGTCTGCGATTCCAAGCTCCATCTCCTTTGCCCCGCTTCACGATATTCATCCCTCATTTTTCGTAAAAACTGAAAGAGGCCTATGTCCGATTAGGATGACCTTTCATTTCATGGATTAAGAATGGGAATGAAATGTTTTGCTTCAAATAGTGACTCCTGATATATGAACTAATCTTGCCAGAACCAAATCTCATCATCCCTTTCATAACAGTAAACACAAACAGTTTGTGTGTGTGTGCGTGTGCATGAGTCAGGGTGTGTGTCTAGTGTGCATAAATGTATGATAATACTGCAGTTTTCTTTTTATTGTGATGTATTCATGCCTATATGAACGGGATCCACAGAGAATCAAAGCTAAGCAGGAATGTAGAGACAAGATAGTTTTGTGCCGGCAAAATGAGGTCACATAAGTGGGTTTTTCAAATTGGCTGTGTATTCAGTGTAAATATTGATCTTGTGTTTCCGGAGGTCTCTCAAGTGTTCCGACAGTCTTTTTAGCATCTCACCACTTGACACTTAGAGCAGATTATAGGAATTAGTCATAGTTGGGATTCAGAGAACATCACAGCGTGTCATTTTTGTCGGGTATACCGTTTGAATAACTGACTCCTAAATATGTAAAAAAAAATGGCAAATATAAAATAATAACATCATTCGATTTTTTTTTTATAAGTGCGCGCATGCTGCTTTTGTCGATGTAACTAAGATTTCGTCTTATGGTGAGAGTCTGATGCAGAATTGCAGGTTGGACGATGGAGCAGAGCAGGGTAGGTAAAGGCTGGCATGTCCTCCGGGTTTCTCAGGCACCTCCCATCGCAGATGTTCTGCTGAATTAGGATCATAACAACTTGAGAAGCCTCAGAACCAACCTCTGGCCCCACAACCACTCAGCACGCTCTCAACACCGAGCGGTTTGTGCAGAATCTCTAGCAACCGTAGCATTGGGCAATCTCAGGTTATGTTTATTTATTTTTTATTTTTTTTCTTCTTCAAGTGAGCGTTGGCTATAGCTTTAGCTTTGAGCCTGTGAAATGAAATGAAACCATTTCTCCTTTGGGAAAGGCTTTGTCGAAAGTCATTGGTCTAAAATAATGTAATATGTCGGTCTTAGTAATTGTGAGACAGCAAGCAGGTCGACTAAGGAGCACAACAATTTCCACCCTCCGAACAAGTAAGACGACAGATTTAAAAAGCTATTCACATAATGAGACGAGCAAATAACACATCTCCTCAAAAATCAGGTGCACAGAGCAGGTAGCGTGTCTTTCAAGTTAAAATGTATATTCGGTATAGGCTTTGCTGCTTGTTGCTTTGGGAATGTTTGTCGCACACAATGTTTGTGTATTTATAACTTCTGTGCAGCCAATATACAGCAAGTCAAATGATTTTGCGATAGAAATGTGCCTACTGGATAGCGTTGGATTGAATGATATATCTTTGTGTGATTTTTGCCAAGAAATCCTTTTTTTTTCTTTTTTTTTTCTTTTTACAGTTACACTAGCCTACGGCATTTTGACACGTTGCCCGAGCCCTCCCACAGTCGGCTTCAGTTTATCTAATGCAGGGTTCAATATTATTCGATGCCTGTGCAGGACACAAAGTTCCTGCCTGTCATTGATAATACTGCGAAGGCTTTCTGTTAACGGTCACTATAAGGTCAATGAACAGCTGTCATTCTCATCTGTTACCCATATCAGGCAGTCCCAGCTGCCATTGAACAAATCCAACAAAAGCCCTTTTCATAGCCGTAATTGATCCCAAAGTATGCTTTATATCTTTTTTTATCCTTGTAATGAAATGCATTTAAAAGCCTCATCAAAAAAATCAGAGCACATTGCTTGGCAGCTGAGTCGGACCGAAAGGAGCGCCGACACTTGCGTCGCGCTCTTTTGCGGTGAGTGTAAGGTAGATGTGTTCACAGTGAAGGAGCACATGCAGGATTATGTCATGGAAGACTGCAGTGAACGGATTGAAGGCTCACGAAGTTCCGCGAAACAAACCTGACCTTTGCAGTTGTGGAGAGTTATAAGGTCGAGGCAGAGAAAGAATGAGAGATAACACTAAGGGGAAAATGGATGTGGGTGACCTTTTTAAAAGACAAGATGATCATCTGGAGAATGAATGGCAGGACGGGTTTATCGCGGCGTCACACTTATCAGGCGTCTAAATAAACACGTGACACAATTATTTTCGGGTGAAAATGCTTAAAGTGGGTAGTTTCAGATTTGGAGCTAATCTGTAGTTTAGTTGACACTTTCCCGATCCAGCCGTCCGATCAAATTATGAATGATCAATTGATACGAAGCTGAAGCCACTGGACAGTGCATAAAAAGATCCATTTTTAAAAGCTGCCTTCCACAGCGGGTGGAGGCTATTTTCCTTCTTTTTCTTTTTTTTTTGAAACTAATCATGTAAATCTGCAGCCTAAATGTTGCTGTTGAAAAACAGACTTGTCACCTTAATCTCCCCTCAGCTTTGCAATTTATTTCCAATGAGTTCCACCTTTTATTTAGATGCCCACAACGTCTCCGCTCGCTTAGTACAATTTCCAGCCCCAGCGGACATACGGTGTCCTCAAAGGAGGGAAGATATCATTAGAGGGCTAGAAGCCGAAGCATCTGTTTCCCTTCGCCCCATCGCCGGTCATCGATGCAGAGGTCAATTTCATTAAAAGCCCTCTTGGTGTGAGCGTCTGGGTGAATCCCAGGGACTCCTCTGCGGCCGGGCAGATAGGTTGAGCCGAGGGTTCCGCTTTTCACTCCTACCCGTCGCCGGAGAGAGAGAGAGAGAGAGTGCTCTTTGAAGTTGTAGAGCTCCGCTGCGAGGCAGCCTTTGAACCACTGGGAAACGGCGGTGGATTAATGGCCACTGCAGTCGGGCCTGTGGCTGAGGGGGCCCGCTCGTGCTATTGGGAGCAGGCCATGCAGAACGCCGTTTGTTATCAACTCGCCAAAAAGTCATGCCCTACATATGGCTGTCATGTTTGCTTTTGTGACGGGGAAGAAGAGTGGATGTGACACGGCCGCGCTCAGGGGCCGCTGTAAACAGGAGGACGGGGTCATCCGTGTTTTCAGACTCTGTGACAGTGTGTCGGTGCCAGAGTCCGTGTCTCCTACCACACGGTGGCTGTTGTGCAATAGATACATCTCTGCTAAGTGGCACATTTCGGTTTATATTAATAGTTTGTTTGCTTGCTAAGTGTTTTGTGGTTTTCGAGTGTGCAAAGCTTAGTTAGACCTAATTAAGACCACACGCTACCTGCCAGGTTTTATTTGATTTAAAATATCTGTTAATGCACACCAACCCCGGCTCTGCTGTGAGGGCTGTGTTCAGAGATTTGCGCTGCATGGGAGTGGAGTGGGTTCGATTTAATTTAGTGGTCAGGGCAGACTGTTTATCACCCGTTAGCCAACTTTAAATCCTGCTTTAGGTGTATTGAGGAATAAGCCAGGGCCCAATTTGAACCCCCCCCTCCCCCGTGTGTGTGTGTGTGTGTGTGTAGGTGTATGTGTGTTTGGCAGGGGACTTGTGCCAAGCCCTGTCGTGTTATTTAAGTTTAACCGAGGAAATACATTATGGATAAATCAGCCCTGGGCTCCTCGGAGGAAAAAAACAACTTGTGACCTACTATTGTTTTTTTATAGTCAGATACTCATGTAATTCATGAAGATTGGTTCATCAGACCAGGAAAATGCTACCTTTTATCTCACAGAGGGGAAATGGCTTATCCCAGCATGCATCTGGCAGGCCTGGCCGCACATCACAACACTTGCACAGATTAACATGGTCACAGTCACATTCTCACCTCTGAGGCAGCAGCATCTTCATGCTGCGAGGCAGCGGAGCAAGTCGCTGACCCACCATGATGCTCAAGTTGTTCCAAATGCAGCTCAATCAGCACCTGTGCTATGTGAGCCAACTGATTCAGCTTCCCCGCCCCATAATGCTGAATTCATGTCAGGTTATTGATGTTGTTGTTGGGGGTGAGATGAGACCTAAACAAACTAGTATGTGATGATAACCCTTCCCCCAGTAGTCAGTGCTTTGGATTTGCATCTGCTCCGCCACTGGCTAGGCGCCTACCAGCCAAAACCGCTGCTTAATCCACCATCTCTGTCCTCTCAGTAACCGTGGAGCGCGGCCAAATCCTCTCTCAACACAAGCCCCGACACTGACTGCAATTAAAATATTAACATGATACCTTTTGCTCTCACCATTAGATACACAGAAATATCCCCGCAGATGCTCGCATTTACACAAGTGGATGTGTGGGGAGTGCATCTGTAGTGCAGATGTGCTGTACACACACACACATCCAGACACACATCCATATCCAGATTAAATGTTTATTTATTTCAGCTAATCACAAGAGACCAAATGTGTGGATGTGATCATTTCTCACTGACACTTAAATGTATTGTGCGAAAATATGAAAATACCCTTTCCTCTTACTTACTACAATTTTTTTTAGATTCATTTTAAAGAGCGTGTTGAAGCACGTGCTTTAATATTTTCTTCAAAAGGGTATTTGGCCATCAGTTAAAGTGCCGGACAAACTCAGTGACAGCATAGTTGTTGAGACATTTCATTTGAATGGGTCTAATGTTGATAATATTGACTTCGCAAGGTCGACAGACATATCCACTGGTACGATAAAGGCTAATGACTTAAACCGTCCTCAGAGAGGACATATTCTTCATTTAGCCACATTTCTTTTGTTTCGGAACTCATGCAACATGAAAAGTGATTCCTTTAGACGTAAAGCCAAAGCATGCCGAGCTCCTATCCCCCCATCTGTGCAATAGAGGCTTTTGTTTGAGGAACGGCACATACTGTAGCTCTTGCTTGAAAATTAGGCAGTAAAAATTAACATTCCAGTAGTACAGGGGTTTAATAGCCCACTGAATCTGCCTCTGAAGTAGACCCCATAAGCTTTTGGCAGTATGCGTTATAAATTGAGATGAATCTCGAGTCACAGATAGTTTGGAAAGAGTGAGCCGTAAAATGCATTGCACTCAAGGCTCGTAGGGTTGACTTAATAAACTCGAGGACGGGAAGTCCAGTCTCCCTTAAAATTGACATTGAATTGTATTTGTATATAACGAAGAAATATTAACATCCAGTGGGATAAGATGCCCTCGCATATGGCCAGAGACTCCGCTCTCTCTGGGAATATTGTGGTTTGAGAGGGCTTCCTCGTCTAATTACTGCCCCGGCTTTCGGACTGTAGCCCATCTAGTGCGTCATGGCTTAAGGAGTAATTTGTCGCTCCCCACTAGGAGTCTCTTTTCTTCTCCCTCTTGCTCCCCGTCTCTCTCCATCTGTCTCTGCGTCATCTGCAGTGTGTGCGTGTCATTTTTTCACATCTTGGTGTTGTTGCGGTACCCTCTCAGTGAAGCATGCCCCCGACTGAGAGCTGAGGAACATCTCCATTTCGACTCTTTGCTTGTATTTCATTTCATTCCTGAAGAACAAAGCGCCACCGCTTGTATGATCATAAATGATGGCCGTTTACATTTTGGCCATTTTGGGGTTTCGCATTTTAGCCAACGATGAAGTATGGAGTAGCGTAGATTGTGATCGTAGAGTCGCTCGAATAGGAATGTAAAATCAAGAATCAAAACAAGAAGGACCGGTAAAGAAGAAGAAGTGTTAGAGAGACGAGGCAACCAGAGAGGAAAGAGGCAGACTGACAAGAGTGAAAGTTGACCGAGAATGAAAAACTGATTACTTATTACCCCCTTGACTCTTAATCCAGTTTACAATAGTCGACTTCACCCAGGCAATTTTACTTCAAAGGTTTTGAGCCACGGCCAATTATATTGCATCCAAGACTCCCTCTTTCAAACCGAAAAAAAAAAAAAAAAAAACGTAGTCAAAGAGAATGCTAATTAATATATCGAGTCGGAGACAGAAAATAAATCTTTTAGCCAGCCCGCAAACCGGAATATGTACCGTTTACCGGCAGCCTTGTTGAAAAATTCCTTGCCCTGAAGTGCCATTACCGAGATTCATCTCATCTCATCAAACCGCAGGTGCTCGGTGAGAAATCGGGTTTGATTGTCAAGATGCCTAATATGCAAATGATGCCGTGATGGACTTTTACGGCATGTTTATTTTGGCATCCGAGTTTTAATCTCAGCGTTTGGACGGACGCTTGAGAAAAACATTTGCGGGAGCGAGACGGATGCCTCTGAGCGCGGAAAAAAGACGTTTCCGTGGCGACGCTCGTAAACAGTGGGCTACGTGCTAGCATCTAACATGAACCTAAAGATACTCTGAGTATATAATAGCATCCGAGAAAAACAAAAAAAGAAACCATCCAGCCACAGACAACTGGAGCTCAACCATTTACGGACCACCGTTATCTACCCCTAAAGACCCGACCGTTCCTTCTATTCTTTCAATCCCCAGAAACTATTAATACTCTCCCTGCGTTAATGGAGATTAATGGGGTACGGGGCAGCAAACAGATGAGGCAAGCGCGGAAGAGAAATCATCACCAGTGTTGTAGGAGGAGGCCCGTCACCTTTTGCGAGCGGGTTGAAACAAGGACGGACTGAAAGATGGATAGATTTCATTAGACGTGGAAAACGGGAAACACTGAGGTCTGAGGTGAACCCCGCCTCCCTCGGAGCGAGGCGGTTTCCAAATAATTGCAGTTTACTCTTCCTTCTACTCAGTGTTTTCGAGGGGGTGACGGAGAGGAGAATGACATGGAGCCTCTTTGCGCGACTTGAGGTGGGAACAAATAAATAAAAACAAGGTGGAGCCTTCGCTGCGATGGCGTTGTTGGCGCGGCTAACGGGGGCCGGTCGCGCCGGTCCGTTAAGACACCTGAGGCGGTATCAAAGATGTTGAGACGGCGCAGAAAAAACGGTATCAAAGATGTTGCGGTATCAAAGATGTTGAGATGGCGCAGAAAAAACAGGGTCTCCGCTCGCGTTCGAGTTCAAGAATTGATTTATCCTGTGCGGCGACACAGGATAAATCATAAGCACGGCAGTAACACACAGCATATAAAGTTCCAACGCAAATAAAATAAGTAAGCTACGGAAATAACCACGAATACAAATAAATGTGCAGGACGTACAGTTGAACTGTTTACCAGTTAAGGATGTACATTATGTGCCGTTAACGTGACCGATAATAATATTGTATCGTTATCGAGCTGGTCAATGTCGGGCTGGTGGAAACGGCAGCGGAGCGACCGATCCTTGGGTCGGTGCGCTCGGTGGGCGGCTTCGGGGACACTGGAGCGGATCGGGGGCAGCGCTTACATAACCTCGGCCGTGGAAAAAACGAGGCATCGGAGCCCCCGGGTCCACCCCGCAGCCCGAAGAGGAGGGGACAGAAGTCGGGGACGGACGGTGTTCTGTGTGCGGGGCGGGGGATGGGCGGCGGCGGTCCAGAGGGTCCGGCCGAGAACATGCCAGGCAACTCCAAAGGCATAATCTCCTTATCCGTAGCAGATTGGTTGAGTGTGTGTGATGTGCGGCGTGCGCGCGTGCGTGCGTCCATGTGTGGCAATAACACTTGGGCACGAGAGGGTTTGTTTTTCCCCCCTCGCCGTTGTCCTTCACTCGCCTTGTTCTCCTCCGTGCATTTGACCCCTAACTTTGTCCGCCCTTCACCACACGTCTCTCTCTCTCTCTCTCTCTCTCTCTCTCTCTCACTCTCCCTCTCTCTCCCTCTCTCTCCCTCCACATTTTGCTGCACACACTGGGCCGAGATTCACTCATCTGCTTTTCATCCTTTTTTCCCCCCTCGCCGTTGTCCTTCACTCGCCTTGTTCTCCTCTGTGCATTTGACCCCTAACTTTGTCCGCCCTTCACCACACGTCTCTCTCTCTCTCTCTCTCTCTCTCTCTCTCTCACTCTCCCTCTCTCTCCCTCTCTCTCCCTCCACATTTTGCTGCACACACTGGGCCGAGATTCACTCATCTGCTTTTCATCCTCATTAGTGCCCCTCTTCCATCTTGTGTCGGTTTGTCCTCTTCCCGGCGATGGAGAAGATGAAAGTGACCCCATGCAGGAGGTTTTCTCCTCGACACCGCTGGTGTCCCTCTGCCCCTGGCCATGATGGGGATTTGTGTGATAGGGAGAGGGGTCGGGGGGGGTTTGCGCTCATTCTTGGAAATCATCAAACCATCTAATTTCACCTGCAACTCCGGGAGACAAAGGCCTCTCGGAGAGAATGGGAAATGGAAGCGTTTCACTGAGTGAGAATTAAACAGACAGAATGAGAGATGGAGAGAAGGTGGACATGGGGGGCGGTGGAACGCTAGTGCTCTGAGGGTGTTGGTTGTATCCGGGCATTGTGTCAATGTGCCTTTTTGCATCATTTAGGTCGCAGCATGGCATGAAGTGAGTGATCGCACAATGCAGTTGTGAATGGATTTGTGCAAGAGTTGACTTCTGACAGCGTAACAGTTTTCTGTTCAGTGGCACGTCTGCAGACGGCGCACAGCTGACTGCGGCGGTTTCCTCTCACTCCTCTCGCGTGATTGTTCTCTCTCCCAGTCCGGATGATCAGAGAACCCCTCGGGTCAAACTGGCCCAACCGAACGCTTTAAGGACTGAGAGCCCACAGGCATGAGCAAGTATACTGAGGCATACAAATGACCCGGAATGCAACACTCTTTAAAGGTTGCACTAGTAGGCTCTCTATTCACAGAGAATATCTTTGGGATGGATTAACACAGGACAGAATTGCACAATCATGAAAGGTAGGATTAGCCCCCCCCCCTCCCCAAGGTTAGGTTGGAGAAATACCACATTGTTTTAATTTCGGGGCCAGTACAGTTTCAAATCCTATACAGAGAACTCTCAGCATGTTTGTTCCCCCCCGTTTATTCAGCTTATGCTCTGCTCAAATGCTGAGATGCTGCACCTCAGTCCTATGAGGGGGAGGGAAAACCCTGCCCAGAAGGACAATCAGGGCACGACAAGGTCGCTGCTAATATTTGAAGGGTCCCAAAGACATAACAAAGAGACAAAAATGTAGACACTCTCACAGACACACACTTTTACCCACTTCTCATCTCAACACCTCACTAGAGCACCGCTTGCCTTGCCTCTCCCTCCCCGTGTATCCTCCCATCTTCCTTCTCGATCCTGGTCCTCCTCTGCTGCTTGATAGTCTTACTCACAGACCGTGACTATCTCCCACTGGCAGAGCCACTACAGGATTACAGAGAGGGGAAGACGGCCGAGTGCAGTCAGCCAGCACCTCCTGCTGTACATGAAACGAAACTGACCCACAGCTCTGCCGCATCCTTGAAAAACACAGCAAGGGCATCATACAAAAAAAATAAATATATATATATATATATTGTCTTTAAATTCAAAAGCATCCAATTTGTTTGTGCAAAACAAACCATTTGAGTCATTTCCACAACTGAAGTCCTGAGGTTACGTAGGCTGTGTATTCTTGCCACTGACATCACATGATATAATTTCTCACATATTTAGGTAACAAAATTGTGCTGAAATGATATGCTGATCAATTATTAACTAAATATGAGAACAAATAACTACAACCAACAATTTTGCTAAAATATATCCTTTTTTTGTCTTTTCTCAAGCAAAATTGATTTTGTGATTTTATTAGTTTCATATTATAAATGCATATTCTGAATAAATAACCTTAACCGTATCCATATTGACCCCTTATTTTAAAAATAATGATTCATCAATAATGGTAATAATCATTTGTTTTTGTTAGAAAACGAGGACAGAGCCTGACCTCAACATGCCACCACTTAATCCCTTCAGCAGAAACAATATTTTAATCAAATCTACTTTCGTAAATACTGTAGATGGATGATTGTGCCCATCTGTGTTATATTAAAGCAACTGCTAAATATAACAAATTGCTAGTTCCCAGAACGTCCGTACGTACTGTAACATCATTTCCGTCTGCCTGTTTAATCCAGTCAAAATGGATTTCAACTGATTTGAAAGGTCTTTGGGAAATGTGGGTACAATGAAGAAATTGGGACACGGCCGCACATGCAGTACTCTCTGATTCACATTTCAGATTCCCGCTGCCGCCTCAAATCCTGCTACTCGAAACCCAAACACAAATTATTATTTTTTTCGAGACAGTCCGAGTCCCCCCTCTGGAGATTTCTTGGTTTCAGAGATTCCACAAATTATTGTTTTTTTGGTAACATCAGAGAGCTCCTGCCTGTTGGCACTCGCCACGCACGGCGTGCAAACATAGAGGCACAAACATTTCGTGTAACGGTGGGGAGTGTCAAGGAGTCAAAGACTGTCAGCAATTCTGCTTGTGTTGGAGGACAGACGCACAGAGAGAGACGCTGCGCGACAGAGAGTGAGCTTGGCAAAGCCACAGCGTTTCATCGCGGGGATTTTTAAATCCTTTAACATGATTTCCCCTCATCCTATTAAAGACATAGCTACGGATAGGGAGGCTGTGAAGTGTTACGTACAGGAGGGAGGGGTTGTGGGTGAGGAGAAGACAAAAGGGGAGAGTGAGAGGGAGAGAGATTAAATGGTTTTTAAATATAGGCAACAGATCACTCCAACCTTCCATTTCTCGGCGGCGTAGCTCCAATCAGGCTTGCAAATGTTTGCTTTGTCACCTCTTGTTGATCCAGTGGGATGACATTCGATTGTTTGCCTTTCCCTGAATGTAAATTCGTATTCTTCCCACGTGGGCGTCAACATAAACGCAAAGGCACCCGTCATGTTTTTCCTCACTAAAAAACATAAGTAGTGGTCAGGACACTTCTTTTGAAACGCATTTATGTGTGTTAATCATTTTGATTGCAGATGACTATATACTACTTGTACTATATAGGATTGTGACCTATCCTATAATCTGTTTTCCTGAATAAGCTCACATTGTGTCTATGCGTTGGCTTAAACATTTGCTGTCAACTCATAACTCAAAATGACAAGCCTTGAAAAGTTGATGACATCATCCATACTGTGGCTAAAGTAACATCTTTGAATTATTAGTTCATTTAATAGTTCTTCGATCAATGACGTTCTGTGCAGAAAAACTAACAAGCATTCAAGGGTACCTTTGCACTACGACAGAAACAATCAGGTCAGAGAAAATGGATACACATCAGGCATTTGCAGTTGGCCGTAGAAAATCGAATAGTGTAAAAAAAAAAATCAAAGAGATAGCTAATGAGAGTGCAATGTCAGATCCAATGATACACCGTAAAAACAAAACAGACCTTCAGGCTCAATAAAACATACTTCACATGCTCTAATGAGGGGATTACACAACTGCCCAGCGTGGAAATGGTAGAAAGTTAAAATATTATAACTTCCACCTTCCCTCTGTCCCTGCTACGTGACAACCATATACAACATTAAAGCTTTATGGCTGTTTGTTGATCCCTCTCTGTTTCCTCATGAGGGCCATGAGTTTCATCATCACATCTTTCCAGATGCAAAAACGGTCTGACTTGCGATCTCCACTTTGGGAAACACTGCCGTCACATCATGTATTTAATTCTTACTTATGGCCTTTAGAGAGCATTGGCTTGAATTTAATTATTTTTAAACGCTTGTACAATGCTGCACAGATGTATTTACATACACATTTAAAGGCACATTCAAAACAAAGCGAGAATCTTTACCAATACCCGTTCTTCTGAGAATGTGTGATGTAATATCATCTTTTCTCCAGCAGAGTGCACTGTTCTCCAACAGCTGAACGGTTTCAAATGCATCACCTCATCTCATGATGAACGCATCTCTGAACTGGATTCTGTAGATTAACTCGGTCTCTTGTGTGTTGACTTCATTCATCCCTTTCAGTTACATTTACCATTTCATCTGATTGTCCGTTTAAATCCAGATTAAAACAATTATACAGTAAATACATTTTTCTCATATATTGTTATGTCAAAAGGTCTGGCCCACTGTTCTCTTTAATAATTGTGTTTAAAGGATGATTTTAGTTTGGGCATGAGGCAGTTGGTTAAATTCGACATTTCGTTTATCCTTGGATGTGTTCGTATTTTCTATGGTATAATATTTAACTTTTCCACAAAAGAAATCAGGAATCTGTAAGTCAGTTGTGTTTGTTCACCTGTCAATGGTCACAATTGCTTTTTTTCTGCCAAGAAAATACTTTTTATATAGAATTAGAATTAGAAATAGCCTTATAACCCCATTTTTAGGATGTATTTTATTTTTTTATGCGTATGAAGGCTTTCAGTCTGATCAAAGGTCTTTGGAGAAACTGAGCAGGTCTACCCTCTGTCTCCCGGACTCTTGTTAATGGGAAATTGTTTTATTGAGATTTTTACTGGTCAGTTTGTTATAGAAAGCAGGAGACCTCTGGGGATAATTTGGCTCATCTAAATAAGCTATTTAAAGATAAACACTAAAGAAATCCTAACTGAAGCTATGGCTGCGGTGATGTTTGAAACAATGACTCCCATGATCCCACGCATCTTCACAACATCCCGATCTGTATGTATCATGATTGATTTGATTGAGAGACCCCAAACAGCCCAAAATAGCCAAGTGGCCCTTTAATCCCGATCTTTTAATACTGCATCATTACTTTTAGTTTTACATTTGAGCATGTTGCACACAGTAATCATGTATGTTGCCTCACTTTTTTCAGGTTTGTATTTGACACAATATTCCATCTTAAATGGCTATTTAAGTTTTTTCCCCACATTACCTTTGTTTTTGTTGATCAACAGTAAAGCATAGTTCATAGTGAGTTTTCTTTAACTTTGATAACTGTTTTATCCTAATGGTAAAAGGGGGGGTTGACATTGCATAGGCAATTTCTAAGAAATTGAATTAATGGGGTGTGAATCTAATATTTACACAATTGTTAGCCATTTAACTTATTCATGCTTAAATAAGTGTGATTAAGAAATGTACAGGCAGTTTGGGTTTCAGGGGTATGGTAAAAAATAATATTCCTTCCTGAGCAGCTTGAAAACTAATGCAAGCAATAAAAACCAAATGATTATACATTCAGTCTATCAGAAGGAGCTTAATTGTCTGCATTACACCATTACACTTATTGAAGGATTAAGTATTCATCTTAAATGCAAGAGAAACAATGAGCAAACAGTGCAAATTGAAGCTCTACCACATAATTTCATGTTTGTTTAAATTTGACACTTTGCACGGTTAAAAGCTTTTTCATCACTGTACTTAGAAAAAGCTACGGATATTACTGTAATTTGAGACATTGTAATATGATTGTGAAGGTTTACGCTAACGTTGCGATACCAAATGAAGAAGGCAAAGGCAATGTGATAATTAATATATAACCCTACAACTGATACATACTATTTGTTTATCCGTATCCGTCAACTCACTCATTCCCTGCTGTATATCATCTTCCACTTTGTAAGTCACATGGAGTCTACAGGGCCCGATGGGATTTGGCCATCCCTCCGGTTGACAGATTGCAAACTTTGTGTGCAAATCTAGACTACAAACTTTCCTACCCATTGAAAGGAGTTTGTTTCAACACCATTTAATATTAACAATGTATGATCTTTACTGCATCCAGCCAACAGGAGGCAACCAAGATGCCTTGGCTTCACTTTTGAGGAGCTGTCAAGTCATCCATCTTTATAGTCGGTCTACGGTTTCAACAAATAACTGGATAATGTGTGAGACGTAGTGTTTTAGAATGCCGATCACTGACTTGTCATCTTCAGTCTTGTCACCGACTTCGCCGTGTTTCAGCAACACCTGCTTTCCAGTTGACATCACACCTCACGACCAACTTTTCTGTTGTAGAGTTAAATAATGCATATTTATTTGGGCTCCCAAACCCAAAGGGCACTACCCACTTTACGGTTCAGTGAAATCATTGAATAAGTCCTTCATCAACAGAAAACACAGAGTTACAATTCTGAGGTCAACGGGCGCCCGTTGACATTTAGTAAATACAAATGAAGTGGAAAACTGCAACTTCGACAGAATTGATGAGAGGGTACAGCCTAGTAAAGATCAGCACCCACTGAGTTTATACTTACTGGACTCAGAGCCCCTACTCTAGTAATATAAAGCCTGATCCTTAAAAATGAGCCCACATATTGTTTTTGAAAGCAGCTTATTATGTCCAGCAGTTATATTTGGGTTGTGGGCCACCAGTGGTCGCATTGTTTGTGATAGGAGCAAAGGATAAAGTATGCCGGTGTAGTATGAAGAGCGGCAAAAGCCATCCTTCTTCTAAGATGGCGACTTCTGCCGCTCATGTCTCGTGTGAAGCCAATAGTCTTGCAGTATTAGTAATCCACAACTATAACCATCTGCATATCTGTTTTTAATAATATTGTGTATTATTATTTTTTGTGCGTAAAGGATTCTTTAGGTTACTAGCCGTAAACTGTAATTTACTCCAGTATCAGTATTTTTATATTAACGAGGATGAAATGGGTTGTTCCCTCAGATATTTATCACCTGACTCTGCGCTTTTGGGCAGCATACATCAGTGTATTTTGGCATCTTTCAGCTCAGTGTTTTGACTTTATGACTCTTGGTTTCCAGACACCTCTGTTGTTGTCATTAATTTTTCTGCTACTCCATATCTCACCTCAGTTCATTTGGCATATTCCTCCGTTGGACTTGCAATGCTGGAGCACCCATAGCACTCTTTTCTTTTTTTAGGGATTTTTTTTTCGCTGATCCCATAGCTCGTAAGTCTGTGTTTCTTTTTTTTTAACTTTGGCGTTGAGGACTGTGATGTTTATGGCTTGCCTTACCTTCAACACACATCTCCGCTCACTTCCTGGATCTACTCTTGCAAAAGTATTTCACTGTGTCCCTCTGTGTACACAGTGGCCTTCGGTTTTGAAAGCCTATTACTCATGATGTGTAATCAATCAGAAAGTGGTGCGAGTGGGACATCGCTCGACACCACAGAGTTGTGACCGCAGACGGCGTGAGGCGGAGTCCACATTTTTTCAATTATTTTAATTAGTTGGCAATCGCATAAAAAGACATTTAAGATTCTGATATTTCGGCCAGGCCAATAACCTGTTGACCCCGAACATTGTGCGGGCTGAAGAGCCAGCTATTCCCCTCTGAAGTCATTTTTTTAAAGAGCAGAGCTAACACTCAAACTCATAGGGTCACATTAACTTGTTTGTATGTGTTACTTAGTCACTGTCTCCTAACAATTTATTTATGGCAACCTAAAAGTTAGTGATGGCCTTGCAGTTTGCCTTTGCTGCCTCCAAGTGGTCAAATCAGACAATGCATGCTTAAGTAAAACGTCTTTCATCTCAACACTGTGTCAAAGGACATTGCTGTAAATAGGAGACATACTGAATCAGAAAGCATGGCAAACCGGGTAAACATTTTTTTACGCCATTGATGTTCTTAGCATTGCAATGTCAAAAGCCACATAAGACGACTAAACGAAAGCCCCATGGAGCTTTGACGTCCACCTTGTGCAGATCCTCTTTTTAAACAAACAAATCAAAGCAGAACCCTGCGCTGTGCATCAAATGCGTAATGTGGCTTTTTTTTCTCACACGGAGGGTACAGCAGGCGTAACAGCGTCGAAGCCTGCGTCGCAGCTCCTCGTCATGACAACCAGCTGTGTGACTGAGATATTCCAAGTTGTGTCCTGTGAAAGAGAGAGAGTCCCTGAGACCGCGCTGAGAAAGAGAGAGGGAGAGAGAGGGGGAGAGAGAGAGGCGCTCGAAGCCCAGGCTGGGGAGCTACACAAAATAAAATCACTGCAGCTCGCTCTCTGAAGCGCTGACATGGTAGCCATCCCAAAACCCTGATGGGTGAACGGAAGCTCCCAGACTGAGACACTGTATTATGTTGACAGCATCAGACACCAAGTGAAATCGAGAGAGAGAGAGAGAGAGAGAGAGAGAGGGTGGGAGAGAAAGAGCGAGTGTGCAGCACGCAAGCGCGCAAAGAGCAGATCGGACACCTGATGTCGGTCTCTCCAGCGCTATTCCACATTTGAAGTGGGTTGTTTTTTTGTTCCTCCTGCGGGCCCCTCGCGGTGCAGCGGGGCACACATACCGTGGATTATCATCAGCATGGACAAATGGGGGAACGAGGACAGATCGCTGCGTTGACTCGTGAGGCAGCGCACAGAGTCCTGACGCTATAGCGTTACGCGTCTGTTTCACGGAGAGTCTGCTTCTTCCTTTTTGTTCTTTTTTTTTTTTTAATTGCGTTCCTCCTTCAGCATAAAGCCGTATTCGCACCGGCTGCGTCTCAACATTGAGGCAGGGGGGGGAAAGTAAAACATCTGTGGATAAAGCAGAGGGCAGGGTGTTGTCGGCGGAGAGGGATGAGAGAAGGAGGAGGAGGGGGGGCACTATGAGGTGTGCTTTTTTTGGAAAAGCCGGAGAAAGACGGACACCGAGAAGGTGCACTGATGTGCGAGGCGCTGCGACGCGTTGCCCTCCCGAGAAATAATTGCGAGCGGGGGGAAGAAATGGCCTAGTTAGTTCTCCATCGACACACCGACAGACGGAGAAGCAGCAGCAGCAGCAGCAGAAGAAATCGCGTTTGGACGGACGCACCATCACCCCCGTCCCCATCCTAATTCCGGTGCTCGCGCACAGAGTCCTATAGGTAAGCCATATCGCTAAGCCGCCAACCAAAACGTGAGCAGAGATGTGTTTTTGGTTTTGTTTTGTTTTTTTTTGCCGTCTATCACGGGTGTCATGTGTGCGCTATGGTGACTTCGCACATTGCGCACGTTATCCATCTTTGACGCACTGTCAGAACTGGGGGTGGGGGGGGGGGGGGGGGGCGNNGGGGGGGGGGGGGGGGGGGGCGACGGGTAGAGATTTGAGTGCAAATTTTCTCCGGGAACACTTTGTTGCTATAGCACGTATTTTTTCTTCCTTGCAGCGGGGGAGCCTCGCGCTGGCCTGGCCTGTTGATAAGCTGTCACATCTTAACGCGATCAGACGCGACTTGGTGCGTTCGGCATCAGTATTCTGTCGTTTTAATCACGCCGGAGACAAGATGACATTCGTGTGATTTAATTGGAATCAGTCGGACTGGCTGCTCTTCTCACCGGGGCTCCAGACCGCTGATTCAATGGCTGTGGAGGTATAAGTATATATATATATATATATATATATATATATATATATATATATATATATATATTACGTGCATTAATGACTGATTAATTAGATGCATGCGCGCGCGTGTGTTTGTGCGCTTGTTCGTGTGTGTGCGCGTGTGTGTTTGTGTGCGTCAGGGCTCGAACTTAGAAGATGTCCTCTCATGAACAAACCCACAACATCTCTGAGACACACACGTACACACGCGCGCGCGCGCACGCACGCACACACACACACTGCCTGTGCCCGAGAAGATGCAGAAGGGATTGTGAATTAAATGCACACAGTGATGATCCAGGGAAGGCTCCATTAATATTCAGTGGTGGTTGGGCAGTGCTCAGTTAATGGCACACAACAGGACCTCTGTTCTGACAGGTCATGGATGAGAAATGGTATATTTTCATTTATAGAGAATGAATGTGAATGCGTTTGGGGTTGTTGTTTATTTTTTGTCTTTCACAGATATTGTGCCTGTAGCTACTGAGCAGTGACATTTAAAATCCATCAGAAAACCAATAAAGTTGTGTTTTTTTTTTAGTCTTTTTGCAGAATTTTGCAGAGAAGTATTGGCTCTACTCTCGCTCATGTATTTGGGAAATTGCTGTGATCGCTTTCTCGGGCCGGCGTCACGTCAGCCTGGTTACTGGCATTTGGACCCTTACTCAAATAGAACAGAACATGGCTGAATACATAAAAGACTTGCATGGGCTTCAAAGTTGCCACACATTCACATAATGCAGTGCATTTCTAAACCAAATTGTGTTATTGCATATAAGCGATTGGACTATAGAGCGAAGAACACAGACTCAATACCAACATTTTGCAGAAATATAAGCAGAACCCCAATTTGAAATGGCTTATGGGGCATTTTAAACATTTAAAGCCTTTTGCTCCTGCCACAATAAGAATAATTTTAAATTCTGGAGTTTGTAAGCCTGTGCTCCTCTGTTATCTCTGTCCC
This sequence comes from Colistium nudipinnis, assembly GCA_016785305.1. Lineage (NCBI taxonomy): Eukaryota > Metazoa > Chordata > Actinopteri > Pleuronectiformes > Rhombosoleidae > Colistium > Colistium nudipinnis. The sequence goes on from JAFBJU010001662.1 coordinate 470,710, forward strand.
ATTCCACACATTGAATAGCATGTTGGCCTGGAGGATTTGGTGATAAATTGAATTTTGGGATGAGCTTTTGCTTCACGAAAACGTGAAATGCAGTGACATAATTCACCAAATACAAACAGCAGTTTACTGTTAAAACGAGTTTAAAGGCTATTTCTAACAATTGAGGAGACACACCGTGATTTCTCCTCCTTCCGGAGAGAACTGTATCCTAAAAAAAAATGACACTAAAGGCTTGATAAAACTAATTTCACGGTGACCACAGAGGCATTTGGTCCAGAGCGAAAATAGAAAAAGATAAATGTTGTAAAAAAGAAGGAATGGCTGCTTAATGGGTTGGATGACAACGCAAAGTTTAGACTTATAATCCCGAACGTAAAATGTTGGGTCTTAATGTTTAATGAAGTATGTTTGGTGAATATGTGGGCGAGGAAGGTGAAGTGCCCATTTCGCTTCTCTCACACATACTATAAACAGAGGATAAACTACAGCTACAAGGAGGACAAGGTTGATGTTCAGCTGCTGTATTGTGTGTGTATACATAGGCGTTATTGAGATGGAACAACATTGTCTCATATTAACGCGCATGTCCATCACCTAGGCTGAACATTAAAAAGGCATAGTCACATCATTTCTCATCTGTATCTTCCTGTCACAGGCCCCCTTTTTTTATATATATAATTGCGTGAGTTATTACATTTTCGGTTAAAGCTTAATTTTGAACGGGCGGTTTTATTATTGGTTTAAGCAAGTATGACAAATTGAAGATTTGAATTCCTCATGAAGACTGTGATACATGACGCGTCAGTTTTTCATCTGCATCATTTCTTTGCTAACAAGGGCCCATAATAACGGGTAATTATATAACATGAGTTTGGCAGCTGAATGGCCCTTTAGTCTGCTCTTTGATGCCCCGCTGCTGGGTGGACGAATTCAAATGTTCCATTGTAAACAGAAGATTTGCTGTTGCACACATAACAGGCCTCGCCATTGGACAGAATGAGCTGATATAAATAACAACGAGTATATTAGCCCCTTGACCTGGAGCTTGCTGCATGCTGTATGGTCAAATGGCCCCCCTCGCTACAGCCATGTGATGTGCTTTATAAAAATGTAGTTGGTGACTTATGGTAAACAGAGGTGTCATTTGTTTCTTCATTTGGCCATGGCCATCGGAGCAGAAACATCAACAGGACTTCAACGTTTCTCTGCTCCTGTTTGGGCTCTGACATGATTCGTGTGTTTTTACTGGGTTTCGGAGATATCATATGCAAAGGAAGGTTGCAAAGCTTCAAAACCAGCTACAATTTAATTACATTTTCTGCTGTCGCCTCTGCTTACCGCACGGTTTTCACGGTGTGCGGTTTTGTCACTTCTTCCGCATACATGTCACAAAATTCCAGTGTCTACTCTGTGGCCAAAGTATCATACTACAGCAAATGCATGCTGTGTACTTCCAATAGAATAATACAGTACGGGACGGCAACATGACTCAGAGCAGATGTAACTGACCGTTGTCCTTTTTTTAAATTTGTTTCTCACAATGCTTCTGGGATTCCCCTGTCAATCTTGTTTGTTTTTTTGTCGCAACACTATGAATTGTAGGTCAGTCCCTTAAGGAGAGCCTGCGAGATTGTACACTTTCCTGGAAGTGTGTATCAAGGGCCCAAAGGGGCCACAAAAGAGCCCTTGTGCACTTGCCAATTTTATAGTTTGAGACTGCGCTGAGTCCTCAGACATGTATCAAGAACATTCTTCGGAATTTGGGATTTCGGTTGGACTGAGAGGTTGGACACTAGGGTTGGATGTAACCTGTGGTGTCACTGATGCGTGGCAACTTTTCCCACTGTCTGGGAAGCTGCACATTTATGGCGGAGTGTTTTGAACTTTTCCATCTTGCCTCCTGAGAATTTGCACAGTTCTAATCGCCCCCAAAACAGCATAAACATCCATCATCGTATCTCTTTGAATTAGAGGAGCTCGGTGGCATACTCTCTGTTCACATCTTCTCATCAGTCCGAATTCTTACCAAGCTGTGGCATCTTTGGTTTAGTTGCGGAGCTGCTGTAATGAAGGGAAGGAGGTTTTAGCTTCTGTGTGAAGATGTCAAGTCGGAGAAAAAGGAGGTTTAAATGACCCAGCCCTTCACGTCACCACCAAAAGGAGGAGGAAAGCAGGAGAGTAGCTCGACCTGACCTATTATCTGTGCGCAAAGTAAAGCTGGAGTAACGCCTGTGCAAATGCCATGGTAACCATCTTGCGTAACCTCCTTTGAACAATATCACATAACAGTCATGTTCAAGTGTCTCCCTGTCTTGTACAGTCTGGGAAGAAAATCACACCAAGCCCCGTTAAAATATCTCGAAATGCAACGTGTCCCTCATTAGCGGCCGATGCGCAAGCCCATTAAAATAACACGCGAGACCTTTGGTGAATTGTAAAGTTGCATCCTTCAATTCATCAGATGTGATCCATTAAGCAGCTGCAACAATTCATTTGCAGATTTTTATTGGGAGGGGGCGGGTGGGCATAGTTGCAGAAGCTGGCGTCTTAGAATGCATTCTTTATAGAGGTGTTTGTGTGCCACCGACGGCAATGATCATAATTCATCTTGGTTCTGACCCTGCACGGGCATTAGGCAGCTCTCGCTCTGTGGATAGTCGTTGGCTCTGCCGACTTGAGTTAGATACAGTTGAAGCCCACTTGATATACGGTATCAGAATGGCAGCCCATTTGCTCAGAATTTAATGCCCTAGTTTGTGCATTTTCAGATAGGATACGATAGCAATTTAATGTAGCAACATAATTATGCACTAAAAACAGGCATAAGGCAAGGCTATTATCTGAGGCAAACACTGAAGTGAAGGGTTTTCTAATTCTGTCTGACACTGACATTTTGGAAATGTACCTTTTAACAAACATTTTTACACAAGTGTATCTTGTCATGGCACTGTAAAGGTGCAAAGATGAGTTAGTGTGGAATATATACCCAGGAAGCGAGATAGCAGTGTCACTGTCACTCTGTGTATTTTATTGTACTTGAAATTCAATTAAACGTTCAAGTGACTGCTGTGTGTACCCCTGTGCAAAAAACAGGCACCCCACAAGGCTCCTGTAATATACAAATATATATATACAGTAAATATATCTTTTTTTCTTTTTCAAATTAAATTAAAGGTAATATGACTTAAATGGCTTACCATGTATACTGTGTGTATTCCTGTTTGGTTTGTTCTGCAGAGTGCTGGCATTGTACAGTCGAAGGTACTGATTTGTTGCTTGTATCATGGGATACGCGGCCATCTTTGTTTTTGAACGCTTCCAAGTCAGAGGGTCAGCACTTGGTTGGTTAACTGTTACTGCGCCAATAATTCACCCTGAGCCAGCATTAGCCATCTCAGTGGCCCATTATTGTCAGCCCTGGTCATTCAAAAATATCCGCGTTTGCTCGCACAATCAGACCTGCACTGAGTGCATAACAAAGCACTAACAAAATGTGGAGGCACCGTAGCAAGGTTACTGTGTTCTCAAAAAGGTCAGGAACTCCAGTTTGGATACGTTGATGTTTGTCAAGGGCGCAAAAGGTGGGTGTGAAAGTTTCACAGACCGTTTTTTGGAATCAGCGGGCCATTGCAAATAGACCAAAAAAGGTGGAATGAAATCGAATGTAGGTCCAGCAGCCTGTAGAATAATCAAGAAACTGGTTTACCTGGACAAAAATATAAGGGAACACAGTGGCTCATCTCAAAATAGAGAAATGCTTCTCTCACACCTTCATTTTTGTGCATTTATTATGTTTCCCCGTGTTCTGCTTCCAAGAAAATCAATTTTCCTTTGCATGAGATATCACACACAAAAAAGTGCTGAAGAGATTTGGTGGAGGGAAGTGGCGCGAATGAAAGAAGAACTCATTACATTTTGGGGGAGGTCCAAATCCTTTGCTATAAATTACATTTTTTTTTACCCCCTCTGAAGTCTGGTTCATGTTGTTTGCCAATGGTTTTGGTAATGGCCTGCACTCTTTGAGGGCCCTTCAAGTTAAACATGGAATGTGTTATAGATCATTGTATTAGGTAGGTGTCATGAGCTTTTGTGCTGTTTTACATTGGGGTTGCATGAAAAATGTAATCGCAGAGATGAACTTAAAATAAAAGATAGGTCAGCACAATATCATGTGGGACCTGTTAAGAGTTCATATAAAAATCCACACGTGAATTGAGATGTTTCCATTTACAAAAAAAAAAAGCATCAAGAAAATCGTATAGACAGATGAATTTCCGCATTACAGGTTGCCAATGAAATTGCAACAGAGCTATTTGTGACATTGAATCGCCCATGTTTTATTTTATTTTCCTAGCACAGCTTCTGTCTGGGCAAGATTCCTCTTTTGTGGACAAATGTACACTTCAAAAGAAGCTGGTTAAGATAAAGTGAATGGTGCAACACAGCTGATCTATGACTGCACTCTCCATTTTGGGCTCGCTGGTTCTCAGTTTGTGAATGACGGTGGGCTAAAGTTTGAATTCACGCGAAATAGAGCTTGCCTTGCCTCTGCAACCATCGCCCATCTATTGCAATCAAACGATTGTGCTGTTGGTGCCATTAGGCTTCTCACGAATGTTGTTTTTCTTTTTATTCTGCGGTATATGTATAACATGTTTCGAGTCCTCAAGGTACGTTTTGAAAAAGTGCATCCAGCCACGAACCACTCGAACTTGGGGCAAGAGCAAGGTCAATAGTACTTTGGTCTCTTGTCGCAGCAGCCCGGTGTGAATACAACCGAGGGATTACGTGGCGGTGCGCTCGGATCCCTGCGCTGCGCTGCGGCTCTCGAAAAAAGGTCACGGTGTAACAGACTGACACCGACACGCGACCGAGGATTCCGGACAATTCATCGTCAATAGATGTCCAGAGGCAACTGGCAGAATGGGAGTTGAATAATCAAAGCAGCGCGAGTGTGCGCCTGTCAGGTTCTCCAGACCACCTAATTACCTTGTTTCAACCCGATAGGTGATCATAAGTCATCTGATCCGAATAAGCGGATGGCATGCAAGGTAACCCAGGTCCCTAGCCGCGCCATCATGCTCGCACAAAGGTGTATGGAATTAACATTGTGGCAGTTTTTTATTAAAAAGCGCCCCACTAGTATTGGGTTCCGGGTGGCGTTTATAACGTGCAATCAAGCGCAATGAGGCTGTATCACGTCTGATTTGGCATGAAGGAATTCAGCGTCGGCTCATAAAGGCATTTGGCGCTGATGAAATACTGATGCCCCGCCCATCTTCTATTCAGCTGACCTCAGAGCAGTGGCGTCAGGGAGAACGGGAAACGTCTTTAAACACTTTTGTGGGCATACAAATCCTTTCCGCGGAACACGGCGCAGGCGGCGGGTCTCGGTGCCCTGCTTAAGCTAACTTACACATCATCAGTGCAGCCGGCCCATCTGTCAAGGTACACTTGCGCCGAGCGTGACAGTCTTCTCAAGGCGCCGTTGGAATTTCGGCAGCTGTTTTCGTGTCGGGGCAGCTTGAACGGCGCGGGGGGAAAAAAAAGTCAACTTAATGTATTTACTCAGATGAATGATGATCCTGTGTCAAAATTCCCCTTCCCTCCCCCACCACCACCACCACCACCCTCCGGTGTGAGACAATATAGTCGGCTCACGTTTCGGATTATTGTGGCTGAACTCTCTGGCTGCTTACCCACGTCTCGGCACATGAGCAGCGGGTGTGTGCGCGCGTTTGTGTGCGTGCGTCTCGGTGTGTATGGAGCCGTCCGCATGTCACGATTGTATTACCCATTATTATGATTGCCTGTGGTCAAAGACAGAGCCCCTATTATCTCCCGGGCGCATAGCATGTGTCATTTTTGGAGGTTTTATACAGTTTTAAAATCCATCGCGGCCCCTGCCAACGATCCGCGTCCTGTGTCGCCAAAAAACCAGCCTCGTTTGAATAACGAATCCAGTCAGGTGCGCGTGGTGTTTACCTCGCAAATGCGGTGGAGGCGCGTGGCCCGTCTCCTGCAGCTTTTCCAACGGCTTTATCTAGTAGCTCGCCGCGGCTGCTCCTTTAATCCCGGCCATATTTAAAACTGACCCGCCGCCAGGAAAAGCCGAAGAATACAACTTTCGGGACTCACTTTTGTCAAACGAGCGTTGATAGCGCTATTCCCCGAAAGCTTTGCGTGTCTTGTGGCTTCTTCACCGTTGGGAGCCCCTCCGTCTGCTGTAGCTTTGACTTAATGCGGCTCTAAAGTGGTGTACACAGAGTTTACAGTTAACGGGGAGGCTGTTATCAATGAAAAAAGAACATCTTCTGGTTATACTGCATCATTTCATTGGATACTTGTGCCTGAGGGATTCAATTCAAATGATACAACCAGTAGAAACCTCAGAAACCTCTGTATAGATCTTTTCTTCAAAACGATTACCTTTTAAGGTAAGGAAAAAGTGTAGTTGAGAATATATATATATATATATATATTGGTTTTTTTTGTGAACTGAAGATACAATTAAGTTTAGCCGACTAAAACTCGGAGGAATGTCACTTTTTCCTTTTTTATTAAAGGAAAAATTGTGTTTTACTTATTAAATCGGTGTATTTCTCAGGGCAAATCTTCTAAACAATTTAATCATAATTTCCCTTGGTTTTGATCGAAATATCATGCGTCGCTTTTTTTCCCGAGCTGATCTCGTTGCGTTCCGATACAACAAGGTTACGTTCCCCTTTTTTTTTGGACAAAAACAATGGCGAGGAAAAAAAGTAAACAACCAAACAAAAAGAAGTTCATTTGTTATTCTTTGGATTCCCCTGTCGATATTGCAGGACTAACTGCGTTTACACATAAAGAGACCTCTGGTTTATTTTCAGAGGGGGGAAAAAAAAAAGTGGTGTGTTGCGAGAGGGGAAAAACACTATGTATGCTATCCCAGCCTTTTCTGAAAACATTTTAATTATTAATGTGTTTGGATACCCGGAGCACGGCCGGACTACAGTGTGTTACGGCAGCAGTTTGGGAGCCAGGTTTTAGCAGCGGGCGAAAGACACCGACTGAACAAACAAGAGCGTGCAAAACAAATAGATGCCAATTATTTAAAGATGGACAAGCACGAGTCGGACAATAGGGAGCCGTGTTATGTCGGTGCATTGATTTCAAAAATAACTTCAAGCATCTGCAGACCAAAGGCTTCAGCTATTCCCGCTCAACTTTCCACTTCCCCTCACAATTCTCTCAACCCAGTGGAGCTCGGCCAGTGCAGCCCTTTCATGCATGGTATCTTTCGTATTGGACAATTAAAACATTTGACTTAACATGGAGGGGTTTTTATTTATTTATTTTATGTGCTGGTCTTTTCTTGATGTTTACTCAGTTTTTCCGTCTCACAATCCAAGAATCCGTATTTTACTTTTGACTAAAGCTCATATAAATAATCAATCAACACAATGAACGATATTTAAAAAATGTTTTAAATGATATTGTTTGTGAATATTGCTCCAGCTAAAATGGTTGGTCTTGACTTCAGCACAATATAACCGGTGTCACATTTAATTCAAAGGACTTATTATGTCCTGCCACGTGTCTCCACCTCTCTCTTTATCTATTCTTTCAAATGAAAACCCCCTCTGCAGATTCATGTAATTGCGCGTTCATGATATTGCATGGGAGGCAATAATTAAAACTGAGTAAAAAAAAAAAGGGGGCTGCAAAATGAACTGTATCTAACAGAAACACTGTATCTGGAGGTAACAGAGCGTTGACAACACCACCGTCACTATAATGTGACCGCATGAATTAAAAGCTCCTTTCATTTTTGTCCCTGAGCTGGCCATTCTCTGGATTGTACACCACTCATTAGATAAAACGTTTTATTGCACTTACTATACTTTCACTGACTTGACAATTAGTTCACCTCGACTTAATTGTGCACATAGCCGACAGTGAACCGTGCTTCTCTCCTACAATCCGTCGCAGGAAGTTAGGGTAAAACAAGAAGAACGTGACACAGCTTACGGGCCATGATGGCGTCCTCCATTTTGGACTTTTGGTTCTCTCCTCCCTCAAAAGATCAGCACTGCTCGATGGGCGCACGTGAGCGCGTCCAATTTCGCCGCAGTTCAAACCGCCGCGAGAAATATGGGCAGATTGACTTTGCGGGCGAGTGTGAATCCACTGATCATGTCCGGTCCCGTAATGACGCGCAGTGATTTCTCTGCTGCTGCGAGCAGGCCGGCGCCCCCCCGTTACTCTCTATCCCTGCACTTTAATAGATACTGCAGCCATATGGTCTCATTTCATCTATATATCACCGTGTCGCTAATACAAATCTATATTAACGCCTTTCTGCCGCACTGCATGTCACTCCATATAAAATCTCACACCCTTCCCAGCAAAGCTCCTTACCTGCCCACAGTATCCAGACTGCAGCTGCTCTTCTCCATCCCCTATCTGTGAACAAGCATTTTAGTGTGAACGTGTTGTACGGTGTCAACCGTGCGTGCTTTTTTTCCAGCCCGGCAACTCTTTGTGCTCACGTGACCTTATGTAAGAACGGCGCAGGTGTGGCTGACATGTGTCTCTCAGCCGCCGCACACTCGCAGGGAGTGCATATTGCTCTTTCCGCGGGGGAGTGCAGGGGTAACGGGTAACAAAACGCCTAATTGCGACATGTTGAGAAGAAAAAAAAAGAAGCATATATGTGGATGCTAATGATCTTTTTTTCCCAAGCAATGATGTAAAAAAAAAAACCAAAAAAAAACCCAAACAAGGCAGTCGGAGCTTGCATGGCTTGTTTTATTTTGTGGTTGTATGATACAGACAACGCCGGGACAAGCCTTTTATTGTGATAGCAGAGATTGCATTAACATTTCAATTGTTAAGTGTATCAAATGGGATCTCGCCCAGTCAAGGTGCATTTGATTAGACTGGGGGCTGCATAGAGAGTTATTTGGCAGCCGAATTCACTGAGAAATTATTATTATTATTTTTTGTAACATTTCCTCGTTGACAGTGTTGGCCAACAGCATTCGCTCCAACAGTTTCGGCTTTTGCTATACAGTACAACCACTTTTTTTTTGTTCCCTGGGCGAATACCCATGCCAAACCCCTAACCCTCGTTTCCCATTTGTGACACGAGAAAAAATTTAAGGGAAGAATAGGGAGAGATGGGGGGATTTTAACCAGGTGATGCGGTGGTGAGGGGCCAGTGTTAATGTGACAATGGCAACAGCCGGATTGATGTCATCATTAGCAAACAAGGCTGTGGGTGCAGACACGAATGTTCCCAGTGTTGTGTAAGGCTGTCAATTGTTCCCGAAATCGATGTGGATGATTAGTTGACTGAGATTTGCTTCGCTAAGTAATGCACCGCTGGCAGGAGATGAGATGAACAAAACAATTTGCTCTTACACTCCAAGCCTGGTCATATATCTACTGTAGTGTGACATTGGTTCCATACGCTCCTATTTTCTCCTTTCTATAAAACTGAACAAAGCAGTCCACCTGACACTCTTGCAACGGGTAGGTGACTGGCTAAATGCAGTAAATCCCCATTGGAAATAAAATAATGTTAAACAAAAATATATAGGAAGAATTTAGGGGCCAAGAGTATTGCCCCTCGAAAAAGTATATTTGCCTTTTACACACAGTGGCTTATAAAATCACAATAAGTCCTCCTTTTGACGAGACGGAAATTGAATGGCTTTGAATTTAGTCGTGAGGGAAACAATGACAGAAGAGTGGCTTTCAAAATCTGCTCGACGCAGTCGGAATATATTGAGACGGCGACGTGAGTCATCCCCGCAACATTTGATGTGAAATGAAGCAGTGGCTGCGAGGTTAAAGCACTGGAGCCCCGTCAGAAGGTGAATGCGGAAGGGGGAATCGTGGCCGCTGATGTGTAAACCCTGCGCACATCTTGACACCATAAATGGGAGTGTTTACTGTAATTCCATGAAAGTCAACGTGTTATGGTCTAATCATACATAGATTTTATTGCAGTTTCATCTTTGGCTGCCAGGCTATTTTCACATACTGCCAGTACGGTGGAGCTTTGAAGAAGGGGATTAGAGGATGAGCTGTAACTTGACATTCAGCAAACCACTTAACCATGCATGTCACCCCTGTTTCCCTCACCTGCCTCTATTTCAGCGATTTTTTTATCCCTTTCCCTTGCGTCATAGTCTCGCGTGTGTTTTTTTAATGCCACGCTCTTCTCCTCCGTTACCTTGACCTCACGCTTGCCTATGTCTCTCAGTTTTTCACAACCGCACACCAATCCCCTCCATCCGGTGATCCTTACCGTGTCCAGTTTAGCCCCGAGCAGTGCCAACGCGCAGCCACCCCAAAACGTAACCTTAAAATGCGGAACATATTGAACGTGTGATACAAAATGCGAGTACTCCCATTCCTCTCTGGTGACGCGCAGAAAACATCAACAATAACAAATAATGATATGTCCGTGGTCTAAATGGAGTACATTTGTGGCTGAAAATATGAGTTGTCTCAAATGCTTTTAACATTTCCTTTTTTAAAGTGCCATCAGTTGTGATTCTTTTGGCAGCTGAAATCACTTGTGTGACTTAAATGCAATGTGCATTGACTTGAACATTTGACATAAGTGAAAACAATTGAATTAAAAAAAATGGTATGCATCAATTCAACTACCTGATTCAAGGAGCTGGATAATATTTTAACTGATTCCGAGGATTACTAGTAGCAAATACCACCCACCCATGGACATTGGCCGAGAGGCGTGGTAGGTCAGTTAGTTTTGGATATGTATTATGCCAATATTATAATATAGGGGATTTGCAGTCAGTCCCATCGCTGTTTATGGTATTTTATCCCGCCTAACTTGTTTCAACTTCTCTTCCAAGATGTTCTCAAAATAAAGGAAGGGATTTTCCGGTCAGATGGATCGTGGCTGTCACAGCCAGAAACGAATTAGTCAGACTTCTGTGTTCCATGCCAGGAAAAATGTTCACAAACACACCCACCTCAAAAACATGAGCCGCGCTGTGACGGTACATTACTGGAGAGCCCCTCGGACAAATGGGATACACTGGAAACCACTGAGAGCGGTTAGCGCGGTCAACCCTCAGCGGAGGAGAGGGAGGCATGAGGCATGATGCAAATGCACACATTGAGCGACTGATCCGGTGTCATCACTTTTCACATTCCAAGTAGGCTAAAGCAACATCTGGCCCGTAGCGACGTTCAGACTTGTGAGCTTCTTGTCAGCCTGTGCCCCTCGGGCTCTCCTGACTCTCCTTCAGTCTGGAGTCGAGAATAAAGCTGATTGCAGTTTTTGCTGGGGGGGGGCTCGGCGTTCTACGCGTTCGCCTGAGGATTGAAACTAGTTAATTCAATGTTATCCTATAAATCTCTTTTTAAATTGCACTCCCCCCTCCCCCGACATACTTTTATGTCTCCTCTTTGCAAGCACCTTCTCTGTATTGCATTTTCTCCTATCTCGACAATGATTATAATTGGCATAATTATTGTTATTATGTGGAATTTAACATTAAGCAGAATAGCAACGAAGGCCGGCCAGTCGTGTCAATGGCCATCACTATTCAACTTAGTGGGCCATTCTCCTCTTGAATTAGGGTAAAGCTCGAGGCAACGCGGCTGTCAGACCGCTCCCCCCCCCAACTGTGTGCACCCCAGCCCACTGACACCTATGCGCACGCCAACACAGCCAGTGTTTCACCTAGATCATCGCTAATTAGTGTGTCACCAGATTGCGCACACTGCTCGGCTTCATTATGACACATTCTCCCACTTAGTTACCAAACGCTCCGAGGAAACGGATAAATACAAAGTAACAGTGCCCTGGGGGCAGCGGGCCCCATCCATACCGCACTTAAAGGCGGCGTGGCCGCGAGCTGTCAACATATCTCACGCCTTCCGCGCGGCCGGTGCGGAGGGCTTGGAAGATAAAGGGTTTTCCATGGGATGTGCAGGTGTTAAGCGGAAAGAACAGTGGTGACCAACAGCAACATATTGATTTTCTGGTCCTGGCGCTGACAGAGGGCCTTTTGTCTAACATCTCCTATCTGCTCCTGCCGCCTGCTGCTTTATGATCCCCGCTGCTGCTTTGGTCATTTGCACTGATGCTATAATAAGGCCCCCTTTTAATTAACTTCTACTTGAACGTCATTTAAAGAAAAAAAAAAGGAAAGCTTAATTCGTATTTCGTTGTTGTTAGTTATTGGGGTGCCTTCGTGGAGCGCAGTGAAGTCCAGACGTATGCTGCGGTGAAATTTAATTTGTTTTGACCTGTTTTAATTAAATTCGGCCTCTCCTGCCCAGCCAGGATCTGTTAGCTGCGATGATGTGTTTGCAGTGCTTTTTTGGGGGGGGATTTGCTGCAATTATATAAAGTGGAGAGTGTCACTTCCTTGTGGATATTTCCACATGTGTCTGGCTGCAGTGTGATGAGGATGGAAAAGCTGTGTGAGAGCAGCTCTTGTCGTCCGGGGAACTTATGGTAAATAGAAATTAATTGTGGAATGCACCTTGCACACCACCTCCATCACCACTAAGAAAACTGTACTTCAACCTAATTATGTCATCATTACATTAATTGACATTGCACTCTAAGGGGTTGGCAGTCAAAAAAACAGTACACTGTAAAAAAAAAGAGAGAAAAATGGAACATGCTGAAAACATAGTGTGGATGTGGAGTTGGCATCATTAAAGTCATATGAGTTATCCTCTGGGCAACAGGAACGTTTTCAAAATCAGCAATTAGTTAGTATTGGGTCAAAGGGTGGGGCGAAAGGCAAGCCGTTGCAGTGTGAAGATGCAGCTTTTGTGCAAATAATACTGCTGTGGCTTGAAACAATTTTTTTTACAAAAAAAACATAAAAATGCATCATATCGGAAGGTTCAAGAGTGATCCTATTATAATAATCCTAATATGGTTTAAAGCACAATTGACATTAAGTCTACCGGATCGCTGCCTATTACTGGCTGCAGCCCACCCCTTGTCTTTCGAGGATTCAGACTTCATTATGTGACAACATGCAATTAAGTTTCTACTAAATTATGACCGTATGTATTTTAGTTTTTGAAGGAACAAAGTCTGGTCAACTTATTCATCTTACCGAGAACATTAAATATCCGTTCAATCAACACAACACAAACCTTTTCATGGTATCTGCTTAGGATGTTCATACTCCCCCTGTCTTGTTAAGCTATTTTTCTTTAAACACAATCATGTGAACTTATCTGTGCGACAGCACCAAGCTCAGCATTGGTGATGTGGGACATGGACGTTCGGACTAGAAAAAGGCTCTTTTTTCAACTCCTTCAATAAAATGTGGTGACTTTTATTACTAAGGAAGCAGTCGTTGCGTCGCAGATTGTTAATTGCTTCACCGTCGGTCGCAACGGAATCAATAAAGACCGCCATTTTGTCAGGTTGTCCCCCGGACTTGTGGAAGTTGCAGAAGGCAGAAGGATGAGCAGATTATTCCAGTTAAGGGGTGCTAGGCGGTGGTGCCGCATCATTTATCTCCCCTTATTTATTTCTAAGAAGAGGAAAAACACCTGTACACCATATGTTGGTTCAGTCAAAAGAGTAATACACTTTTTTTTAAACATGGTTTTTACAACATACTGTATGTGAGGTGGAATACATTTTTGCATACACACAGTAAAATACATTAAAGATGCCTCTTGTGTAAGGGTGTTAGCCTTCATGTATAAATACGTCAATTAGAAAATGTTTGTTTGGGCCTACACATTGTTGATTGCAAAGGAACACAACAAATAGCCACCGGAGAGACGTGGTGTTATTGTAATACTCAAGGGGCCCTCTATTCCCAGTACCTATAAGATCGCAGCAGTGCAGGTTTAGTGAAAAACCCGGCAGCACTCTGTGTCTGCTTTGCCGCTTGTCATCCACAGATGTAGACCAGCAGAGGAGAGCATCTTGACAGCAGCAGAAGTAGCGAGTGTAGTTTTTAAAACTCAAAGTGGAAACGAAGCAATATAAAATCCCAAGACAAGTGTTTTTTCCTCACGCCACCTCTGACCACTCCTATTATCCGCGCTCGCAAAAAGCGTCCCACCGGCGAGAGGGGCCTCCGACCGCCCTATTTGTTCCATGGGATTCGAAGGTAAAAAAAACAAAAAAAACAGCTTGCATCAACACCGGGTGCTTTGTGTTTCAATTTGTCCCATTTCACGTGCGAGGCTGCGCGATTTGGTGCCGTTTCAGCTCACGGATGGTTGACGCGAACAGATGCCGGGGATGTTGATGGGGGGGGAGTTACCATTTGCCTGTCATATGTGAGAGGTTGAGAATAGAGCAATTTGTGCTACTTTTGGAGTCTCGCTCACATGCAACATCCGGCGCCTCATTAGATCTTGGCACATGTGTGCATGCGTGTGCATGCTGCCCCGTGCATACAGAGCAGGGAGCCACACAGGGAGAACAAAGCAAACCGTACGAACCGCGTGTTGTCCCGGGGTTACACGGCGCCGTTTTGAAGGTGCGCTGACCTTGGCCCCTTTGCTGTGTGTTCAGTCCAACTCAGTGCGAGCACAGAGAATCCCTGCCGTTACTGGGCGAGAGGCAGGGTTCGGCTCGCCGGTGCTCTCGATCGCGCCATCTTTCTATATCATTTGTTTTGTGCGGTTGGTGGACGGACTGTGTTTATACATAGTGCAAGTTCTTCCCCGAAATGTTTTTTTTTTTTTTTTCTCGGCTTTCTTTCTCATGTATTCCTCTTTCATGGTCTTTTCAAGTCCCAGTGTATATGGTTTAGTGGCACAAAGCAGGGATTTTAACCGAATGAATACCCATTGCCTTACTCTCTCTTTGCAAGCGCGTAGGGGACAGTACTGTGCCCCCCAGGTAAAGTAAAAAAAAAAAAGCTAGAGTTTATTTATAGGGCCTATAGCAGTGACTCCCTCAAAAGAGCGTGTTAATTTGTGAGTCTCAGTGGTTTGACTTTTTTACATTTGCAATGCTAGGCAAAAGCTCAGAGGCTCCTACATGGAAATGTAAGTCTTCCTAATTTTTTTCGCGTCTAATTCCAAATAAGGGAAGAGGCTTCTTTGAATCACCCAATCTTGCCCCCCCCCCCCCCCCCCCCCCCCCCTCCCTGCTCCCTTACAGCGAGTCGTTTTCAACGCGGTGTACACGCGGTGTACAAAGCCATGTACTGTGTATAATTCAAATTAATCTTTTTCTAAGTTGGATTTTCAGCTTGGCTATGCATGCACACTAACCTTTTTTTTATTTTTTTAAATGAGGATTCCGTGTGTCCTGACGCATCTTACTTCCCTCCTAAGAATGTGTCGTGTGTTTGTCCTGCAACGAGGCGGAGCGCCACTCACACCATGAACTGTGTACACCCTGTTAAGTTGCGCAGAATCCGCGTGCCGTAGTCTACCGTTAACCATCCCCCCCCCCCCCGTGTCTGCGGGCTGCCAGCCCCCCCCCCCCCCCCCCCAGTGTCTGCGGGCTGCCAGCGGAGGGGTGGACATTGCGGGGTCGAGGGTGGAGGGATGAGGTGGCATTCAAACAACAGTTAGCACCACATAAAGCCTTTATCACACCTAAACGGCTCTGTCTCCCAGAGCCAGAGTGGCGATAAGCACTGCCCATTCATCTGTAATGATGTGGAAGCAAGAACCAACTGAACGGAGTTGAAGAAGGAAAGGGTAACCGCGACACAGTGCGGAGGGCTGTAAAAAACACAAAAAAGGAGGCGGGGCCGTGTCCGTTTCTGCTTGCTCACTCCTCCGAATGATGCGTGAACAGGCTTTCCTTTATTTGCTCTGCGGGTTGAACGTAATTACCAGGCAAGCGTTGATTTGCTCTTCAAAGTACTGTAATTATCTGGAAGATGTAAATATGAACCAGTGGCTACGTTACACCGTGGTAATTGAAAAAGTTTCCCTTTGGACTGCAAATGACGTGTTTGCCGCCGGACCAATTGTTCCTAGACCGTTAAACCTACCTCTGCATGCTCATCGTAAGCATTATTATTGTTGTCACGTATACATTAAATGTACATTGAAATTCTTAGTATGCTGTCCACTCTGGACCCCAAAAGGAAAAAACAATAATAAATAACAATAAAAATTAAAATAAATACTATTCGAAAAGCAAAAAGCAATGGCATGGGAAAGCGGATGAGACTTGTTGATTTCATTGTCTATTTTTGCATCTCTCCACAGTGTGGCAGGGGGGCTGATGCGATCACGCGTTCACAACTCTAAATGTAGCCGTGTGTTTGCACCCGAAGTTTGCACCCCGTCAGCGAAGCTTCACACAACCTGCTTGCGCAAATGAGATTTTAATATCAACAATTTACCCTGAAGAGAATTGTGTTCAAAATAAAAAAGATGAATATAACATTCATACATTAATTGAGCATCACTGAACCATTAGACAGGCAAGTGGCCTTTTTTTTGTCTATGTATATATTTATATAGAAATGTAAAAAATAGGCCAATGTGTCTGCATTGGAATACTCGCTTGAGGCTTTAAGTTGGAACATATCAGACAGGGCATCTATTTTTGGTCTCTAGGTAAAAAAAAATAGTAACATGCTTTAAAATATGCTTTTTAATGTTCATTTATGAATAATTTAGGCAAATAAAGCCGCAAGGTGGCCGATTTAGTTTATATAGAGATAAAATGCGGCGTATTTTTTCACCGCAACCAATCAATTCTAAAAAGGAGTGGGTATGATTTCATTTGACAAGATTCTTATTTTCACTGCAGCCCTATTGCAGACTTAACGGATGCAGTCAGACAAATCTCCAGCCCTGCCACAGCCCTGCCACAGCCCTGCAGAGAATATTAAAGAAAGAAAAGGAGAAAGAGAGAATACCTTTTATAATCCCCACCATGGTGAAATTCAGTTATCAAATGCAAAGATGCATCCATTTCAAGATGCATATGTGAAAAATAAATATTGCCTTTAAATTGACCACAATACAGTCTATACACAAATGTATTTGAGGATTGTTATGTCTGAGGAAAGTACATGACCATAGACACAAACAGGAGGCTCCATAATAAAAATATTTTAGTTGGAGACGTGATCCATTAGCCCGTAATGCTTCCCTCAGCAATAAAGATTTGTTTTTATCATTTGCTAACAATCAGGAATGCTTTATATCAGGTTTGCACGAAGCCACAATATGTTTTTAAATTACTGTCAAATAATCATGCAATCATTTCGGGTAGCCAAATAATGGCTGCTGCCTTCTTCCTTTTGTTAAATTTTGAATAAATGTGACTTGTGTGGAGCATTTGAACACAAACTCTTTGTAGATTCGCCACCAGAGACACCAGTTTTTTTTTGTGGCTAAATTAGTCATATGAATAGCGACAAAATCGTATCACTTTAAAGATGACTTGTTGTGATGTTCTTTGGGGCCCGTTGTGGTAGACCGAAGAGGAGACATTACAAATGTGCTATAAGAGAGTGTGTCATTATTCCTAATTCATGAGCTAACACGCAAATTCATTTTGAATCGTCTAACCCATTTTGTCCTCTGGTGCCTGTTTTTACCCACTGACGGGGCATTCACTCAAACCTGCCTGTGTCTTTCAGGTGCAATTGGCTCACTGGCCGCCGACCTGGACCCATTAGGAGCTCCGCACAGGAGGAACGGATGAGTCTACCCGAGAATGCTACCTGACCCCCCGCTCCGCCATGTCACTCTAGGAAAACCGTCGACCTGTCCCTTTTCGCACACCCTCTTT
Organism: Colistium nudipinnis; assembly: GCA_016785305.1. Lineage (NCBI taxonomy): Eukaryota > Metazoa > Chordata > Actinopteri > Pleuronectiformes > Rhombosoleidae > Colistium > Colistium nudipinnis. The sequence continues at coordinate 488,447 of JAFBJU010001662.1, forward strand.
ACTGCCTTTGTTATCCCCCATTACCCGCTGAGTTCCTGATCCCTGCCCACGTCCAGTCCCGAAGTGCTAGTGATACGACTCAAAGAGCCTTTATTTTGGACATGTTGTTTTTTCCTCTCAATGCTGCCAGCCACCAAGGCTATGGTGGCAAGTGTCACCGCGCATCGCGGCAGATTGCCAATCATTGCCTGGCGTGGCTCTTCGGACTGGCGCTGCACCTCACCCTTTCCTCATGCCAACGGGCCGATCTGAAACACCCCATAGTGTCCACGGGCTATGGGAAGGTGCGCGGTGTCCGGAGAGAGCTCAGCAATGAGATCCTGGGCCCAGTGGAACAGTATCTAGGGGTGCCGTACGCCACCGCGCCCGTCGGCGAGCGTCGATTCCAGCCCCCCGAAGCCCCGGGATCCTGGCAGGAGATTCGCAACGCCACCCAGTTTGGGCCCGTGTGTCCCCAGAATGTGCACGGGGTCCTGCCCGAGATCATGTTACCCGTGTGGTTCACGGACAACCTGGACGCCGCAGCCAACTACGTTCACAACCAGAGCGAGGACTGCCTTTACCTCAACATATACGTCCCCACCGAAGATGGTAAGTAGGACCAAATTCTCAAACTACGTTGACGAGCGCCGTCACCGCCTGTTTAACTGTTCCATTGATCAGAGGTGGGCAAAAACAAAATTGTCAATCTGTCTGTCCGCTCTTCGGCCCGCGCTAAGAAGCGATTGCTTTTTGTCATTACTGTTTTGATCGTTTTCAAATTTCCGGGAATAGTGTCATTTCGATTTATTACCTGTATATATTAACCATTTGATATTCTGTGGAAGGAAGGCCCTTTCCTTGAGCCAAAAAGAAAAAGAAAATATGGTGATAATATACTGATAATCCCCTGGGTAGCCTATGTATTCATTCCAATCTCAGTTACTATTTGTTAGTGAGTGTAATTGTTTTTGAGACATCTACACTCCAGTCAGAAATGCAATCCTCCCTCCGCTAATAGACTCTCAAGCAATTAGATACACTTTACTTGTATTGCTCGTTTTTTAATTAATTTCAACATTTGATCGAATATTCAAAAATAAGGAACATGTTCCGGCTCAGTTTTGCACCAATTAGCCACATTGTGACATGTCGCATTCTAACTTGACTTCACACTAATTTGTTTAAATCATCCATGAACACTATATCTTCATCACCGTAATTGTGTTAGCTCGCCAACGTTAACCTTTAGCATGAGCGCTGCAGTGAGTAAGTTGCGCATGTTTGGAGTGACTGAACAAAGGGAAGCGCTGATGTAGTAAATCAAACAGTGACTCCCGGACACCATTAACGTTTTGTAATTTCAGCCAGTGGAGAAAGAATAATCTCTGAGATATTTATGCGTTTCTGTGGAACGGGGGGGGGGGGGGGGGGAACGGGGATTTTTTTGGGGGGGGGGGGGGGGGGGGGGGGGGGACACGAGCATTTCATTTCATTCTGTTGTTTCAATTGCTAAACATGGTAGAGATTATCTTTATCTTGAGTTTTTTTAACTTCATCGTACACAGGGGGAACATTTGTAGCAACACATGCAACTTTAAGATTATTTTTATCGTATATTAAAAACCAAACCTACGAATAAGGGATTATGAAAGAATATATTAATTCCCTACATCTAAACCCCTAAATGTGTAAGAGGTAACAGCTCATGAAAAAGCTCATACAGATCCTAGTAGCCACCCGACATTATTGGTATAGTTCTAAATTGGTTTTAATTTCCAGATTACCGACGTTTTATGTGAATCGTTGAAAAACTGTAATATCGAGTTTTTATTTGTTGGATAGCTGTTTTGTATCGCACTGCAAACCAAGAGTTGCATCAACCGTGGTTTTAGTATTGCTGCACTTGGATTTTAAACCTCCGTCACCATTGTGTCTGGATACACTTGTCAGTTTCCTGCTAACTGTTCATGCTTGCGTTGCATGGACGCAGCTGCACAGCGCCGTCTGTGGCTTTGGCTTGAAAACGGAATGCTGCTGCAGCAGCTAGTTCACTGGAAATATATCACATGCCATACGCTGCTGCAACCGACAACCTTGTTCGGGCCTCCTGGGATGAAATTAGTCAAAATCTGAAGATAAGACTATAAGATGAAACCTCCACCTCTTCTTGGTGTACTTTATTTGCATGAATGATCCAGTGGAGAGCTTTGGAGAAGCAGATGGGCAGGTAAATGATCAAAGGGTATATTTCTGAGCGAGGCACACACTACTGGGGACAGTAAAGTATAAATAAAATCTCAAAAAGTCTGTGGTTAGTTGGCTCACCCGAGACCTCAGTTCTCTGAGAGAAAATGGTTTTAGATAGATGGACAGATAGATTCATTTAAATTTAGATTTAGATGTAGATTTAGATGTATGTGTCTCTACTGCTGCTCATGCATGTACTTCAACCTTGGGATTACTATATGGCGCACCCTATAATTAGCAGGACTGTGTAAGTGTTGCAGATTTGCTTGTTTTATTGATGTTCCCCAGCCCAACAGGAAGACGGGAACATATTCATTGCAGCTGGGAAATATTAAGTATTACTGCAGTAGAATGTGAGACCAGAGGACTGGTGGGGAAAATACTGTCAAGTGCTGTATCCTACTCCGAGCACACTGGACAGTTCGCATACGTTGCACAGTGTGCGCGCGCTGTGCGCCACGCGTGCCAGACCGTCGCCGAGAGGATGATGTCGAGTCTCCCGTGTTATTCCCAGGAGGAGAGGTGTGTAAATGAGTGAGACAGATTTTACATGTAGCCCTGTCTACTTGTCAGATTCTGTCACTTATTGTCAGGGGTCAGTGCTTACACAAGGCTGACGCGGTCCCCGAGGGTGGCTTCTGCCTGGCGCGTGAGAGAAAAACGGAGACCGAGGGAGAGCGGAGTGCCCCTGGAAATCAAGCACCACGTTCCTCGGGCGTAACCGTCGTGCCGACGCAAACAATTGTTTACATGCTTTTGAGCTTACAGTTCGATGTCGCCGTGAGCGGCTCCAAAGCCGAAAACCCTGGTTTCGAGCGGCAAGCATTTCTCTACCCCGTGAAATATTCACGTCTAAGTGAACAAGAATCAGGGGTTCCGGATCACAGTCGGGAACTCAGCTGATGATCTGCTTGATCAAGATATGTGTGGGTGTTTGATTTAAAGCCGGGTTGATATGGATTTTTGTGGGGGAGCTGCTGACACCAATAGAGAGTAAAACATGTCAGAAAACTGATATATCCGCCATATATGCTTTCCCACTTGCAGTAGATGTAGGTGGGCCCCAATGAATTGGCAGCAAAGATTCACACACAGCCTGGATCTCCGTGTTCTGGTGCCAGGTCTTGCCTGCACGATGCAATTTTAACACACGAATCTCCGACATTATGCGTTATTATCTTCCTGTTTTACGGTAGCCACCGCCACCCCCACCCCGAATGATATCTGCGCCAGGCCATACGGAACATTCATGCTGCGCTATTCTATGGACAGAAGCAAATCCACAGCGCCTTTTATTTTGGCGTCTGTTCACACTTCCTGTTCGCTCCTCTTCGAAATCATTCCTGCATCTTCCCCTCTCTCCTCTCCCCTCCACTCCATCTTTATGCAGATGGCGGCAGAAGGGGTCACTGTTCTGAATGCAAATGAGCTCTTTCCACACCTCTCCAGGCCCTCCCCACCACCCCAGGCCATTATGTAGCCTGCTACTATTTCAACTCCGATGAAATACAAATAACTTCGAATAATGTAAATAACACGAATGTTCCAGCGGACCGAAGAGTGAGTTTTATACCCCTCCATTCATCTCTCTTTCTCTTGCTCCCTCCCTCCGTCTCTAGTGTTCGCCCAAACTCCCCAGCGTGGCCAGGCTGCTATAGGGAAAGAGTACTGTGTGTCGCTGCATTCCTATTTTCCCAAGACACCCCTCAGCCAACAGCCTAAGATCCTTCATTTTTATTGCTGCTCGAGCAGCCATTTACCGCGCCTTTATTAAAAACCATATTTCAGGAGGCAGGACAGTGGAGGCGAGGATGGAGCTGGAGGCACAGTGGAAGAGATGGAGAGCAGAAGGGCAGGACCGCATGGGTGCAGGGGATGGGGGAGAGGAAAGGAGAAGGGGTGTACAGGACCAAAGCTGTGTCTGACACCTTGTCAAGCAGACAGGCCACCACAGACATGACATACTGCAGCTTCATTCCGTTTACCTCACGGAGGAAATGGAAAGGGACGGGAGGCAGCTTGCGCTCTGGCCACTGGCCCACTGAACCGAAAAGGAACACGGTTTGACGGAGCGACGGCGCCGCCTAGGTCAAACGGTACCGGGGCAGTCCGAGCCGAATGCCGCCGTGCGGGCCCGCACGTTTCACCGACCGGTGGCGTCTTGCGACGGAGCCTAACAGCAGGCTTCTCTGCTGGGGTTTATGGGATATCGTTTTTTACACGTTTGCTTCCCGCTGCCTACCTCCCGCTATTTATTGCGTCCTACCCATTGCATTAGTTCTCCATAAGAAGTCACAAACGTGGGCACTGCCCTCAGCGGGTCTTTGTAAGCACATTTTATCATCCATTAGTCAATCAATAAATATGAAACTTTTTTTTTTCTTTTGTCTGGGAAATAGCTCGAATCAGATGAGCACATTATTCCATGGCCCCTATAGGACTAATCCCATTAGTGGTGATGTTTCAGTGTTTTTAGTCATCATCAACCATGTGGTTGATATCGTATTTAGCTCTATTTATTTATTTATTAGTCCTATTTGGAAAATGACTTATGCATTACATTTGCATCAGAGCGTCTAGATTTTAATACTACACATTTTTAATACTTTTGGTAGTACCTTTTTCTCTCTCTCTTTCTGTTCAGCGCAACGCTGTGTGACAAACAGTGGCCTTCCGAACTGGCCGCGTGCAAAGTTAATGTTAGCGTGCTGACACACTCAACTAACATCATTTGCTCTCTACCTGCTAGATATCCTCACGTTTTGGGGGGCACGTTGGCATGTTGACGTCGGCGTTTGGCTCCGAGCGCTGCCGTGCCCGTGCGCAGGCTCCCAGAGCCGTTAACGTGGCTGCAGTCTTTTCCGAATATTAATCTGACACAACAAGACTTGACATGGGGCTCTGGAAAACAATGTTGGGCACATCCTCCGGCGGACAGCCTGTCGGGAGCAACGGGGCATGTCCCGGTGGCCCGAGGGTCGCTGTGGCCCTGCTGTGAGCACTCACCATCAGGTGCGACCCATACCTCACCTGCGCACGCCGATGCATTCCAGCTGCTGATGTGGCGCTGCCACTGCCGGGCCCATCCATCTACACTGAGTTTGCCTCGGATAATGAACATCGAAGATATTAATGGCCCGCCATAGCTGGTTGGAAAAGTGAAGGGCTGGAACCCAGAAAGCAATCATGAGATTTTTATTTACAGTTCTTGGAGAGAGAGAGAGAGAGAGAGAGAGAGAGAGAGAGACTTGAAAACTACTGCCCTGACTAACTAACCTATGCTGGGTTTCTGCTGTGACTATATAACACGCATCTCCACATTCTTTGTAAATATATATATCTATATATAATATAGATTTATATTATTGCTGAACATTTTTTTGCACGTGTTTTAGACAGTCAATAATGTTTCTATTTTGTTATCTCACTTCAACTTATCTCCCAAATCAACATAGACACCAAAATAAACTTGAGGAGTATTTGATTGTGAAAATAACAGCAACAATTATTAAAAAATATAATATATATATATATACTGTATATATATATCAATATTTTCTACTATTTCTACAGAGATTACAAGGGGCAACTTCAGTTGAGGGGAGGCACCCGTGTGGAGGGTGAAGTCAGACGGTCCATTACAAAGCAGGACTCTCGGTTTGAGCAGAGCTTACGCTCACGTATAGGTTACTTCTTTATTGGGCATTAAAAGATATACGAAATCAAGGATGTCTCCATTAAGGGGCGAGGTGTGGCTTTAGAGTGGTGCTAAGTAGTGAAGAAGTGCTGACAAGACGCGGGGATAATGTGCCTTTCTATCCATTACCGGCCTGTCTACCTGTCTGCTCCGAGGCCCGAGGACCAACTACTGTACCATCTCCCTCCGTGGCAGGAAGTGCTCTCTGAAACTGGCGCCTGCATATGGGTGCTCAGAGGATGCAGCAAACCCATTCAGCATTGATCCTTTTCCATTTAGACAGCAGATAAACATTTTATATCAGGAAACCAGATTCATATAGACGGGCCGGGGAAAATGCTTTGTTATTATTGTAGAGTGCAATGATGCTCCCGTTTTTGTTTTGTTTTTTTCAGTGGACGCGGTGCACCGTAGAAATGAGAAGGGTATGTGCCATCTCTTCCCTGTGATGTTTCCAGTAGACTGATAGAAACCGACATGTCAGCAGTACATGGGCTGAGTGAAAAACCCCTTGGCAGCCCAACGTAGAGTCTTCTTCAAAATGAGCGACTGCAACGCCCTCCCAGCGGAGTGCTGGCTGGGTGCAAGGAGGAACGGAATGAAAAGGACACCGTTAACATGCTTTGCGTGGCGTGGGGATGCTTCGATGTGTGTGGGGTCGCGCACGTGGGTGCGCGTGTGCAAACGTGAGTGCGTTTCCCAATGACTCTCTCGAGACCTCGTAGACGGTGACGGAGAGCGACGCAAGACGCGGCACTAATTGCGGCCTGACGGAGAGCTCCACTGACAGAAAGCAAGAAAAAAAACAAATTAACGGGATTCTTATCAGTGCAGACGCACAGAGGCCGACACGTCGGGGCATCGGTTGGTCACCGTGATAAATGCTTGTTATTGGCGCAGCCCTATGGAGCATTTAACGAGGCGTCACCATTAAAGCTTAATGTGGGGCTCCTCTTTGACCTTGGTGGGGGGGGAATCCTGTCGCAAGCCTTTGCAGGTGGTGTAAATATCAATATCTTTCCGCAAATTTGGTCGGAAGGATTCACTACGCCGACCTCTATGTTCTTTGCACACTGCACACACTGATGAGCGCAGTACCTGAGCCTGCGTGCACGTGTGGGTTGAAGGGCACGGCCTCATCGGATTGCGTAGGGGGCTTTTGCCTCAGGACTGCACAACTGTCTCGAGCTGGAGCTGGAGCAGGATGCGCGGTGCCTTGGTGGTCCCTTGCTTTTTTTTCTGACTGAAAAGAGTGATGGCTTGATTCTTGCCCATTGATTTTTCTTTACAAAGCAGCGGCGTGTCAGGACTGATTGGGAGAAGGGTTGAGGAGAAGTGGCCTCTGGGGTTATTTACGAGGTGGTCCTTGACCAGATCCTAAGCAGTTAAAACAGATGAATTCGGGGGTCATCTTTCCAGGAAATAGTGTGCGATCCCTGTGTACATTTTGTCTTCAGCTGCACAGTCGCACGATTGCAACAGAGCATCGCAGCTTCCAGTTTTGCAATTTTTCCTCTAATCTTTTCTTGTTTTTCCTGTTTTGCTTTTCTCCAAATGCAATCTTTTTGAATTTTGTCTTTTGTCTCTCCTCCCTTTTTTTTTCCGAACCATAGGTCCACTCACAAAAAAACACGATGAGTCTACAATGAACAGACCAAGGGATGAAGGTATTTTAATTGCATGTTTTTTTTTTTCTCGTGCTCCATTTTTGAAACTCCATGGGGAAATGGCGTGTTTGTATCTGTGTTAATAATCATCTCAGACTCACCACTCCATGTGCACATTACACTCTCCATTGTTAACTGTTTTTATCATGACGGTAAAACACAAAAAGGGTCCTTATTAAATTGTACTTCATAATGTTATTCGCTCTTATTAAATGTTCCCCCTTTTTATACAAGTATGAAAAATTGAAGGATTATTTTGCATATTCGAGTTCGCTGCGATCAGAGGCCTGGACGCTCTCACTAATCTCTGACGATGCAGTCAAAATCGTTGCAGAAAACATGTACGCATGTTTCTGTATACATGCCTAGACTGTCTATGTCTATTTTACATTAGCATCATGCACACATCGAGTGCATTGCATTTCCATTTTTGCATGCGTGCCTACCGAAGCACAGGGCTATTTGTGCTATTTGGGTTTTGAATCCTTTCTCTCTGACATCCCTAATTGCTGTGGTTTAAAAGGAGACAGATGTAGCTAATCCAATTGTGTGGTTTCCCTAACAGTGAAAACAGAAGGATTCACGCAGGATTGTCGAGGAGAGGAGCAGAACGATAGACTAGAGATGAAAGGAAAAGGAAAAGCTGAGCACTGCGAGAGCACAGGGGAGGGCAATGAGACGGGTGAAAAAAAAAGGGGGGGGGAAATAGTCATAATGAAGACATGTGCCTGATGAAATGACATTTATTGAGCTTTGAAAGTGAGAGAGAGATGTGGAGAAAGAGAGGATGAGAGGCGGGATGAGAGGCAGGCAGGTAGAGCATGACATTTAGGCCGACACCTGATGGATCTTGACAGAATCAGGGGGCTGGGGGGTGCGGGGGGGTTGGGTATAAGGCTGAATCCCTCACATGATAGCCTAGGTATGGATCGGACACAGGTTCCCAAATGTAGCGGCAAAATACTCTAATTAGCATCTTCACTTGAAACGAGTTATTCGCAAAAACCTGCATTGCTCGGGTGTGAGGTTTGAAAAAAAAAAAAAAAAATGAAGTGCTGAGTCAGGCTAAGAGCCTAAACAGCCAAATCAATTGAGATTTCCATAAGGGAGCGAACGAGAGAGGACCACAGGAATGGAAAGTAGAAGGGTCTGCAGTTTCTGTTCGGGAGGTAAGATGTTACATCGAGCATGGGTATGAGGAAGAGAGAGGTGGATATTGAGGAGGATAGTATCAGGTTAGGGGACGAAGGAGAGGAGTGAATAATGTGCCAGTGTTTTGGAGGCAGGCAGGAGAGACACTGAGCTCCTTGTTGGCTCTAATATAGGCCGTGGAGCTGAGTGAACCACTTTACCCTGCGACCCTACCCACCCCCTAATCACCTCTCTGTTCATGCTGAGCCCCTTTCAGTCACATGACATGTCCTTCCCTTCAATAAACACCGACCTCTCTGCTCCCATGTTTTTTTTTATCAAGTGGTCTATTTAATCTGTTTTGAATCATTTTTAATTAGGATTTGTTGTGCAAAATTGATCTTCCGTTTGTAATTAAGACCAGAAGGTCACCGAGCCAGACATATGCCTATAGTCACCAAAAAAACTCCACCCTGCATGTGTGTAGTTTTTTTTTCTTCCTTTAAGTACAAAAATCTGACAGTTCTCTTTAAACGTACATGCTGAATGTGTACACTCTTTGGAGCTTCTCTTGTTTTCTTTACTTTAATACTGGTTGGTATGCATGAGCTTTTTATCACTCATTCCAAAATGAATGGATTTTTGGACTTTTTTGGCTTACCTCTACCCTTTACTTGGCTAAGCAAATATAAATATCTGTTAATTTTTTACCAGTGTTTCTGTGGTTCTGAGGAGAAATTGATGCGCCTTTAGTCTTGAGTCATATACAAAAAATGCAGTTTGTGGTCATTGCTATGCACTTGCACTATGCAAAGACCTTGATGTACTCTTACACTTTGGATACGGTTACACAGTGGACTTCAGAGATGTATTCTCAGAAGTAAAACTACTTAAATGCAATCTTAGTAATGGGTGTGCCATATAAACCTCAAAGGAGCTGCAGTCGTTAAAAGCTCAAATAATTGTTGATCTATCATTCAAAATTGCCAGCTGCTTAAATTTTAGTACAACAGTCGGCGACCATTCAACTTCACGTTTCAACCTTTTGGACAAACCAATGGAATAAAGGCCTCAGAGAGATAACATTTTCTTATCAAGGCTAATGGAGCAGAGGCTGGCCCCCCCTATTAAAAACATAATTTGTGATCTAAGTGTAAACCAAGGAGCCTTACCACCTCTTAAAACTCATTCAGCAAGCTGTTGTTGGTCAAGCTGTATAATTAGTGATGTAGGTGCCAGGTTTTAACAAGGAGGAACAACAGATGGTGGGAAAAGGGAGGATCTTGTCCACCTCAGCTCAGACCTGCATTGTCCTACACCTTAGGACGGACGCATAAAAGTGCATCATCATAAAAAGAAAAAGATGATAAAAAGACAGTTAAGTGCCTTCATTGTACACGGGATTCAAACGGCAAGGATGTATGTTAACCTCCTGTTAGAGAATATATATTGTTCTGCAGTCCAGCAGTAAAAACAGTAATGTAAATGTAATAATATATATATATATATATATATATATATATATATATATATATATATTACATTACAGAGGTGCGTGTGTGTGTATATATATATATACACACACACGCACCTATTTAGGTTTATAAATAGCAGCTACATGTCACTGTTCTTTCTCTCAAAGGATTTAATTCATGGCAGTGTTACTGCGCGTGTGGCTGCTGATGGCCTGCTGATGTCACTCTTCTATACTGTCCGGGTAATGCAGGGATAATTGAACTTGTTTACACGTCCTCTGGGAAATCAGCCGAGGTTCAGAGCGCACCAGAGAGGGGAGGTAAAAAGAGCACCACGTTGGAGAGAATGACGAAAAATGTGTATTTTAAGCCAGTCTGCCTGTGTCATTGGTGTGTTCCATAAAAGATGTCGGCATGCGTGAAGCCATATGTGCCATTTTGTTGTGTTCCCATGTGTGTATGTGTGCGCGAGTGCATGTGTGTGCGTTTGACTGTGAGTGACGCACCCAAGTGCATGTGTAACCTGAGATTCAGGTGGTGATGCGGGCGGGTGTGCAAATGCGTGAGTAGAATTAGTTACCACGGCAACAGGCATTCAGTGAGTCGGTGCAATGGAATGGCTGGTGCAGTTCTATTAGCGAGAAGCAGTTTCCATAGCGACTCTACCTCGCAGCTGCCTATGCAAGAGTTTTGTGTGTGTGTGTGTGTGCGTGTGTGTGTGTGCGCGCGTGCGCGTCTGTGGTGTGAATCCTGTGTGAATTTGAGTGTTCATTACCATACCTCACTATGTACGACTTGCTCTGCAACATTTCATCTTTTTTCATCCTCGCTCTTGGGTTTTAGTTTTTTTTTTCAGTGTAAACCTCCCATTTACGTCTCTAGCCCTGTCAGATCTCTCACGCTGCCCTATTTTCATCTCCTTCGTCTCTCTGTCGCCCCCCCTCTCAGCCCCCTTATCTCTTGTTCTCTCCTCCTATCTCTCCGTCTCCGCATCTCTGAGTGCTGACGCTCATCGGGGTAAACAGATGCTGTGGCTGTTATTTATGTTTCCACTTGGTCTGGCTTTCATACAAATTATCCACAGGCCCTGCACAGTGCAGACGCTGGGGCTAACCGGGCTGCACTGGCAGCTCTCTCAGCCTTATCCTCACGCAGACACTCAGACCGTACCACAGACGCCGCAACAGGGGTGGTTACGGCGAGAAGAGCAGCAGTACACAAACACACACACACACACAAACACACATGCTGGCAGAGAGAACCATAGCAACACACCGATGGGCATAAAGATATCAATAACAAGAGAGGGCCTCGAAGCTGGCTGCGCCATTTGCTCCACACATGGAGGGGCATAACGGTTTGGGAATGTACCATCACTGCAAAAGAGGGGGGGGGGGGACAGAAATCATAGAATAAAATTTAGAGGTTAAGCCCAGTGGGGCAGACATGAAATATTTGCCGCCAACCTAAAAGCGGTCTACTTGAAAATGTTTCATACTGAGTATCTACATTGTCTTTTTTTCCAGTCACTCGCCGGCTGCTGGAGATTACAAAAAGCTCCATATGGGTCTTTTTAGTAAGAAGACCGATGCAGTTATAAACTAAAATCTAGAATTGCCAGATTGAACTGTGGGTAGATTGCTCGCTGCTTGCGGACACTCACACTTAGCAGGAATCCGCCAAAATGTGTGGTGAAGAATTTCTACGATGAATAAAGATGGAGAAAAACAAATGAACACATTTTGTGTGTTTTGTGCAGATATCCGAGATCGTCGCAAGAAGGCGGTCATGCTGTTCATCCACGGCGGCTCCTACATGGAGGGCTCAGGGAACATGTTCGACGGCAGCGTCCTTGCCGCCTATGGAAACGTCATTGTCGTCACAATGAACTATCGGCTCGGCGTGCTCGGTAAGTGTGGTTCAACGTTGACGTAAACATTTACAGAACTAGTTTGAGATGGCATTCTATTGTTCAAAGAAAACATTGTGTGACAGTTTCACGCTTTTGCCATGAAGCATCCATTTGCCTCTATCTCTCTAAAATCATTCCTGTAGCATTAACACATGTCTATTTGTAAGCGAGGTTATGATTTTAATTTGGAAAAATGATCTCAACGCGCTACTTGGGTTGGAGCACGTCTGCTTCATGAATTGCCCGCGAACTGTGACCTGTCAGATCAGTCCTGCGGGCCTATATTCATTTTCAGATCATTCAAAAGCTAGATATTTCATCTGAAGGTAAGTCAGAAAACATAAATCTGTAGTTATAAATGTAACACCCATTATGAACTCAGTTCATCAGGGACACATTTAGTAGTGTTGTTAAATATTGTATTTTTCCTTGATAACTCTATTTGAGGAGAGTTTCAGACAGAAAATGTGTACAGTGAGTTTATAAACCTCTTCACCTCTACACTTCTATAATAAAGTAGATCTTCTTGGTTCTAAATAATAAAAAAAAACGCTAAGTTTAGTCACAGTTTACTGTAGACACAAGTCCAACAGCTTTCCTAAGCAGCTGGTCTGTTCCTCTCTTACCTCAGTCAGCGTTCCAACAGACGAGTGGGTCCCATTATTTTTTTCCAACACTGGTTCTGCGCGGCGGCCACTTCATTGTCATTGTTGTCGTGGAAATACAGGCGGCTTAGGCAGTATTTTTTCAATATTCTCTCACGTGCTCCTAAATGCACTTTACAGTTTGCAGCCATCTATTTTTTAGTCACTAAGAGCGAGGTGCTTGCTCTGTTAAGCCCTGTGCTGGAGTTTATAAAAGAATAAAACAGTTGCTGGATTTACTTAAAAAAACACAAAAAAGGAAAATAACTCATGTTGGCATGGCCATTCTGGAATTGGACCAGGGTAGTTTAATAAAGTCTGAGTATATAGACATTGGTAACTCAAAAAACGTGGATTTCATTTGCTCAAGTTTTACCTGTTCACTGTGTGTTAGTTTGGAATTCCATAGGGCCAACAGGTGTACTGACTTAGACTGAAAGGTCGAGTCCTTATTTTTTCTATGAATTAATATGTGTGAGTATCACGCACATCTGCAGAGAAAACTGACTTCAGAGAAACCGGCGACCACTCAGCGCCATCGTGGTACATTCAGCACTATGCGTGTCTATTTTTGCATTCAGTGTAGATTATCTTGAAGTGTTTTATTTGTCCATTCCGCTGTAACTTTGCAGTTCTCGCATGGCCTGTGACTGTCGGCGGTGTGTTTGTGTGAGTGTGTGTGTGTGTGTGTGTGTGCACTGAGCCCGCGTGCAGCTGGGCAGCCGCGGTGTCAAGTATTTGCATTGGGCATCATCTTTGGGAGGCTGTGTGCACAGAGACTATCTGTGTCAGCCACTGCAGTTGCCAGGCTTGGTAATCAGATCTTGTTTATTGCATCACGCCTGTTTCAACATATCAGAATAACGGTAAACAGAGACACGGGAGTAGTTTAGGATGCCGTCCAAGAGGTGCAGCGAGTGTAAGCAGAGGGTAACGCGATCCAGACCGTTATTGACTGTGCCAGCGGAGGGACACGGGGACAAGGACAAACCAAGAATGGGTGAAATGCGGGCCCGGACCTGCAGCTTTCATCCGGCTCGATTCCGGCCCATTACGTGGTCTTGTTCAACAGCTGTCGGACAAATGGCCATTAACGAGCTCATCGTGAGATTCAGTTCCCAATTTCAAGTCATGTGTGTTGAGTACAGCGCCAAATGAATCTTCAGGAGTGTCCTTACTGTGTGCTTTGCCATTACACCCGTGCGCCACCTTGTTTCAGTGTGTCCGATTTACGGTGACATCCTTGCTGCGATTCATGTCGTGGGTGTTGTGAAGAAAGTGCACTAATGCATTGCACACGACACGCGTCGACGTACGTGCGGGGTGTAGAGCGATCCTGCTGAGTGATTATGAAGGATGACGCAGTGTCCTCGATTCCTTTAACATTGTTGATTTTTTTTTTTCGGTACGTGGGCGAATGTGTGCTCTCTCACTGAAATGCTTTAAATGGGTTACTGTACTAAGGCGATTATCCTTCTGTGTGTGTGTGTGTGTGTGTGTGTGCGTGTGTTTATGTTTGAGTAGCATGAGCGCTGACTTTTTTGCGGACACTCACTCGTGCACGTGCCCGCGTGTGAGTGCGGGCACACTACTTGGTTGCAGGCCGTGCGTAAAAAATATATATGAATAATACACACATGCATGTGAATTTTTAATAACACTCAGCTGTGACACTGTGCGTTTGCGTCGAAGTGAGAAACACAAGCGTACCCTATTTATTTTAATAGTTTCATGTTCTAATCTTTCTTATTGTCCCGCACTTACAAACACACACACACACACACACACACACACACACACACAAACACACACGCACACACACACAGAGAAGCTTACCCATGGCAACCTCATTTCATGCGGCGCCTGCGCCTTTAAGAGGGTGATAGGGAGTCGGGAATAAGGGAAGAAGTGAGAGCAGGAAATACAGACAGATGAGCCAGGCAGAAGCGTAGAGAGAGAGACAGTGAAGGGAAAAGGGAAAGCAGAAGGGGGGAGATGGGAGCAGTCTAAAAATAAACCATCAGAAATGCTTTTTTTTTTTTTTATCTGCAGCGATGCAAAGTATTTGTACAAACAAGCGCTCCCTGCAATGTGACCGCGGCGCCCCTTTCATATCCTCCAACGCCTGGTGCTCTCTAATTCCGGCAGGACCCGTACACATGTCATCCCCCCCGCAAACGATATTCTTTCCGGGGGGTTTTCTAATTAATTCATGACGCGCCCTGTCGTTCGATAAAATGGGTGAGCGAGTGGAAAATGTCCGCTGCACGCAGCCCGGTTCAGGGGTGCCGGCGACAGTTGAGATTTTGGCGACCGCTGCTCGCCTCACCTTCTCCCACCTTCCTCCTGCTCCGGGCCCCGGAGAGCCTTCTGATTTGTGTTGCACTGCCATCTGTTCAGACTAATTAACTAATTAACTAATTAATGAACTCTGGGGAAGGGCCCACCATCGTTGGGCTTTTCGGAGTGAGAACATTTTTCACCTCAGGAAGAGAGATGAAACACTTCTGGAAACGCTGCTTGCTACCCCGATTTCAGCTCTTTACTTGGGAGTTCAGTGAGAGCAGCCTCATTTCGGAATTCACGGCTTTTACACGGTGTAAACGGGGCTATGAATTTACCATTAGTTTGTTTATCATCCTGCCCAAGTGTATTTTCTGTTGTGTTTGGTGAGACTTTGTGTGGGCGGCGCCGTGGTGTGGAGGCACTGTTGTCTCACAGCGAGACAGTTGTTGGTCCATGTCTGTGCGGGTTTTCTATAGGTAATGCCGATAGGCTTCTCAATCTCAGCTGGGATCGACTCCAGCTCCCCCTGTGACCCCTTAAAAGATAAGCAGTACATATAATGAATAGATGGACTCTTTGTGTAACCAAACCCTTGTCTCAGAGGTATAAACACGTATTTGATCATTTACAAACAAGCAAATTTGGACGTCAATGCACTTAAATTCAGGAAGGTTGCTATTGTACCACTGGGAGAACTTTCTTTGTGGTTTATTGATTTGATTTTTAATAACTGTGAACACCAGTTTGAGGTGCGGAACAGTAACAGATACAGCACCTTTTAACTGGGCTTTGGCCTACCCGTGAGCAGACAGTTGCTTATATGCATCCAGGAGAGAAACTAGGAACAACACTGACATTCATTAAAGATCATGTTTGTGGCCACCCGATTTGGTTTCCACCATCCCCTGAAGTAAATATCTGGCTCCACAGCTGATACATGCACCTTCCTGTTCTCCGCTGTCACTCGGTGCCTGGCAGCAGAGATGCAGGGAGAATAACTGTTGTTTTTCCACTGTAAACAGCTGCCCGCCACAGCTGGAGCAAGGTTCATGTAAGTACTTGAAACATTCAAGCTGGAGAGCCACGTTGAAAGCTTTTTTTTTTTATATTGTAAGCAAGACATTTTACAATAAACACAGCCATTAAAATGTTTGAAACATAAAAAAAAACATTAAAGCAGCCTTTTTGCCTTAATTGTGTTGTTTTTTAACCATAAAAAAAACCAACCAGAATTACAAGTGCCCTAGTCAGAGACATTTCTAAAACCAGAGAAAATCATATGGCATTAAAATGATTGTAAAATGAAACTTTATCACATACATTTTTACATCTTTCTAACTATCCAAACCATATGAATGTATGCACAATTAATGCTTTTCACGTCACTTAATACCTTCATGTCAAGCCTGTATGAACCCATCAAGTGCAGATTAGTCAATTATAAAACGATACGCTCACGTAGTAAACAGCCGTCAGCTCGTGACTTAATAGGCAGAGATGTCCAAGCACGTGGAGACATTTTAAACATGAGTCAAGTCAGTTAACCTTGAATATAGTTGAAATGGTGTGGACCCCTCCTTCTCCAAAACAATCCCGTTAAATGTGACATAAACACATTTAACACACTCCCTGCACAGGGCCACAATCTATTCATGTATGAGCACCAACCTCACACCCTGATGATAGCACAGAAAACTAAAATCACTTTGCCTGATTGATGACGACAGCTTGTGAGTTCATTTCACATGTGAAACAAAGGCGTTGGCCCCGCAAATGAAGTAATGAAAACATAAGACAAATAGATATGTTCTTGTTTTCTTATTTGAGGTGCCTTGGACGATTTCTCTCGTACTGGCAAAGTTCACACTCAACAGTAATGACTTAAATATATAATGACTGAATCTGACACCAATCTGCATGCCAGGCTGCCAGCCAGCAGCACAGCTGGAGTAGTCAAATCCAAGGAAGATAATTAATGCAGCTAGCCATACTTGATGCTCAATATCTTACACACCACATAAAGTATCTAAATCAAACTCAAATTGCCAAGGTGTCAAAAAAAAAACTAATTCAGCAGTACTGGAATGCTTATCCATTATGCTGCTAAAATATAGAGTTAAAAGTTTGTGTTTAATTATCTCTTTATGGGCAGCTTTGAATCATTTAGTCTCTGCATCCAGTCTGTACATCCACGGTTCATCAAATTCTGAAGGAATTATTAATTGCTAATTTGGCCTTTTTTTAATGGTCAAGTTTAAAAAAAGTATCAAATAATAATAATAATAATTATTATTATTATTATTATTATTATTATTATTATTATTATTATTATTATTATTATTATTATTATTATTATTATTATAACATTTTAAATTGTATCTTTGTTTCAGCGGTTTGAGTTCATTTAACTTCATCTGTATTTTATTGTCATTATTAATTCTTTTTTTCTTTGTATCAGTGTGACATTTCAGGCATTCAACGAAGCACTTCAGATGTGCACGGCAGCCCGGGTTTCATAGCACAGCTTGGTACCTTTTCGATGGACATGTGCAGTGAGTGAAAAATTGAGTGAGATTAGTAAGGTAATAAATACAATGACATTGGAAGCCCATGGGCGGTGTACTGAGAGCACAGTGGTTCAGCGGGATCCAGCCCAATTACGACATCATTTCATTTCTGGGTATACTTTACATACAGAGTGATACGTACATGAAATGGACCGGTTAGTGGGTCTTCAGATTGAACATCCATTGTCGGCAAGTAGACTTCCGAAACTATTTGATAATGCAACAAGAATGTGCAAGGTGAATTAGTAGGGCTGTAGAATTAAGAAATGGAAATGGTCGCATAACACTTTTTACATTAGTGGAAATAGTAGCCTCTGGCAACTGTGTCTAAAGCGTAGGTAACAATGATTTAGACATTTAGTCTCAACCAAGTGCTATTAATAACATTCTACCCCTTGTTTTCTTAAGCAGCAGTAGGAACTCATTACTATTTAAGTTATCTGCTCGTTCAGACAGATTCGGACTAACAAGGTAACACATTCGCTAACTATTTGTACTGTACCTCAGGGACAGCGCATTTCTACTGACAGAGCCTTTGGAAAATGTGATGCTAGGTTCCCAGCAGATGCTGCATATGGTGAGGTGTACTTATTCATCCGTGGCTGCGTTCATTTACAGTACATATTCCCCGCAATTGCAGTGTAAATGCCGAAAGATCGACTCTATTCCAATAATAATAATAACATGAAAATAAACTTCAGAGCTTCTACATGAGTAAGAGTAAGTGAATATACAGAAAATGTACTTTTTTATCGCTTCAGCCACATTCTCTGTGTGTATTAACAGGGGCAATGTCTTTCCTCTGATTTTTTTTTTTTTTTTGATATATCTCCTCTATGAGATCGTGTTGAAATTATAAATGTCCTTTAGTTTATTCCTTTAACCTCTCTGGTCATTTAGGATCCGAGAGCAGCTTTAGGCGGTGCTCCTTTTAATACCTCTTTCATGTGTCTGTATCTTTTTTTTTCATCCCTCTCTGCCGTGCCGTCCCCCTCCCTCTCCCCCGGTTTCTTCTCCTCTGTTCACAGAAATATGTTCAGTGACCCACTGCAGTCGTTCTGTTCGGCCCTAAAAAATGACTCGGCAGATGCATGTTCTCGTCTCGGTGGTCAAAGAGTCAGATGACACGCACCTCGGCTGTGGACTGTGAATTTGTGAATAGTGCAGGCGTTTGCCATTTAACAACCGGGGATGTGGTCAATAACAAAACCGTTCATTATAGTACACTAAATATACATCGTTAGTTTTCATAATGCACATCTCTTGCAGTGTGGAATAAAAATCCTCCTAATACATCTCTATTATAGGTTCCTGTTATAGATGCAGTGCAATATTAATAAGGTATAGTGGATTTTGCCATGATTCATAGGTGTCCAAAAAAAAAGACTCCCCCTCCTATTCTTTATTATTGTCATTATATCGTTTCGGGAAATACACTTTACACTTTAGAAAATCCTGTGATCGTGACATTGAAGGTCACAGTCATTATCAGGTGCACCCCAGCATTTTCTATGTCCCTCCGTCTGTTGCCCACCACGCCGCTGTTGTCTTGCAGCCATTCATTTCCCTGTCTTCCGTCTGTATCTTTACTTAGAGGTTGACGACTCTCCTCACAGTTCCTTGGCCGTTACCTAAAGCAAGTGTTGAATATGCATGAGTTCAGCCTCATAAACTGCTGCTCTCAGCGTTAAAGTCAGTAGGAAGCCCAGCTCAGCAGATGGGGAGGGAGGGACGGCGTGATCGGAAAGAAAACTTACCCAAGAGAGGGATAAGGGAAAAGGGAGACGTGGTTGACTTTCCTTCGGTGGTGGAAGATCAACCACATTTCCCCTGTCTTTATCGCCGCACCTTGCCAATGGAGGTGACGGGGAGGTGGCGGCTCGAGATAGCCAGATGCGAGTTCACACACTCATGTGCGTGTGCGTGCTGCGACTACCATGTTCTATGTGCATGTGCTCGTTTGTGTTCCGGAATATGGAGGAGGCTGGATTTTTTTTTGTGTGTGCAAGTGCTTTTGTGAGTGTCTGTCCATATCATTTCGCCTGAAGCTCTGGACAGTTGCCAGGCAACTGTGGCAGGCGGCGCTCGGCCGGGCAGCCACGGAGCAGACTCTTCCACATGCCTATGGTTTTTTGATAAGAGGCACAGGTCAGCAGTGATACGTTACCAGGTCAGAGTCCCGTCGGGCTGAGAGCCAGTCAATGGCCGGGATGATCCAAGGATAATACGGTTACGCCGTTGCATGCAAACTATATCCCGATTGCTGGCAGTAATCCTTTTAAAGTAATTTCTGCTGCAACATTAATATGATTTAAACGAACAACATTTCTTTGGATACCAGGCTCCCGATCAAAACATTTTTATATTTTTTAAATTGACACACTTTTTTTTTATACCAATACTTGCAATTATAGCATCTGTTTCTGTTTTCCATTTCTTGAATTGTGAGAAAATAGTGATCGGATAAAATATTTTGCATAAAAGCAAAAACAATTCACCCAAAATTAAAATATAACTCCTGATATAGAGGATATATATATGACTCCTGACACCCTACTGTGCCCTCATCATAATCAAATAAAATAAATCCCAAAAGATGATAAGCGAGTGCCCATATTTTTCACTGGCTGACTTTAGTAGTTGTCCACGTTTCCCATATGTGTAATGATATAAAATATACTTTTCAAAGAATGCGGAAGCTCTGTAATATGCATTATAATAGGACCTGGGAGCCCCCCCCCCAAAAAAAACCTAACTGTAGCGTAACAGTGAAAATAGTGGTATGAGACGTGGTTGCGGGAAGGTCAATTTGGCAGCATTATTATCATCATCACCACCGCCATCACGTTATAATCATTAACAATAAAATTTCATTTGCTGCTCAGCACACTTGGAAACGTGCTGACTGCTGTCGCCTACCATCTGTCCGTGTGGACTTCCTCTACTGTATTTAATGACCATCCTTTGGAATAGGCTGCCCGATATACGAGTCTATAGGACTGTCTTTATGAGTGAATTCTGATCATTTTATTCACCACTTGCACAAATGTCTGTTTATGACCTCGGGACCTTGTGCATCGCGGTGTACTTATTGCATAAAGATTATGTTTCACTGCACATATCTCATCAGACAGTAAACATTTTCACTGGATCACTGGAACTGGATTGTGCATGTTTGGTAACGTCTGCAAGCCAGGTTTTTATTTAATGCTGAGTATGAAATGATTCCGTTCATTGGACTGCCACTCAGGGACTGCCTCACCATCTAAAGCACCTTAACTATCCTGAGCCTGACTTAACTAGCTCCGTCAACCATGTTTTTCAATTTACTTACATCTAAGCTTTATTTACAAAAACAATTAGGTTTCACAATTGAGGAGTCCAAAATGGTGGCCCTGCTTCAAAAAATGACATCATGCCTCTTCAAAATGTCCTTTTTTTTAGGCGTCTCTATATCGCATGGGACACTAAGCATGAACCAAAGCTGTGAATTATGTCTCGATGATGTCATTATGGCATTATTACTGTATAATTTTTATGCATGGCCTCTCGGTTGCTTTTATTTCTTTCATACCCGCCACAGTCACTACAATGGAATTGGGTAGTTCACAGAAATCATTTTAGATCTTTTCTGCGTAATAAAATGATCCAAACGTCAAAACTGTGAAAAGACGCATTTTTTTTTTATGATGGAATAGCTTGGTGCAGCATGAAACGAGTATATTGTTTTATAATTTACTCTCGTGAGAACAAAGAAATCTGTGTGCTTGTGTGTGACATTTTGCTCAGTTTATTGTATCTTGTTGTGGGTGTGCACCTACTGTGGAAACGTGTGTGCTGAAACTAGGTGAAACATGCCTTCTGTTGCTTTCCTCGCTCTGCTGACAACTTGTCTTAGCCGCGTTGTATTTCCAGCGTGGAAATTAAAAATGACTAATTTGGCATGTTTTCTGTGTGAAATCTCCCCAGACTTGCAATGAGTTGGAGGCTGAGAGCTTCCTGACAATGACAGGATGCCTTTTTTGTTTATGTGGTATATTTTTAAAAAGGCAATAAACGCACAGGATGGTGTTATCCTGTGCGGCTGTATTTATGACCTGCTCCTCCTTTTGCACATAAATCAGTATTTTCTCTGTCTCTTTCTCTCCGTGTTTGTTCTAATTTACCCCGCAGGCTTTCTGAGCACAGGGGACCAGTCTGCTAAGGGGAACTATGGCTTGTTGGACCAGATCCAAGCCCTGCGCTGGCTCAACGAAAACATTGGCCACTTTGGAGGAGACCCAGAGAGAATCACCATCTTTGGCTCTGGTGCCGGTGCCGCCTGTGTGAACCTTCTCATCCTCTCCCACCACTCTGAGGGTGAGTTTCTTTCACGTCTACCGTCACAGTCGCAGCTATAGACAATGCTCGGAAGGGATTAACATTAACAGGACCCTTTGGACAGCGTATTTCATTACAGAGCAGGATAGCAATTTCAATGAACAGATAATATGGCAATATTATCCCTACAACTAAAGTGATGCAATATTAAGAATTCACCCAAGTACAAAATACTATATACACACACACACACACACACACGCACGCGCACGCACACGCACCACACACACACACACACATAGTCATCAATGTAGTCTTCTTTTATTTTTTCAATAAACAATACAATTTGCCAATGTGGACGGTACTAGATTGAAAAGTCTGGTGATAACAATATGTAAAAAAAACAATACTCACCTTTTACACAAGCTCTGTAATAAAATCACTGCAAATGGGGCTAAGATGAGTGAATTGCGTGGACAAAATTGTCCAATTGTTCTTTACTTCCGGTAAAGTTTAAAAAATAAATAAAATTTCCCTCTATCATCGGGGCCATTTTCACGTCACCAGAACAAGAGCAGTAGCCTTCTCATAAGGGCTTTTTTGCTGTGGGGTTTTGAATGGTAGGGTCTGTAAAATACCCAACAGATGCTTAATCACTAATCCTCTGATCTTGGTTGAGCTCTGGAGGTGAATTATAATTTCTACTTTACAAAGAACTCAGATTATGTTCTTACTGAACTGTTACCCTTTACCCTGACTGACTGGCTGCCTTGCGCTGACCTTGTACCGATAAAACTAAAGATTTTATCTGTGAAATAAAATAAACACTTTTTATCTGTTCTGTATGAAGCAGATTCTCCACATCCTGAGTTTGTGTTGGCGGAGGCCCATTTGTTTGTGCATCGTGAATCAGAAAATATCCAGGAGGACATGAAAAAGCATTTCAGTAATTGGGTGGTATTGGCCAAGTTGTTAGTTGTTGACAAGTAGCCAGCTGTTGGCTGTATTGCTTGCTGTCAAATACTTACACCCACACGTTCAAACTATACTCGCACTGCTTTGCATGGACACGTGCATGCAACATTTAATATTTAACTTGACAGATTATATAGTAGTATATTTAAAACATGTTTTGCATGTTTTGCATCAATTTAAAAAGTCAAATGTCAAAGAACTTGGTCTGGCTTAAGTGTTTTGGTCAGTGTGGGATTATTTAGGTTCTTTTTCATGTTAACAACTGCTACGAATAAATAAAAACAATAAACTCCACAATCCTCATTGTCATTATGGGTTGTTATGCATATGTAGATTTGTAGCAAAAAATTCCTCCTCTGCTCCACTTGGAAGGCAGGCTATAGAACTACAAAGTGCCGAAAAAGTTGGGGGTTGAAGGCATTTTAAAGGTGGTGTGTGCTTGCCTGCGTGTGCGCGCGCAGGAGAGATGAGATGAGCAGTGGAGCCGGAGCTGCAGCTGAGAGGCTTCTTAATTGATTTCACAGGGAGAGGAGCGGGGGTGGGGCACATGCAGAATATGGGGGGGCTTAATTATTAATAACAGAATCTGCAGATAAAACAGAGGGACAGCAAGCCACTTTACATAACAGTGTAGCGGTGCAACAGCGCGAGCAGTTTTCGTTCTCTCTACATCTCCCTCTCTGCCTTTCTTGCTTTATCCAGCACAGCCGACAAGTCCACTGCTCTGCGCAGACTTGTCCCCAGTTCCCTCGCTGCTGTCTCCCATTGTGTGTAATGGAAGCACCAATACTAAGATGTTGATAAGGTCTTACTGTGACGAAGAAAATCTGGGCTATCGGCTTCATCTCCCTTCATATGTACATTAATACTCCCCCCCCTCCTTCCGAAGAATGCATTATTGAGCACTCTCATGCCGTAAAAGCCTTGAAGGCTCCGTCAGCTGCGAGCAAAAGTGTGTCAGAGGGAGGAAAAGAGGAGCTAAACGGAGGGAGAACAAGAGGCTCTGTAGGCTCTGTGTTGATGCGTTCACATCACGTGCTGTGTGTGTGCGCCGCTCTGCGTACAGGCCTGTTCCAGAGGGCCATCGCTCAGAGTGGCTCCGCCATCTCCAGCTGGTCGGTCAACTACCGGCCGCTGATGTACACAAAGATCCTGGCGAAGAAGGTCGGCTGCACGCTGGGGGACATGGCCGAGCTGGTGGAGTGCCTGCGGAGGAAGAGTTACCGGGAGCTGGTGGACCAAGACATCCAGCCGGCGCGCTACCACATCGCCTTCGGCCCAGTGGTGGACGGGGACGTGGTGCCGGATGACCCCGAGATCCTCATGCAGCAGGTCAGAGCTGCTGTCCACTTCGTTTCATCCCGTTCATAATTGCGCCGCCTTCGCTCGTAAATCATTTCCTTGCCCTCGGCATGGAAATACAGAACTGCCATCGACCACTACTAATTAGAGCTATTTACTTGTGTTTTGACATGTCGTGCTGTGTGTGTTTGTCCTGACACCAGGGCGAGTTCCTCAACTACGACATACTGCTGGGTGTCAACCAGGGTGAGGGCCTGAAGTTTGTGGACGACAGTGAAGGAGAGGACGGAATATCGGCAGCATCCTTCGACTACACCATCTCCAACTTTGTGGACAATCTGTATGGATACCCCGACGGTCAGATCCAATTTTCCCTTGACACTATTCAATCATTTAAAGATTACATCCATTCTCCCACCTGTTGATGGCCTCTGGCACGGAGAAGAAATTAAAAGGCTGTCCAAATCGAGAAAACAAAGATTGCAAGGCCAAGTTGAGATTCCCGTAGTGCCGCAACAACCTGCGGGGCGAGGGTCGCGGCTGACAAAGCCCGCACTGCACTTTTATATCTTAAAGGCTATATTTGAGTTTTCTCTTCCTTGTCAGATCCTTTATCGGCCCGATCAGGGTCTGTGAAAGACCAGTGCTTCATTTGTAAATCAGACCATGGGGAGACGTGAAGTGAATATAAGAGCGGGGACTTTATAAAGCCTGCGCAAGTCTAAGAGCACTGTGTTGAAAACAACGCCCAAATGTACTTGAACGCCCTCTTATTAAATTGGCCCCAATTTGTGTAAGTGTAAGTATTTACACAATGTTAAAAGAAATCATTCAAAATGATTGGACATACTCTGCACACAAGCTCACTTCTGCAGTTACAACAATTACAAGTCAGCAAGTTTTTAAGTGGTCCTATATATATATATATATATATATATAAAACACAAAGGTCTCTAAAGACCAATTTGTGTAAGTGTAAGTATTTACACAATGTTAAAAGAAATCATTTAAAATGATTGGACATACTCTGCACACAAGCTCACTTCTGCAGTTACAACAATTACAAGTCAGCAAGTTTTTAAGTGGTCCTATATATATATATATATATATATATAAAACACAAAGGTCTCTAAAGACGTGATAAATGATTCTTACCTACCTCGTCATAAATACTCGGCATCACAGTCTGTTTTGCGATTCACTTACTGTGTCTTCCGATGCCCATTGGCCACCCACGACCTTTACGTAAGGGACTGAGGGTTGAGTTTTGCCAGGGGGCGTCCAGCAGGATTCAGAAACATTAGATATGATATGGTGGATGTGTGCAGAGAGGCCCGGCTCAGGGTGCAGATCAAGTTCATTTGAAAAAAAATCCATGCCGAGTCCATCAGGGATGGGTTTTCCATCTGTACTCTTTGTTGGCCAATGGTGTGCGTTATTGTATTTGTGTGTGTGAAGCAAGCCAATTTACCCAATGAGCTTTATCTACATCAATAGAGAATGTGAAAACACTTCAAAACTTGCTATGTAAAGTATACACAGACACACACACACACATATATATATATAGAAAACATTTAATACATACATGTAATATATTCTTTATGAACAGAAAAATAAAAGCATAAACTGGGAATGAAGTCATGGTTGGAACAGATCACTTCTCTGAGCATCGATTTGCTGTGATGCAATCATCCATAGGACATAGGACAACATTGATTTTGCCGTATAAAACAGTGTTCTCGGTAAATAATGTTTATGACGATCCTGTGCCGTGGCTCAGGTCTGACTTTATCGGCGCACTCCAAGCAATAAAGCTGAATAGCAGGACATACGCAGGAAGTACAGGGGGGAAAAAAGACGCACCGCCATGAAGATAAGATACCGCACACACTATGAATATGGACAGTGCATGCTCATGTTCCTTTTTCGTTTTCTCACCAGGTAAGGACATCCTGAGGGAAACCATAAAATTCATGTACACCGACTGGGCGGACAGGGATAACAGTGACATGCGGAGGAAGACCCTCCTGGCTCTGTTCACGGACCACCAGTGGGTGGCGCCGGCCGTCGCCACTGCCAAGCTGCACGCCGAGTTCCAGTCGCCCGTCTACTTCTACACCTTCCACCACCACTGTCAGACCGAGGCCAGGCCGGAGTGGGCAGACGCGGCCCACGGAGATGAGATCCCCTACGTGTTTGGGATTCCCATGGTGGGCGCCACGGACCTCTTTCCCTGTAACTTCTCCAAGAACGACGTAATGCTCAGTGCCGTCGTCATGACATACTGGACCAACTTCGCCAAGACGGGGTGAGTAAAAGGCCAGGTTTTAAGATAAGATGAGATAAGATCATCCTTTGTTGTCCCACATTGGGGATATTTGCGGTAAGGGCTGCTCTTTGCAGTGCGCGCCTTTGATTTAAATATCAAATGTATAAAGTGCCCCGCCTGCATTAGCACGCGTGTAACACAGTGGAAATGTATCCCCCTGAAAGGCTCTCATTGTCCACTTTTAGCCGACTACTGAAGTCAAACTTTGGCTGAGGTTTTGGCTAAATGTGCTGGAGAAAGGGCACATTGTTTTTAAGTCTACTGAAGATGTTTCTTAGATGTACTTTTTTTTTTTTTTTTTTTTTACCAAACAAGCATTGTTTCTGGTCATTGGTTTTGGGTCTGAACATCTGGTTCCACTCTGGGTTAAACACTGAGGTGCCTTTCCATTTCTATAAACTCAACATTAGATCTCCTATGTAGTGGCTCAACTCACCTCACGAGCTCCTGTGTCGTTATTAGAATAACACAGGTAATGATAAGTTGCTGACTTAGTGACTTACTCCTATGTATCAAACCGTTGGAATCTCATCTCTCTTTCCCTCCCGCAGGGATCCCAACCTACCAGTCCCTCAGGACACCACCTTCATCCACACCAAGCCCAACCGCTTCGAGGAGGTCATCTGGACCAAGTTCAGCTCCAAAGACAAGCAGTACTTGCACATCGGCCTGAAGCCTCGCGTCAGAGACAACTACCGGGCCAACAAGGTGGCCTTCTGGCTGGAGCTGGTGCCCCATCTCCACAGCCTCCACGAGGCAATCATCAACCCCATCACCACTCGACTCCCCCCGGGAGGCCCCAACCGCTGGAAGGGCCCTCAGAACCCCGGGACCCGCTCCACGCGACACCCTGTGATCTCCACCTACCCTCCCGATTCCGAGCCCGACGGCTCAGAGAGGCCCCGCTACTCCCCCTTCCCCAGCGAGACCAGGGACTACTCCACCGAGCTGAGCGTGACGGTGGCCGTGGGCGCCTCGCTGCTCTTCCTGAACGTGCTGGCCTTCGCCGCTCTCTACTACAAAAGGGATAAGCGCCACGAACTCATGCAGCGGCGCCACCGCCGACTCTCCCCGCAGCGAGGCACGACCATGGGCATGGGCATGGGTATGGGCATGGGCATGGGCGTCGGCATGGGAGTGGTCGGGGCCCCACCGCACAATGACCTGGCCCTGAGCCAGGAGGAGGAGCTGATGTCCCTGCAGATGAAGCAGCAGAGGGTGGAGCTGGAGCACGGCACGCCGCTGCCGTCCCGCGGCGTCCACGGCGACCTGGAGCCCCTGCGGCCCCCCGTGTGCCCGCCCGACTACACGCTGGCCCTGCGGCGAGCGCCGGAGGACGTGCCACTGATGACGGCCAACACCATCACCATGATCCCCAGCACCATCAGCAGCATGCAGCCCCTCCACCCCTTCAACACCTATCCCCCCGTCCCGGCCCCCTCCACTACACCCGTCCCCAGCCACAGCAACAATGCCCTGCCACACCAACACTCCACCACACGTGTATAGGACCAGGCACAACCTCTGCTACCCCACTCTGGGGCTCGCGGAGACACACCACACAAACTGTTCCTTACAAACTTCACCCTCACCACCCTCTCTATTCTTTCTATACTATATCTTTGTCTTTTTCGCATTAACGCCCTCAAGTAAAGCTGCAGTTGGTAAGATTTTAAGCAGTGTAGCACCTCTTCGAATGGAATCATAAATCAAGGAGTTGATTTTAAAAAACACTCCTTTGCCAATAGCCTGTCATAGGTAGGTACATACTGTTTTGCCCTGTTAACACCATTTCAGTATCCGCTGCTTAGGTGAGCCACTATAAATGCAGCTTTAAGCCTGCGTCGCTCTCTCTCTCCCTCTCTCTCTCTCTCTCTCTCTCTCCCTCTCTCTCTCTCTCTCTCTCGAAGAGATATCGAGCTTATCTCAATCAATCAGGCGTTGTTATGTGTAGCTTGGTTGTCTTTTGCGCGTGTGTATTTTTGTCGGTGTAAAACTAAGTTTAACATAGAATACAAATATTCATTTTCGTTCATTTAGCGAAAAGATATTACAGTAGCGAGCTGCTCTGTACGAGGCAACATATGCCCCAACAAGCTGTTTGTCATAAAGCGATGATTTCTTGAAACTTACAAATTGCAGCTTTAAAGGCCCAATCTGGAAGTGAGGCTTCACAACACACTACGTCCTCGCAGCTGTTTCTCTGATCGGATTTGGAAGAATTTAACTTAGGGTGAAATGTATTGACAGGACTTAAAGTGCGAGGATGTACGCAATTTGACAGCTAAGCATGAGTTTTTCATTCATTTGAAATGTCTTCTATCTTACACGTGTACGTAGCTGTTTTCAGTGACGCAAAAATCCCAAACATTTTGCTTTTTAAAAAATCTGTATACTCTGCAAACCATTTCCAGATTGGGGCTTGAATTGATGGGTGGTACAGGAAATAACAGAATCACACTCAGTCTGTGGGATGCAACCTGGAATCCAGGCTGCCCATTAGAATTTGCTGCATCTCCGCCACACAGGCTCTAATCATGTCCATTACTTTATTTGTTTCCCACTCATTATCTCTCTGTCTCTATCCCCATCTCAGCTCATTTAACTGCTTCTTTCTTTTCACTGCCTCCCTCTCTCTGTCTCTATTTTCCCTAGTAGCTCTTTTTATTCAAACCATCGGCATACTCCATTTTCATCTTCACCTCTTTCCTCTTTCTCACAATCACTTCTAGACTCTTCTTTCCTTTTGGAGTCTTTTATACAAAAACACAAATGTAAATGATGTATTATTAATAAATTGTAAGGATATGAATGAAAAAAAAAAAGATATTCTGATATCTCGTTTTTACCAGCATTCTTGGTGCCAAGTACTGTGATAAAGTTCCTCTTTCACTGGCGTCCAGTGGACCGCTCGGAGAGGTCCATCCTGACTGTATCTTACAAAAGGAATTACCATCATAAAAAGTGCCAACCCTCTTCATCTTTCTTTTTGATCCACACAGTTTTCTTTTTTTTAATTACATTCAATGTTGCACTGTGGCTGGTCTCTTTTTTATCGGGAAATCAGATCAAATCAATATATCCTCATTTAAAAAAGACGAATATAGAATTTTATTAACTACTTTGCTGTCTGAAATATTTGCATGATTTCTTTTCCCCCCCCCTAAAAAGTGTGGACGGAAAAACTGTTGGTCATTTTGATGATTTGCCTTGTTTTTCGTTGATTTTTTTTTGTTTTGACTTTATAAATCATTTGCATTTTATATTTTAATATCAACTGCACTTTGTGGCACTTCAAAAGGTATTAAAGTATTAAGAGATGAATATTATGTAAAACTATGATTATAACAAAGAGAGTAAATATTTCCTCTTTATTTTTGTCATTTCCTAACACTAAGGCTGTGCTGCAAAACTACCAGAAAGACTGATGAAAGCCTATTTCTCTCCCCAACCTATTCTTTTTGTTGCCCTGTTTTTGTCAAGTTTGCACAGTCACTGTCTCTCAATTTCACCTGAAGATAGCACTTTTTTTTAAGTTACAAAAAAAAAAAGAAACTTTACATGAATAGTCTAAATACGGTTTTTGTCTGTGACTGACATAAACCACATGCTTCAAGTGTTTGAAGACTGCCTGACACTTATCTTTTCGTCTGCTCTTTTGTTGTGTTATGATTCTCCCCTCTACAAGGCGGGAGACACGATGAGATATATTTATGACGGTCAAAAGGTGAGAAAGCCTTGTATGCGCATTTCACATCTTTCGCACAATTGAACACAGGGACGGGTCGCACTCTGAACAATCCTAACAAAAAAAAAACCCTGGTGACATTAGAACAACACTGGACAAATGCCCACCGTGATTCAACGGTGACGACGGAATAGACCCCCGAGCGACAGTACGATCTCTCCATGCACAGTGGATGCATTCTAAAAATGTGATTTAAAAAAAAAAAAATCTTTAATGACAGACATTACTCATACACCATGTACCACAAAAGCAAGGCCAGTGGGATTAACTCCCGCTCCTTGCGATGTTCTGTATCCTGTCTGCTTAGGATAATGTCACTCTGGGGCCAGACTGCCATCCCTCACACTGGACTGGAGCGAGCTGCGAGGACAAAAGATCAACAACCAACACGTGAAACAAACTGTACATTTTTTAAGTGTAAGAGAACAAACTGAAATTTGTAAATATTATGTTTGTCGTTTGGTTTGAGTGATTGGCCAGATCTTTGCTTTGTGACAACAGGTGCAAGTTTAGATAGACTTACATGATTTTAGCACTCATGTGTATGTTTGTATGTTTATTTCCTTGATCTCGAGGGGTATATTCCAATAGGTTGTGGGCACATGCATACATCTGCTAACACACACGAATGATTTTAAAAAAACAGCAACACACACACAGCATGGTTGGGGTCAACATAAACACAAAAAGAAACACTTGAACGGTTCAGGGTAGCCGCGATATTGCGGTGATTCAAAAATGCTCAAGCTGCATATATGGCTGTCTAGAGCATAGCATACTCAGCCAACACTGTCCCATCAATCACGAAAGAAAGCTTTTAAATGAAATTAGTTATTTTAGTGGTTAAAACGCCAAAGAAGAGCTGCAGAGAACAGATGAAGGAAAATGAAAAATCATTCAAGGACTTATTGCAGATGTTTCAAATGTGCTCACAACTAACTACAAATCTAGAAATTTTACTTGTGATGCTCTTGGATTTATTGTTGGTTTCTCACATTGTCTTGACCATTGTCGTACAATATAACTGGGAGGATGTGTTGTTTTGGACCAGATTTATGGTGGTTGATTTTGTTATGTTTTGCTATTTTGTCTGCCCAAGCTTCCAAAACAGAATTTCAACTACATTTTGTTTTCGGAAACAAAGGTTTGGACAGCCAACAGATAATGGAAGCACACTCCCCAAGTTTACATGTTTACTACTACACTTTTGTTGTTGGCTTGAAACAAGGTACAAAATAGGGAAAAGAGCATTACAAGAATCCAGATATCCTCTTATTACAACATTAAATGCTGGAGCGGTAAAGCGAGGGCTTGCACCTGTTTGTCTGTTTCATTTAGTCTGATTCAGTAACATGCTTGAAGCTCAAGATACTGTGAGAGAGCATAAATGACCAGAAGGGGTTGAAGAATTAAAGTTAATATTTCTATTTCAAATAGAGGCTATTACACACTGTATGTTGTGTATCTGAACTGGAAAACATTAAAATACATTCTTAAACAAATGATATGCCATTTCTGTTCTTCAGATTTGTCACAAGGTCAGAGCAAATATTTAAATTGACCATATTTCCACCCCCTTTAGGACTGGACAAAAACACAACAAAAAACAAGTTCATATGGAGGGTAGCAAATCAAGCTTTAATTTTGAGTTATATTTATGATAACCTTCTTAGTGCCAATATTTGGACACTGTAACTCTTTGCTCTAGTTTGGTCTACCCCATGTCCTGGAGAAAAAGCTGCTATATGTTTCAATTGTGTAACCAGCTGGCTAGCATAATTTCTGACATTGTGAATTTGATGGAATACATTTGAAATTGCACAGTTTTTGTTGTTGCCATAATGAGGCTAGCTGCATTATCCATTCCTCGAGGGTCTGTCCTATTACATTGTCATGATCACTGGTTTAAAGTTTGCAACTAACTGTCAGTGTGTCTTCTATAGCCGTGAAGATATTCCAAACTGTTTTGTTTGTTTGTGATTGTTATTTGTTTGTCTATTTTGCAGGTTCGGCATCCACTGAAGCAACTCCAAAACCAACTTTCATTCTGTAAGATCTCTGGCTTTTCATTTTGTTTCATTTCATTTTCAAAGCCCAAAATAACTTGGCAGCCCCAGTCTTATTAGGGAAACTGTCCTCTGATCTGTGTTTATTCAGCTTCAGTACACAATGAATCAGCATCACAGCAAATATGCTGGAACAGACTGATGGACTGGTGCTGGTGGGGAAAAATGCTAATGTCATTCATTCAGTAAAGTCCTGATGTTGAAATAAGTAAATATTTCCCCCCACAGAAAAAACAGTCCATACAACCCATGGAGCAGAGTAATATGAATAATCTTAAGATATTAATGCACTGCTGTTTTTTTATTTAGAATTAGAAAAAAAGGCCTAATTGTATCCATCTATGAGGCCTTAATAGACTTGTTGGGAAACTATTTATGAAATGAGACCACTTGATGTCTCGAAGTCTTTGGAAACTACACTGTGAACCAGTACTACTAACTCATAAATAATATGGATACAGAAGTAAAAAACAGCTATAAGTTAAGTGAACATCAAACTGCTGTGTTGTCTTAATGAGGGAGAAATATTTAGCAAGGAAGAACAAAACGCTCCAAATAAACACCTTTAATCAATTTAGGTAGAGTACATTTGTTTGAAATTGCATCTGGTCAATATGACCTGAAACATATCCGATGTATGTACATTATTAAAATAACAGGAGGGTTAAAGTATGGATGGATCAATGTTTCTGGGTAAAGAGCAATATCCAAATTTCTCCTGACTGTAGAGGGACGAACCGTCGTGACGTCACCGAAACGTCATGACGCCCATACGCGGACTTCCGGAAAATTGAAGATGGCTACCTTCGAGCGGCGCGAACTTTGTTCAGGTATTGGAGCAAAACGAGCCACCAATGTATACAACTCAAGGCAGTGCTTCCGCCATAAAGTTTGCCATTTGTTTTGTGGCCTGTTATAGTTTGCACTGTATTGGACTTCAATGCCCTTGTCAGTTTTTGTACGCAGTTTGGCGCGTTGTTAGCTAAAAAGGTGACGTAACTCCAGGCAATGGAAGTAAGGCTAATTGAAGCATGTCTCAACACAGCAGCTGTTACTGTGTGGTGCGACTGATTGGGATGGGCGCTCTGGTCCGGTGAGTAAAATCTTCCGTTTGCTATTATCTTTTGTAAACCGTAGTGAACTGAATATTATTACCTTCAGGACAGCATGATTTATTTCTCGACTGCGTAAGATGCAAATTTTAGTTAGGGGTGCCTAATAAACTGCCAACTAAGGGTATATTCAAAGCCAATATTTCCAGTGTTATCGAAATTGCAGTGTATTTACTGCAGTTGAAGTGCAAGTTGTGTTCTATATCAGGGCAAAGTTTTTTGGGCACTGTTGTTTGCAGCATAGCCATATTCACTACTCTGCCACCTCTCTATGGGGATTGCATTTGTACTTTACTGTCATTTAATTCACTGAAAGATCATTTGTCGCAGATTTATAACCACACAGACAGAAAAGATGCATCTGAAGGAGCATTTGCAGCGCATGCAATTGTTTACATGTCCCTTGTGTGATTTTAAGCATCCCTTTTCCGAGACGGCGCAAATTTAGTTATTTGAGGAGTCATCAAAAGTCATCAAATTGTAGCAGGCCGACTCAACAGCTGCAATTACAGCACAAACATGTACTCTTCTTTTAATGCACACAAAAGGAGAACACATGTTGGAAGCTCAGACCAAGATGATATGATATTGTATTGGAGAGCTAGCCAGTGCTACGAAAGGAGTCAAGGGTACAAACTGTACTCCTGTTGTCCATGGTAAATACGATATCTGTTGCCACCCACACTCACAGGCAATATGCCATTATCACCAAAGCTTATTTTTACAATATCATGTTGCACTGTGATCGTGTTGCATAAGGGGCTGATGCAACACATTTGATAATACCACCCATGTTGGAAGCTCTTCAACACACACCAAAATTGGTCGCTGAGTACCGGCAGAAGGTGTCAACGACAGGCAAGACAGATTATAAAGATGTATGACCTCCCGGTGAGTTAAGATAAACTTTTCCTTAGGGACGTTGATCACAGTACCTAATTGTGTTGTGATGACTAGGTTGATAATGCCATCTTAATACAATTTCCGCTGGCACTGTTGTTTGATTGTTTTTCTCCCTGTACATTATCACTTTACAATGCTATTTACACAACTTATTTTAAATTGCATTTCTTTAGTTGCACTGAACAAATAATGAGAGTTCACAATTTCTGTACTGGAAGATGTTAAATGATCTGTGACAAAAATAATTATCTGTCACTGTTTTTATATATTTTGATTGTTTTGTCTTCATGTGTTGGTAAAGTACTTTTTGACTTTCAATCGAGATACATACATAATGTCCAGAAGAGACTCACTCTGGCCCTTCATGCCCTCCCAGTGTACGTGCATGAGGATGACAGTGAGTTGTTCAAGACAATGTAAGCACTCAGCGCACTCGCTCTGCGTGCCTGTTTGTGTCTGCATGTGTGTTTGTCTGTGTCGGTCCGTCTTGCTTCTGGAACTGTTCTTATTAATGCATTGTTTGTGTTTTGCAGTGGGAAGATGACACAAGATGTCAGGATATAGCTGACAACCCTGTGGCTCTCCTTACTGTCATCACTGTCAGCGATACTGGTGACGTCACCCTCAGCCCTTGCAACATTTGTGCTGTAATAGAAGATGAAGTCCTCGTGAGTGATGTCCCCAGGCTGGCTGATGCATTTGTTCTGCTGTTTGGTTTGATCTATGCACGTCATTTGGGCTATCCAAAGAAACTCGTGCACTCATTCACTTTCATTCAAAAGGTAATAATGGGGCTTGATGATGAGTTTTCTGGGAGGCTCGCTACATATAGTCACATGTTCTTAAACCAAAGATGCTAGTCCAGAGGTTCATTCATATATTACAAAGTCTACCTCACTGACAAAATGTGCACTGTTTGTGATTGCTCATTTTAAAGAATTACGTTGAGGATCTTAATTTACTTTTGATTATTTTAAGTAAACGTTCATTGTAATTGTTTTTTGCACATTTTAAAGCATTATTCTCAAAGTAAATGTGCTACTAAAAGAATAACATCCATTGTCCCAGCTAAGGACATTGCTGTGAGTCTAGTTCAGCTGATAAGCAGACCTGAATGTCCACCATGAACTATTTATTGAAATGCAAACCGAAGCTTTTAAAATGGCCCTGGCAGTCCCCTTACCTGAATTAGTCTCTGGGTGTCCAAACCTTTAGGTACATACAACTTAATTATGTGTTATCGCTGGTACAATAGGCCTTCTTTTAATTTAGATTATGATGGCTTGAATTATTGCAGCAGTAAGTTGAAATGCATTAGTCCCCAGTCTAATAACTCTTATGTTGGCTGTGCACTGTATTAATCATCATCATCTTTGTTTGAACTTCAGCAGGTTCATTGTGCTTCAGATGCACAGTTGTTTAGATGACAGATGCACTTTGTAACGTCTTTGCATTTTTCTTCCACACTCAGCCAATTACCTCTGCAGATAATAACACTGGGTTGCTTTCCCTGTGTGATTTGTCATTACAGAAAAATGCTGTTCTTCCCTCACTAGGTGGCAGTGTGCAACTGTAAAGTACAGAAGAGGTCAACCTGCTGCAGCAGAAAATGACTGGCTCTTACAATTTTCTATTTGGAAAAGAAAAGCACTCAGCCCCTGTGCTCTCACCGTCGGTCTACGAGAGTGGTAGATAATGCCCAGAGGAAAAAAAGTGTCTTCCTATTTGGAGCTACAAATAGAAAGTCTTTCTAAAAACATAGACGCTATTCTTCAGCAACACATTAAAATGCACTTTAAAATGCACAATTTATAAACAGCTTATATTATTAATATTAGCTTTTTTATGCTTGAATATTATCCCCAGTGTCTGTTGAATAATAGATACTAAGTTTGTTAGGCCTCTCGTGTTTTTTTTTGCTATATTAAAAAAAACAAAAAACTTTGTATGAAAGTTTTCAGAGCCACATATGCGCATGCATTTAAAGAAGTGATGTAGAACATGCAACAACAGGTGACTGGGGAAACTTGTTTTTCGGTGTCATTTTGTTTGATATCACAGTAATTTTTGTTTCGCTTGTCACCACAACCCAAGTTGTTCTGCAGCTCAGGTTCTGTGTTCTGTATTTAATACACAACAACGCAGGCCATTAAATTAAGATATTTTATTAAATTAACCAATTTGCATGACCTACCACACATTTCTATAATAATAATAATTCATTCTCCAAACTATGTATCGTTCCAGTGATTTTTGAAAAATGTTTGCGTGAGTGGAGATCAGCTAAACAAACCTTCCCAAAAATAGGTTTGACCAAGCAATTCGTTTTTAGACCTTCAACAGAACAAATGGGCTACAATAAGGTTTCAGTACAATCTCTTAAGATCTTTTTCACTAGCAAACAGCACAAATGTTTATTTGTGGAACCATTTCAGATGGTGTGTTGCAGGTAGAGGGGCAGTGGCGAGGGAGAGATGCAGTTGTCGTAGAAGATCTGCAGGTTCATGTCGACGTCCATGTGGTTCTTCAGGAAGATCTCCAGCTCCTGCACCGGCATCTCGTGCACGCTGTGGCCCTCCTTGGCGTTCTTGGCCAAAGCGGCGTGGGACGGGAAGCGGATCCGCACGTCGTGCGGCGAGTTGCGGTCGTAGTCCGTGCAGCAGTAGGCGGACCACACGTCCTCCGGGATGGCGACGCGGTCCTGGTTGTTGCGGCGGATCATGTTGCCCCGCGTGGTCACCCCGGTCACGATGTAGGCGGTGCCGCGGCAGAAGTTGTTGAGGCGCACGCGGATGCGCTCCTCGTACTCGCGCCACGGCCCGATGTTGAACTGCCGGATTTCCGGCACCACGTTGGTGAGCGTGTAGGTGGCGGCGCGGTCGTGCGGCGTCGACTGGTGCTGATCCGGGTTCAGGTGGCCCCTCTCGTAGAGCACCACGTCCGAGTAGTCGTCCAGCACCGCCTGGCTGTCCTCGAACTTCATGTGCAGGTAGCCCGTGGGGAAGGGCAGCATGTTTCCGTTTCCGTCGATTTCTGCCAGCTGGGGAGACACGAGCGCAATCAGAGCAGGTCTCCGATCAGCTGGAGAAGTTTGTCTCTTGTTAAAGGTTCTCATTCAGCCAGGGTGTGGGTGCGTTCCAAGAAGGTAACTGGACTAGTTTAAGAAGAATCCTAAACTATGGTTTAATAAAACAATTAAATTAGCCTACTTGGGACGCTCCTGTTGTTTTGCTAGTAAAACCACGCATGGTCTCTGACCTAGTTTAGTTGTTCCAAAGCTATACATTCAAGTGCAAATAATAAAATATGAGCTATTCCTTTATTTACCCTCAGAGGGGAAATTCGAAATAACCTGCTTAAATGTGAAAGCCTATGCAAATGGGAAATAAGTATAGGGTTTTGGCAGTTTTGGAAGAACTAAAACAGTAACAGTAATTTCAAAAAAGAGTCAAGTGTCAGACCTGTGGCTCATACATCCAGGGGTAGTCCACGCGTCGGTCGCCCTCGGTTTTCTTGAAGGTGTAAGCTGAGTAAACTGGAATCCGCTTGTGAGGGTCATACAGGGTCACGAATCGCGGTTTGTCCGCGTACCTCTGGCAAATCTTCTTCAACGAGGTCTCGCTGATGCCCCGCGGCGGCGTCCCCATGTACAGGGAGTCCTTGCATCGCTCCACGTGATTGAAATCCTGAACCACTGTTGGTGACACTTGGGGCAATAGGCAGGCGGTCAGGAAAGCGAGAACCGATGGCGCTAACATGGTCATGGTCATCCCGTCAGCCTGTCGTACTCTGGCATCCTCTGCAAGAAAACAAATAACGTAAAGGTTTGCAGTTATGATTTAAATGTCCCCAGAGTAGATATGCAAAGCATGGAACACGTGGTTCAAAGACAGGCCTCCTGACACATGTGGGTGTGGATGTGCCAGGTCAGTGCTTATCTCTATCCTACTTTTATTTTTTGGTCATTTTAATTCATTGACAGGTTTTGGCCCCTGCGACTTGTTAATAAGTTTGTGATGAGCTTCTTTTTTTTTTTTTTTATCTTATCAATGTTTCATATAAATAGCCAGACAACAAAATGCTGGACCACTCCTTTAGGACAGTTCTGGGATGTGTTTTACAGTTGCCCCCCATTTTGTTTTACAAAGTAATCATGTGAAACCAAAACAACCATTCCACCTAAGTATTTACGAGGCATAAACATGGTTATGAAGATAGTCAAAAACGTTCTGGCTCTTAATCAACACCTGAACCAAAATTGATTGTGTTTCCTGCAGTATCCCTAACTAATAAACCAACAAGCAGACATTGGTGAAAACTTAACCTCCTTTGTGGCGGTAGCAGTGAGTCACAAATACACTTGTGAAGCCTCCGTTCTGGCACAAAATGTATAGCCTCAGAAAGCCTTTGTGACCTTGCAAGTTCTTTTTCATCCACTGATGTAAGCAGTAATAGATGTGTGCATTAGGGGAAGACAGTATAACCGCAACCTAATCGCAGATTCCCAAAGTCTTCCGTGCGGCAAGCACAGGGAAATTCAAAAGGGACGTGTGCTTACAATATAAGTATAAAATGCAAAGCTTTCTAATCTCTTTTAGTGCTGAACAAAAGTCCTACAGTGACCAGTGTGTGTTCAGATGTACTACGCTACTCACCATGAATGGATAGTGGATAAGCCAAAGGGCAAAAGAGAGATGGAGCATCGAAATTTATTACTGTGACAGAGTGTACAAGACATTTTTAAGTCAAGGGCGACATGTGCATGAATGCCAGCCCGTGTGTCTTCTTATTACATTACATCAAAGGTACATTTGAAACCTAGTAATATAATTCAATGTGAAGCGATAAAAAGTGTTTTGTACAGATGGGGTTTATTAAGAGTGGGAAGAGGGAGAAGATCACAAGTGCTGCGAGTTGCGAGTGTTTTATTTAACGAGCAACACGCCCATAAAGCATTTGAGATGATGGTGATTAATAGGAAGCAGCGAAATAAGGAAACAGTCCAGTAAAACTGCTTCATAGACAATCACAAAGCTCCATTTGCAGGGAGGCCGGAGTATTTCAGAGAAAATGACTCGGTGTTCTGCCAACATGGGGCTCGACCTATTTTTGGCAGCCCACTGTGCTACTAGGAATGAATCCAATTGGAAACCCTTTAAATTACGTTTGTTGTCCTTGGTTCTCCAGTACAGGCTAACTTCTTTATCTACTGTATCTTTAGTGGAGACTACACTCTGAAATACACAAATTCACCTGCGAATATTTTTGTGTGAGCATGTTTATGTAGGCTCTCCGTGTGTGTTTGAATGTGCAGACAATTTCCAGTGTCAAACTGCTTCTGTTTTATGATAACCTCTTCATTTGTCTCACAGGGACAAATGGACAGTCCACCAAGAAGTGAGGAGTCAGAAGAGACCAGGAGGAAGCTGCATTTGTTTGCTGATTCATTCTGTGAAACGGTAAGTGTTTTAAACATTAAAATTTTAACTTGGGTAAATTGTTTTTTGTTTCTTGTTTGGCTGTTGTGCACTGCAACCCCCCTGAATACTACTAGATACTCGTAAAATTCATTGACTTGTTCGAGATTTTGGGGTTTTATATGTTGCCAAAACAAAACACTCTGGTTCACCATCTGAACCTCGAGATTCGTAATCAGTTATCTTTAAAATACATCTTTTATACTGCATATTTTAAGTTGCATCCCTAAAGTATAAATGTATTTATTGTAGTATCGACACATACTAAACTTAATCAGAAATGATTAAAAATGAGTGTCTACGTCAGAAAGCTTTAGACTTTAAAGTTTCGAGTTTGAATGAAGTTTCTAGCTGAAAGTCTGTAGGAGCAGGTACTGTTCAGCGATCAGATGGATTTTGAAGTTTAAAGCTTTCCCCGTTCATTTCAGTGATGGAAAACAATGTAATCGTTTAAAAAGGAAGAAGAGTAAAAAATACAAAAGTCATAGCTAAGTCCCGCTCCAACTCCATAACTCCCACACGCTTTGACATGAAAATTGAGTTTCTGCACACAGTGTGGGACTGGTTGAGTGCCAATAAGTGAGCAGAAAAGAAGAAAAAAAAAGCGGGGAAGAAGAATATACAGTTGGCTTGCACAGCACTCCACATGGTGAACTGATACATATATTTAAATAGATGTGTAAATGAAGTACTCGAGCTCATATGAAAGGACTATGGCCATACCTCTGACGGAAAAAAAGATTAGGGAATCATTGATCTAACTGTGAAATGTAGGACATTAAATGGGCCACATAAGTAGCTGGATCCTCTGTTGCTGTGCTACACTGCCCTCTGCTCACTTCAGTCTTATGCAAATGGAAACTGTTTGTCAGATTAGCTAGAGCAACAATCCTTCACTGCCCTAATAAGTCAATTTGAGTGACTGAGCGTTGTTATTCATCGAGGGACCAGCTTGCCTCTCTGATCTAATCATGAGTTATGACAGTCGTAACTTATGTGGCTGGGGCTGATGATGCGGTTATGTGAGCAGACATTTTTCAGCTGTCAGCATTTTTACCAATTAAAATTACATATTCAGGCCAAGTGCAGAACCGACTCAGCTGCCCTCTGCTGCTTCGTCCACAGCAGGACAGGGAGAGCTTTTTGTGTTTGTTTGGTTGTCTGTTTGTTTTCTGTATCTGCTGCCGATATGTTATGTTCATGTTATGTATCAGTCATTTTAGTGACACGTATAACGACTGGTCAGGCTAGGTTTTATGATTTTGAGAAATTGGCCAAAACGATTTATAGATTAATAGATCTTGTTATTTTATTTTACACATTACTGATAAATCCAACTGATAAATATTCTTTGAATTATTTTTAAAGAGCTGTTTACAAACAGTTTTTTTTCCCACACTGAACCACCTGTTTCCAAAATTAGAAAACTAAAGTAACTAAACTAAACTAAATCTCTCTAGCCATCTGCCTCTGTCGTTTGCTTCTTGGTGAGGCACTTACTCATACAGAGCCCTTTAGAAGCATAATTATTTTAAATCCCTATATTATTCTGTCTGTCAGCATGATGTGGCTTGTCAGAGTACAATTACAAACATGTCAGTCTGACTGACCTGGAACAAGTTAATTATAAGTTGTGTCGCTGTGTGGTCCACATTACCTAGTGAGGTATACAATATATACAGGATGGCATTTTAATGCGGTACATATTTTAGAACGTGTCCTCTATTCTTTTCTATGTTAGTGTCCTTTCTCTACTTTTGTGTCATAATTGTTCTGGCATGTCTTCTTCGTTCGGGTTTTTCAGCTCCGCAATTTCCTGTCTTGTCCTCCATTATGTCTGAATCTGTTCCATACTTGCTTCATTCCCCCTCTTAGCAATTCTAATTTATATTCTGCACATTCATAAAGTCCAGTATGTCATCCTGCAGTAATATATACTGCTCACTTGGAGGCAGTGTGGTCCTGGTTGTTGCTTATATGAGGGGTACTCTACACTCAGACACTACATAGACTGCACAGTGGAGATGTGATACAGTTCTTGATTTCTTTGTTTAGTAATTATTGTATTTCCCTTTTGAAGTTATCAACTAGCCAACATCTTGACATGCCATTAAACTATAACTAAAGTTTTGCATAAATAGTATAAATATTATTATATTTTAAATAACTTTTTATGAAGTTAAGTTTATGAGCATTTTGTTAAAGCATTTGCTCTATCCTGTGTGTATCGTGATGTGTCATCCTTGTGCTGTGTTTCTTTTAGGAGCTGCTCCTCCACCAGGGGGCGTAGTTCAGCACATTCTGAGGTTTGTGAAGCTTTGCTGGCTTAGACCTGCACCAAAGCCTGCTGATTGGCCCAAACACCCACATGGTTTTGAGCAGGGACCAATAGAGTTTCAGCAGATCAGGGGGGCTGTTGCTAAGGCACTTTAGAGGTAAAAAAATAAATAATGCTTCCACCATTTCCCTCCTCACACACACACTCCTGGCTCCTCATCAGCGCTCCCTCCATGTCGGCTGATGGCTGTGCAGCCGGGGCCCACCGCTCTGCTTGCCTGTTATTGGCTGTCGAAGGGTGAAACAAGCTGCTTTTTGCTTTGTGAGCCACAAAGAATGGGCCCTCCCTCATGAACCGGGAGCCCAGGCCCCACCTCCCCCCTGGTTATCCTGTCACTTGACATTTGAGCTCAGTAAACACTTGCAGCCCGTCTGTCACCATTCCACTGAGCCTCAACTCCCCGTCTCACCCGGAGAGGAACCAGGGGGTCCTGCTCCACCGCAGCAAGGGGAGAGACGCACGCATTGTTCATGCTGATACTGTGATGTGTGTCTACAGTCAGCCTCTTCTGTAATTTTGCCATAAATTACCTAAAGAGAAAGAGGGAACGCACCGTTTTTTGCGGCAACAAAAATGTGCATGAGATGTTTGTTGTTTGCACACATCAATGTATACACTTGAAGTGATATTGGTGAAAGCGTGTTTATCGACTGGAGAGGACATTCTGTTACAGCTGTGGAGAGCTTTAAAATATCTCCTCTACTGTACTGGCAATGCTCCAACTCCCTCTCGCTCGCTCTCTCTCTCTCTCTACAACACGCACACATCGAGACAGAGAGAGAGAAGCAGAGAAATAAAGGGCCACTCCATGCCCCTCTGTCTGTTATTTTTCCCCTCCTCCTGCTTCCTC
Organism: Colistium nudipinnis; assembly: GCA_016785305.1. NCBI lineage: Eukaryota > Metazoa > Chordata > Actinopteri > Pleuronectiformes > Rhombosoleidae > Colistium > Colistium nudipinnis. Next base: position 531,478 of record JAFBJU010001662.1, read on the forward strand.
CTTCTCACTGCACACTGTGAGTGATAAGAGATACTCCCCTCCCATTGGTTCCTTTCTTGTGATTGGCAGCTCGAGGTCCCTCCCCGCCGGTCTCTTGCACATGGATCAGTCTGCTATGCGAGCACCGGCATCAGAGAGTTGAGTGTGGAAACAGGAAGAGGAGGAGAGGGGAAGAAAGGAGCCAGAGGATCGGGTGAGACGAGGTGGTGAGGAGTGAAAGGGAGGAAAAGGGGAGCAGAGGGGCGTGTGGACCAAAGACAACACAGACTAACACAAGAGGTAAAAGAGAATCAGAAAGGAGCAACTGGGGGTGCATTTTGCATCTGGCTGCATAGAAATATATTGCATGCATTGCACGGTATGAGTGAAGTGTGAATGTGTGTGTGTTTCTGTCACGTTTCTGTTGTGTGTTTGTTTACATTTGCTGATTTTTGTGTGTTTTCAGTGCCATAACTCTGAATGATCTGAACACACTGCAGTCTGTGTCTGCAGACTGTGCTGCACATCCATGCATGAGTTGCACACACACACACACACACACACACACACACACACACACAGTAATACTCAACAGCTCCGCTGAGCTCAAATGTGACCACAAGTGTAACCACCAAGTTCTCCTTCCCTACATTCATCGTTTCATATTTCTGCTCTGTCTGCACATGAGCACTACAGGTCTGCGCGCCCGTGCGTGCGTACGTGTGTGTGTGTGTGTATTCATGCAAGTATCTGTTAGTGGGAGGTGCATAATAGTAAGGAGCCAAGTGCAAAGATTAATCTTAATTTGGAATTATTTCGAAACTGTGTCACACGGAGTGCAGCGCCAGGCTCCACTTGAAGTTCACCTCAGTACGTTGAATCCAGCCTAATCGGAGAGACCTTTTCACTTTGTTGTTTTTCATAAGATCCACTGGCTCAGATGTCTCATACATTTCTCAGATCGGAGAGTGCAAACGGAAAACACCTGGTTTTACTGTGACTAACGTGCACCTTGAACTCAATGTATGCTTCCAGCCGTACGATTGCCTGCTTAGGTAACCTCCTGGCTTTGTAATTTTAGGCGACCATTCCCCACACCAACCAGGTGACTGACACACACATTGGACACACATACTCACACACACACAGACATGCATCCAGTCCTCTTTAAACCTACTTCATTGTCTCTTTTCACAACAAAATACACATTTTGTATGGTTTGCAGAAGACACCCCTCTTTCTTGTTCTTGACCTTGCCTTGGTACGTTCCAGTCCCCCTCAGAGGGCTGTGCTTTATGGAGCATACACCGGGAGAAGCTGCTATTACAGGGAGGGAGAAGGGGATAGAGCAGAGGGAAGCGGGGCTGCAGGGATGTTATTTTTAGAAATTGTGATTGATATTCGGCTCGTACTGTATTTTCCTTCGCCGTGATTGTGTCGCTATTTCAGGCCTGCAGCCAATAAAATCACACACGTGCATGCATGCATGCATGCATTTGGGGGGTTTGTCCGTGCAGTCACTGTCTGTCTGTATGCTTCCCCCCTCCATCTGTTCCCTTCATGTCTCTGCCCCTCGTGTTAGTTTGCTCAGGAGGCACCAGAAACAGGCCTGGTCTGGTGCAGCCGATCATGCCTTTTATGGTATAGGAAGCATAATCCATAACACACAGACACATACATGCAGTGTCTCAGCAAGATATGCCCATCTGCAGTGGTTGGCTGCAGCAAGCAAGCAGCTCCAGATGTTCTGAGATGTGACAAACTGTTGATTTGTGCAAATGATGAGACTATTTGTAATTAGTGTCTGAGGCGGTGCTTCAATGCTCGCTGAATAATTTTATCCAGCTGACAGGGCTGTCGTGTGAATGGTGCCGACATCTGAGAAGAATGAGCCGAAATGTGGAAGTATACATTCAGTCCAATGGACTCTTTCTATCCCTCCATCGCCTCCCCTCACACACACACGCACACACTCCCCTCCTCGCTTGAGGCCTCGCTCCCAGCTCTGGACTAAATGATATCATCGGTTGCCAGGGTTACAAGGACACAGCGTGCAGTGAAAAAGGAGGGTGAGGCATGGGCAGAGCCATGCACATAGCCTGGGAGAGAAAACGAAGGATGTGGGGGTGTTGGGTATCAAAAATAGAAAAAGTAGTGAAGATGGCAAAGGCAATGGAGCATGACCCTCCGGAGGAAAGAGAAGAAAAGAATGCCCGCTGGAGGCAACTGTCAAAGGTTACTGGCCCAACCTTCCTCTTCCCTCTGCCTTCCATGGCGTTACATCCACTTTCTTTGTCTAGCGAGGGTCAGAATTGCAACAGAGCAGATGCGTGGGACAGCATGTGTTTTAGGAAACGAGAGGCAAGAACCGAGAGGAGCAGAGTGTCAGCAATACCTGAGGGATGGAGCAGAGATACTGTCCTTCTCCTAACCTAAAACAATAAAAATCCTCATGTGTGCTCCAAATGACTTCTATTCCCTCACTATCTCCACTCTGTGTGTGTGTGTGTGTGCGCGTGTGTGTGTGTGTGTTTCTGTCTGTCTGTGTGTTTGCCAGCGAGCGGAGGATGAGCATGTCTATTTAAAGGGATCGGAGACTGCACCGGTCTGCTGTCTTTCTATTCCTGACTGACGGCATCATCGAAATTTGGACCAGAGAGTGTGTCCACCCCCACGCCCCCTTTTCCTCAGCTGTCATTGCAAGGTAAGATTGGTTACAACAATGCACACACTGTTAATAAACGCACACATACCATCAGAAAGAGACCTCTATTTAGAGGTAATGCCCTCGTTTCACTCGGCTGCTTTACTCAATACACTACTGACTGTGCTGTTGGTGTTGCACATTTTTTAATGTTATCCCGCTGCGAAGCAAAAGAGTTTAGAAACAACGGAATTCTTTATGCACATGACATCACTGGGCCTCTCTGCTGATTTCCAGATGTCTCAAATGACCCCTCCACAGATGGGTTAAATATTGTAGAATCGTTTGTTGTGTAGAGTCGGATGTAAGCCGTTGTTGACTGACAGCTCCCTTCTACAACAGTGTAACATAAGACTGCGTTCCATTTTGCAAGGACCATCTGCTGTGTGTCAGATGGAGCTCAATGCAAGAAAAATCGGGGTAAAAAAAACAAAAAAACAAAGCATGGTGTGTCCTTTCTTAAAGTACAAAGTAAGTATTAAATGTTGCACTTAAGTGAATCATTGAAAACATTGTTTGAAGTTGTTTGCATGAATGATTTTTACATAACTCCAGATGGATTGTTATGTGATGGAAGCAGAAGTCGTGCGGCTAATTGCACAAAGTGCCTTGCACTGCGTTAAAGTCACCTGGCCTTACTTGACCATATGTCGCGGTTTACACTGTATGTACGCGAAGGCCTTTCGTGTCTTCTTCCTACTCTAAAAATAATTCCAAATGCAGCTGAGTCTGAACAGCCTAAAGCAAAATCTGTCTGGCTTTCGGTTGCTCTAGCAACTGGTTGGAAATGGATGCTCGAGAAGGCTGCTCACTTAGCACATGCAACACTAGCAGAGAGGTATTGCTGCAAGTCCAGCCACGAAAGATAAACATTTGTGAAACCAACTTGCAGGACAAAAAAATATAATTTATGACTGGAGAGTGCGGTAACATGCTGAGCTATTCTTAAATGCATGCTGTGGGTGAACCACTACTTTAAGTTACTTTAGCAAAATATACATACCCCGTGCTGACGTGTTTGTCTGCAGAAAAACACTGGGAGATGTGTTCTCGTCATGGTAGAAGTGTATACAGCTATTATGATCTAAGCAAAATTTAAATAAAATACATCAAAAGGGAATATTGCTTCGAGAACACGAGGAATTTCTTGAAAGAGACATCCAGCCTGACCTGAACACGCATACTTTATAGTGGCTCAGCTTTGTTGCTTACTGTGCCACTGGAGGTGTGTGTACTTGAAGCAAATAAAATGAAAAGGAAAAAACAGCACAAACATCCATGTTGATTTACGAAAAAAAACAAACCCAGATGAAACAACTGATTCTAGCCATGATTTCTTCGTGCCATGATTTTTTTCCTTCACTTTCTCTTTTGTCAAGGAAGGTTTTCACAGTCCCTCGTCTTTCTGCCATGTTTTTTTTTTGTTCATCCCTGGACGGGCACTGGCCGTGGTGGCTGCTGGGAAGCTGTGATTAGAGAGAGGCTGAATGCACAATGCAGCTCTGGCTGACTGATGATATGACCACTGAACAGATACCATGCAGGGGGAAAAATACAGCGCAAGCTAATAAAAATGCACTGGAGATGCACCACCAGTGTCACTTGGGGGCTGATGCCCATCACAGACTCCCAGTGATATACAAAGCTCATTGTTGTTAGGCCAGAACAAAAGAAGATACTATAAACTGTAAATACATGTTCCTCTCTCTATTCACACCGTGTTTTTTGCTCGCAGGTGTGAAGTGGAGGGGCCTCCCAAATACAGACCAAGACTGGTAAGCACACAAACATTTGCTTCTCTCTCTCTCTCTCCCTCTCTCTGCATGTGTGTGCGTCTGTGTGCACGTCTCGCAATGTCTGTTGGCACGAGTTTTGGGCTCAAGTATCCTTGCACCTACTGAAAGAGTTTCTCCCATGTTATGTCTGCTTAGTGTTTAATGGATATTGTAGGTGACACTGAAGGATTTTGCTTAAGCCGTCGAGGGACTGCTTCGCATAGTCGTTCTAAAATGAAAAATTGCCACCATCATTGTATTTTATAAACTCTCTAAGACTTTGTTTGAATGAGATGGTATACCTGATTAAACCACACCTGTCTTTCAGGCTGCATGTATCACCCAGCAGAGCTGTACTCTGGCCGTAGCACATGGGACTCCTATCCAGCTGGAGGACCTGACAGAGGACAATGGGCTCCTGTGAACAACCGTCTCTGGAGCCACGCAAACAGGTCAGCAGCAACGACTAGAATTACCACAGTGTTGCCTTTTCATGTTTAAGTTGACAGGATATATTTACAACCTCTGCCCTACCATATATGTGCACATTGTCGGCTGGTGCTCTTGAACCGCGAAGAATAGCGAAAACTGGGAATAAGACTGGTGCTGAAAAAGAATTTAAGCTTAGTGGAAGTGCATAATGGAACAACTTGAAACGTAAACTCCCCCCATCCAGGGTGATTTCAGCAGGTGCGACTCGGGCCTTTGTTGTCTGGGTTGATTTATGCTAAGCACCACTTTGAGGAAATGATTAACTGAAAATGTGACGAACACAGTGAGGAAACGTTTGTGCTTCAGCTGCAGCATTGAGCATGGACCCATATGAGCAGTATAATCAAGCCGGGCTGTGGTGATGTTAACCATAACTTCTTTAAAGCCGCAGCTGCGTTAAACCTCAGTCTGACAGTTCACCCCCACCAGCAGCAGTTGCATGGCTTTTACCAATACGATAAGTGGGAATATGTGCGTCTCCTTGTGGATTTTGGAAATGGAAACAACCACTGTGCCACGGGAGAATGTTGCAGGTCGGGTTCGATCAATTTGTTTGTGTAAAATGTTCAGTAGGTCACAGCTACAACCTAGTCCCCGGGCCGAGCCAATTCCGTGTGGCCAGGCATTTATTGGCTTATGTCATGGCGGTTACGTTGGTAACAGAAGGTTGCTTTTTAAACGGTTTCAATAAATGGAGAGGTCTCTTAACAGTTTTCTCATGAGTTATTACTTATACAAAATGCTTCACTTATTGGCTCTTCAGGAAAACCCCAGGCCAGTTTGTCAAGTCAATTGCTCGATGAGCTCAGAGAAAGCTGGAACACAGACAGAGATTCCCCTATTACAGTTTTACATCTATTGTGACTCCTCAGAGCTGCTGTTGATGACCTAACCCTTTGAAGTGGTCACCACAGAGGTACCTCTGAGTAAGAGTCAGGAACCACATATACAGAGACAAGAGTGTAAACCAGCTCGGCTTTAACCTGACCTCTAGTTAATAGGAGGAAGACTTCCAGATTTGTTGTATCAAATCTAATACAATAATTGCATTACTACAGTATGTTTACTTCCCTTATGACAACAGATGCCAAGAAGGGCGCAATCAATCACATCATCCATTACCAAATCGTCTTTATAATAGGTGAGCCCAATGTTTTATTTTCATACATTTAAATACACACATTTGTACAATGATATATTTGAATGTATTTGATACTTGCCTGCCTGCCATAACAGAACAGTGCACAACTTTTCATGGATTTAACTGTTCTATTGATGGGTGAAGTCTCAATTTTTGCTGTGGTCCCATTGTTTTTAATTCCTTCATACTTTTTAAAAAGTTCCCTCACTTTCCACTATTTCACTTTTTTAATAGGGGGGAGAGAACAGCCAACCATGTTCAGGACAAAGATATCTCAAAGGGCCACAGGCAGCACCCACGTCCATGGGACGGTAAAGAGCAGCAGTTTGAGGCCCAGGGCTGGCACCACAACTCCTCACGCTCATTCCACCACAGAGCTCCCACCAACAATGGTTATCCATCCGGACCCGGGGAGCGCTACACAAACTGGGACGACAGTGTCAGCAACTCGGTGGTAAGCCAAGCGCATCAGGACCAATTCAGAACCTTTATTGTTCAACAGGGGGGACATTTACAGCGTTGCAGCAGAAGGAAAAATGAGTTACACAAATAAAATCCAAATGCGCAAGGAAAGAAACATTCAATCCAAATATACAGTAAAATGGGATTTTATGTGCAATTAAATGTGCAAAAGTGTGTACAGAATGTGCAGTAAGTGCAGATTTTTATCGTCATTCAGGCTGCAATAGTGTCGTAATTTGACATTTTGAGGATGACCGCATGTTTTTCTCGCATGTCACTTAGCACGGGGGCCCTCGCCTACATCGCAACAACAGAGAACTTCAGTCCCCGCCAGAGAGGTGGGCCCCCTCAGACTGCAACAGGAGCTTTCCAGGCAGGGTGATAAACAACAGGCCGGGGCCCTGGAAACGGCCGGCCCTCCACCAGCGGCGAGACCAATTGCACCAGCACAGTCCTCCCCCACAGCACCATTTATCACAGAGGGAAGAGTGTCCTGCCAAGAGGAGAAGGGACTCCGGCCCTGATCAGGTAAAGTTTTGTGGCCTCGGTGCCACAAACTAGTTCAACAAATCTGTCCATGACGTTTCATTTGTGTGCAACAGCACCACCCGTTGGTAAAAGCCCTTCTAGTAGGACCGGATATTTATGTTTCTCTGTTTAGTCATCTCACCCTGGATCGAGACATTTACCTTTACTTGCCCATGCCCCATCACCACCTCGCCACTACCGATGTCACCAAGATGACTGGAAGCCTCTTAATGAAAGGTCCGGTCCTTGCCACCACGCTGACCACAGGACCTCGACAACACAGCAACAGGTAAGCTCCCATCAACAGTAAATAAGTAGAAAATGGAAAAGCTGGCAAAATTGTTGATCTTAGCTGCTTGCTACTGTGGGTGTTTTGCAGGAAACCTCGAAACTGAGAGCTGGAGGACATGGCTTCAATCACCCGGTGGCTCAGAACCAGAGCTGTGGTAGCAGACCACCGCATCACGGAAGCAGAGGGAAGGTCGAGCGGAAAATCTTGTCTTCACCAGCAGACCACACCCGTGTGCCTTACAGCCACCAAAACCATCATTACCACCACCAACGGCACACAGGCCATCCCAGAGCACCACAGCACAACGCACAGCTACACCATCTGGAGGAGAAGGACTCCTGGGGCCACCACCACAAAAAGCAAAGCACAGTAAGAAATATAGATTCAAATCTATAAATATCTGTGTTTATTTCTTTTCAAGTTCATTGGTTGATTCATTGAGCACACTGAGGCAGTTTTAATAGATGTTTTTGTGCCATTTCGAATTTCATTAATACAAATATGCATGTCAGTACATGTTCTCTAAAACACAGTCTAAATAAATGTAATATTTACTCTGCAGGAACCTCAACGTACGCATCAAAGAGGCATTTCAAGGGATCCAGCCCCCTCTCATTCTGCCGCTGCAGACTCTCCTCCCTTTTCATCTCTCCTCTGCAGTCCTAAGGGAGCTTCTCCCGCCAGCAGTCCGCATGCTCCTTCCAGTCCCTCTCCTTACACAGTAGCCATCAGCAGAAAAGATTCATCAAACATTCATCGCTGTAGTCCTGGCCTCAGTGGACAGCAGAAACTCCAGGGAAGCCCCACACACGCCCCGAGACCTGGCCCGACACCGGCCCCGTCCGCAACGTCTCACAACGGTCCGAAATCCAGGTTCCCAGACATCAAGTACAGAAAGACTTCAGAGCCGCTGTGCTCTCGACAGTTCCCCCACAGCAGATCGAGAGCAAACAAGCTTGACAGGCAGTTGCCAGAACTCAAAAAACCTGACTTCAAACAAAAAGAGAAGCCAGGCAAGAGGGAGCGGAAGGGAGAAATTCAAAAGACAAACAGAAAGGGTGACGAAAGAAAAAGGCGGAAGAAAAAAGGGGAGAAAAGGTGGGGCGACCGTAAAAAGAAAAGAGATAAAGTGGTGCCAAAAGAGTTTGGTTTGAAAATCACAAAAAAGGAAATATCCACCTCTGCCTCTGCTTCCAACTCTTCAGGAGAAGTGAAAATGAAAAGAATAGAGACGACAACTCCCAATACGGAAAGCCAAAGCCAGTCAGCAGCAAGACACAAGCACAGGGCCAAGAGCCCACGAGCAGAGGGGACGCACAGGCCGTCCGCGAATCCACCCCACCCCAGCCGCGCTTCACCGCAGTTGGCCTCCAAATCCGAACATCACAAAATGTCCAAAAACCACAACGGCAGCCGCCGGAGGCTCCCTGTCAAGAATCGACTAATGAGGCCTCACCCCGGGAACAGCAGCTCCAACAAAACCAGCAAGAAGCCCACCACCGTCCCTCCCCAGCCGAAAGAGCAGGCTGGCGATACGTTCCCCTCACTTTTATCCAAAGCCTTGGCACCGCTCGGCGCGGCGCGCTCCGTCAGTTGGGAGCAGCCCGCCCGCGGCAAAGACGGTGGCCAGGGGCCGGCTCTCAGCGCCCCGGACCTGCAGCCCGTGGCCGTGATGGGAAATGTGCGGGAAATGGAAGACAACCTCGCCAACACCCCGCCCGTCCTGAGCTGGCAGGGCTCCCCGGTATCGGTCCTGGGAGAGGACGAGGACGAGCTAGAAAAGGGAGTGATCAGCAGGCCCGTCCTCCAAGCCAGCCCCACCCAGTGTTTCTCTCCTCCCCCCGTGGACAATGAAAGCACGGAAGATGAGCAAAAGGAGCCCTGCGAACGTGTGGTGGCTGACCACAGCCAAGGGTCAGGGCTCTCCTGTCCGTCTCCTGCGGCCGAACGAGCCGCGGAGGAAGCGGCACACGAAGACGTGGACGGCAGCGGGGAAACCTCTGGCTCTCTTCTCCGGGAGCTCCGCCAGCATAAGGCAGGATTGCACGACGTCTTCAAGAGCCTGGCCACCTTTCTGGGAGGCCAGAGGGCCCCGTGTCGAGGCGGTCCGTTCGGCGGGCCACCGGAGGGCACCGCCAGAGGGGTGAAGTACTCCTCGTCCCTCGCGTTTAACCCGCAGATTCAAAGTCTCGAGCGTCCCGATTACTCCCCCGAAGCAGATCCCACAGCGCCCTCCAAACCTGTCCATCAGACACCGACTCACGCTTCCTCAGGCGCGCTTTCCAATCCGAGCGGTCCGAGAGAGCCTCGCGAGCCTCGCGCAGGCGCCCCTCCGCTGGAGAAGCAGGGCGAAATGGAGATCGATCGAAAAGTGAAACAAGAGGGGAGGGATACAGGGAGAATTGAGTCGTCTCTTTTGAACGGGTCACTGAGTGCGGAGCTGAGGCTCACCACCACGGACTCGGCCTCCTTCACCAGCCTCCTCACCGTCTCCACCCAGGAAGAGAGAGAGCGCTGCAAAGCAGAGCCCGAACACCGATGTGCCGACCGAAAAAGAAAACAAAAGGATAAGGACGGACGGGGAGACGGAGAGATCAAGATTAAGATAAAGACAGAAGGCGGCGGCGGCATCTGTCCTAATAGCAAAGGCAATGAAATAAAGGATTCCGAAAAAAACGATGCCACAGAGCCAGTCGTCTCCAGAAACTCACCCGGACCTCTCAAAGGTAGTTTGAAGGCCCATGTCTCTCAGGAAAATCAATCCCCGCGTGGCGAGGACATCCGGAGGCAAAAAAAGGACACTGGGGACGCTGAGGCAAAGGTAGCGACAGTGAGGAAGGAAGTGGTCCCTGCGTCCCCCGCAGCTGGGATCCCAGAAACCAAGAGTTCCAAACCGGCGTCAACTGTAACAATCCACGCGTCCAAACTATGCGTCTCGGCACCGGCGGGTAAAGCGCCCTGCCCGTTGGCCCCGGCCGATCCACTGAAGCTGAAGGCGCTGTCCATGGGCTTGTGTAAGGAGCTGAAGATCCTCCTGTTCAAGGTGGAAAGTGCTGGGAGACAAACGTTCAACATATCGGAGGTGGAGGAGAAGAGAATCCCGCTCTCCAAGATCCACATCGGGAACACGGGCGCCGAATTGATCAGAGCCTGCAAGTGAGTACGCTAGTGAGGCTGAGAAGCGAAATTTCCATCCAAGTTGTTCCCGCCTGGTGGATTTGGTGTTTTGTCACTCTGTCGAGTTTTTTATTATTTATTCCCCCCTCCCCCCCAGGGAGACGAGGTTGAAGGGCAAATTCAAGGAGTCGTACCTGCTTTCCACTTTATCCGTCAAACCTGACATTGACATCAAGACCCCCATCCCTCGAGAAAAGCTCAACCCTCCCACACCGAGCATCTATGTGAGTGCACGCACAAAAACCCGGCCTGACAATAAAAATCCAAAAGTTGTGCATCCTCAAATCTTGTGTTTAGCTCTGGTCCAGTTGACACAATCGTTTCTGACTACCGGATGGACTTGCGAGAAAATTTCGGTCTCGACTTTGGCGATACCTTAACTTTTCATCGCGCACTTACTATAATTATTATCAGCATTTGAATATAAATATGATGCAAAGCATTAACAACCCTTTATTGGAATGAAAACCGTTGAATTTTTTTGTGAATTATTAGCTAAATAGTAGCAGAGAAAACTGCTGTTACAACCGTCAGTAATGTATAGTTTTTTTAAGACACATTTATTAATGTGATGTGTTCTATTGTTTGAAATTGTGTACTGTGTGTGTTTGTGTGTGGGTTTTTTTTTTTTTTCAGTTGGAGAGCAAGAGGGACGCCTTCTCTCCGGTGTTGCTTCAGTTCTGCACTGATCCCAAAAATGCTGTAACTGTCATCAGAGGCCTTGCTGGCTCCCTCCGCCTTAGTAAGTTTATCCAACGCACTCATCTCGGCTAATCTACTGCCCTTCAACTACTTTGTTTAACCCTGCAGAGTTTATTTTTTATAAATATAAGTGAAACTAAATATACTTTAAATGTATTTATGTTGTCATTGTCAATTTGAAAACGATCATGCAAGAATCAGGGAACTGAGTGTTATCTAATATATTTAATCAGCTGTAATTCATTTAATTATATGCATTGCCTCTTTAAACGATCCCTTTTTCCACTATATGTGTGTAATGGATGTAGTGTAAACATTTTAAAAAGGAATCTTTAACTGGTTCTAAGCAGGCCGGTATCTTGGAATTCTCTCACCGTTGTATTTGCTCCATTATAGCAAACATGGAGACTCTTTAGGATCCATATTTGAATGCAGACCATTTATCAACAAGTGTTCCTTTGAAGGCATTTACATATTTCAGTGGGTCTGTTAAACGCTTTTGCAAATGTGCTATTATCCGCAAATGATCTCCGTTGTCTGCTTTGTTTTCCCTTTCATAGACCTCGGTCTGTTCTCCACCAAATCCCTGGTGGAGGCCAATGCAGACCATGCAGTGGAAGTGAGGACTCAGGTTCAGCAGCCCGCTGATGAGAACTGGGATCCCAGTGGCTCGGCGCAGACGTGGCCCTGCGAGAGCAGTCGCTCGCACACCACCATCGCCAAATATGCCCAGTACCAGGCCTCCAGCTTCCAGGAGAGCTTGCAGGTAGACATTTTCCTTCATGGCACACACATTCCCACTGAAGGCTTTTCTAATCGACTTAAAACCTGCTCGTAATAAAGCTCTTGTCCTCATTCACACATATGGACAGGAATGCTAAGATGCCCATGCAGTCTTTCATGTGTATGTGTGCTTTTATACTTTTAATTCAACATTTTAATCAGCTATTTCCAGTGTTCACCTACGGATTATTAGAATCCATTCATGCGTACGGTAAATAATGGTTGCGCTGTCCAGGATCTGTGAAATATGAAGTCACGTGTTGATATTCAGCTGTTGGTCAACCTGTCAGCTAATCTCATGTAGATGTGTTCTAGGACGAGAAGGAGAGCGAAAGTGAAGAGGAGGGGGAGGAAAGCAAGAGCTCCGACTCATCAGCCGCCGCAAAAGCTGTCCTGACGTTGTCCGACAGTAAAGGCAGTGCCACCGCAAATACCATCAACGCCAGTTCTGCTCCAGTCATCGGCAAAGCCACCTCCGTTCAACCCACCAGCACACCCGGGTAACTGTGATCTCTTTGCGTCGATATCATTGTTTAAGTGTGTGAATCAAACTCTACTCAGACCTGATTCTCTCCCCCAGCTCAGAGCAGAAAATGGTTGGAAAGATCATTAAATTTGGGACCAATATTGATCTCTCCGACCCGAAAAGGTGAGATTATGTCTTTAGAATCCGCCCACTTTGACTTGGCGGCCCCCCTGAGGGTGCCTGTGGCTTCACGTTATGTCTTTTACCACAAGGTGGAAGCCCCAGCTGCAGGAGCTGCTGAAGCTCCCGGCGTTCATGCGCGTGGAGTCCAGCAACAACATGCTCAGTCACGTGGGCCAAACCATCCTGGGCATGAACACTGTCCAGCTCTACATGAAGGTGCCAGGCAGCCGCACCCCAGGTGAGCGTGTGTCTCGCATCGCACCGGTCGAGCCTCTGATTTTCTAAGCGGGTCTGTTTTTTCGTGGTTGGAATCGTCGAACTCTGCATTTATTATCAGGTCACCAGGAGAACAACAATTTCTGCTCCGTCAACGTCAATATTGGACCTGGGGACTGTGAGTGGTTTGCCGTCCATGAGAACTACTGGGAAGATATCAACAAGTTCTGTGAGAAGTGAGTGAAGAGGCAATTAGATTTGGCGAAGGAGCGCGGCGGTAACCTGCAGCGTGTGTGCAGACTCAAGTGCGTTGTTGCAACCTGTATCCCTCAGGCACGGGGTAGACTACCTGACAGGGTCGTGGTGGCCTGTCCTGGAGGACCTCTACAGCTCCAACATACCCGTGTACCGCTTCATCCAGAGGCCAGGTGACCTGGTGTGGATCAATGCTGGGACTGTGCACTGGGTCCAGGCGGTGGGCTGGTGCAACAACATTGCCTGGAACGTGGGGCCACTCAACTGTGAGTCACACCAAGGAGCAACAAAATAAAGCAATCTTCAGATTCTACCTTGAGAATATACAATGATGTGTTGCTCTTTTGTCTTAAATGATTACCTTGAATTATTTGCCGTTCGATACCTACCACTGTTTTGCGTCTTGTGCTCTCCCAGCGTACCAATATCAGCTCGCCCTGGAGCGCTTTGAGTGGAATGAGGTGAAGAAGGTGAAGTCAATCGTTCCCATGATCCATGTCTCCTGGAATGTGGCGCGCACCATCAAGATCACCGATCAGGACACATTCAAGATGGTCAAGTAAGATCTCTGCCTGGATGTCTTTGTCAAATCAAATGAACATAGTCCCATAGTCATAGAGCGTTGCCCAAAACAACGCAGTCCCCCCTCATGGAGAGCCACAAGTGAGGGATCCGTCCCCAAGGATGGACAGAGGTGCAACAGATGCCGATCTCTTTCCCTCTCTCTTTCAGACACTGCCTGATGCAGTCCATCAAGCACATCCAGATTCTGCGAGACCAGCTGTTAGCCGCAGGGAAGAAGATCACCTATCAGAGCCGCGTGAAGGACGAGCCGCCCTACTACTGCAACGAGTGTGACGTGAGTCGGTCTGTCCACCCAGTAGAACCGTGCGTGTGCGTGTGGCGCAGGTGCATTGCAAACATGTTGACGTGCGGGCCGAAAACTGTGCCTGTGTGCAGGTGGAGGTGTTTGACCTGCTGTTTGTGACTAGTGAGAACAGCAGCAAGAAGAGCTACGTGGTGCACTGTGAGGACTGCGCTCGAGCCAAGAGCCAGTCTCTGGCCGGAGTAGTGGTGCTGGAACAGTATCGAATAGAGGAGCTGATGAGAACCTACGACGGCTTCACTCTGGTCAGTCTCGCTTTCCAATCTGATTAGCCTTTATCTGTCCGTTCACGCTCCCAGTCATCAAGGGCATGGCCTCGTCAGGAGTGTTCCAAGTAGTCAATTGGACTAGCTGGAGATTCTTGAAGACCGATCACAAGTGAAACGTCTTCAAAAATCTTTTTCACAATGCATGTCTTCCACAAATTATAACCGCTGCAAGCCCGGACAAAAATTTATATTTTGTGATATGTTAATATTCATACACCTGATCAACTGAGCTCTGTCTCTCTCCTTTTTTCTTCCTCTTCAGGCTCCATCACCTTTTTCTAAATGAGGACCCCTCCTCGGTGTCTCTTAGCCATAACCAAAACTCTAATGGCAGCACAAACGTTGCCTCCAAGGCAATCTATTCCTGCAAACACTTTTTGAATCAGCCAATCACGTTTACTGAGTATTGTTTACATCACACAATAAGGTATGGATACTCAGCCAATCCAACGATAGCTTACTGTCTTCCCCATACCAGCTGCTGATTGGACGCGTGTTTTGAAATAGAATGACTAGACTGGTACTTCTCATGAAAAGCATTTCAGACATGTACAAAAAAAAAACACACAATGTGAGCACTGCAAACACTGAAAATCAGGTTATCTATTTAACGGACACTGCTGTGATTCAAAAGCGTCAAGTAGCCAGTTCTGTGTATTAATTCAGGTACTTTTATGCAAATTCAGTAGAACTTTTTTACACCAATCTAGTTATTCTATGTCCATGAATTTGCTGTGATTCTATTGTACCAGCAGGGGGATTGCTTCACAGGAGAAGTAGCTGATTGTCACATTTGGCATTGTATTGGTTCCTGGTTTTGTTTTTTATTCAGGGAAATTGTGAAATTTGTAACTCCTGTCTGTACACTCTTTGCGGTGCTATTCCAATTTCATTCAATCTTCTTAGATACTTAAAAAAGTTTTACCAGCCTAGAAGTACACCACATTGGCCTTGTGAACTGTATTTAGAGAAGATGTAATTTAAAACACACACACAACTATGGTTTTACCGAAGTATTAAAAAGTAGGAATCAAAAACTTTCTCGAAAATATCAAGTTCTCTAAAATACGGGTTTGCTTGAGGACTAATAAGGTTTCATTCTAAGTTGGAGCCCAGCTTGTCCTTGCTGTTACTAAGATACACCCAAAAAAAAGCAGACAACGTTGTTTGTTTTTGAAATGGGAAAAACAATCTGTTTTTTTTTTACCTCTTTTGTTTCAATGTTCTAGATGAGAAAGAAGACAAATACTTGTAAATTGTGAATGAATTTATGGGGTACATGGTGTGCATAGACGGGGTATGGGGGTCAATTCAGTGTTGCCATTCTGCGTTTTCCATTCTGCCCCAAACACCCTTTCATAAGGCTAAACTCCATGCACTGCCACTGGGTTTCATATGCTGTAGAGCACATGAACTGAGCATAACACAAACAACTTAAAACAATATATATATCAAGCATTGGAATTATTTCGGTGAATACAAGTAAGTAGAATCAAGATCAGCAAATGTACCAAGCTAAAAACCTTCGCTCATAAATAAAATGTGATTATCTCCTTCCACACTGGAAGATATTCACCGTTTAAACCTTTTTTTATTCAGCCTTTCAATAAATGTTAAGAAATCCCCACCAATGGCAACCTTTTGATCTTACCCCTTACCTTATTAACCTCTGCACACCATATTATGTACATAAAGTATCTGTTTTTAGGTTTACTAGACTTATGTAGTTTTGTTCTCAGTCAAAAATCTAATTTGTATATGGTCTAGTTTGTTGAGACCTGAGTCATTAGTTTTTTGTTGCTATATTATAGTACACCTAAAAAAAATGTTTCACTTTAGTTTAAACTCCTGCAATGGGAACTTCTTCACACTTTTATACCTCTTTTTGTTGTAGGGTTTGGATTTTTGGATTACAGAGAAAATGGGAAATTGTAAATTGTGACATTATTTATACTGTACATTGTTGTTTTCTTATATATTTATTGCATTTCAATGGGTACTTGATAAAGGGGCTACAAGGTATTTTAAAACTGTAGTATGATCACAATGTATGGATAGGGGAAGTGCAATCAGGGGGGCGGTTTGATTTTCATGGTGCTAGACCCCTCCTTGCCTAAATGCCCCCTCACTAAACAGCATATAATGATGTATGAAGATAAATATCAGATACAGCTCAAGCCAACCAGTTGGTGCTTAGAACCATTTCAACACAGTTTACTGCAAACAGAAATGGAATGATGTCTTTGTTCTGTATCAAACGGATTAATAAGTGTTTGTTTTTTTTTACTTTATTTCCATTGTAGGGAATTCATAATCTTGTGAAGCATTGGTGGTTTTATGATGAGCATTAGTAGTAGCTGTAATTCTTGACCCTTTTCGGAAGTTTTTAGGGATGTGACTTTCACTGGCGTCTGGGTCTTAGGGTTTTTTTTGTGTCTTGTCCTCATGTTTGGTATTATTTGAAGGATGTATTGATACTCTTTTGTTTTTCTCTTGACTCATTTGATTTATGTTGCACTTATTGTTTCAAAAATAACTTGCATAGAAGAAAACCTGAGCCAGACCTGTCTTAAATCGTATTGTTGTTCAAAAGACAAAAATGTTTTTGATAAATTATTCAACAATTACTCAGCTTCTGATTTTTGTATTTTTAGTAGGCCTCCTCATCCTCATTTGTTTCCAAAGTGCCGGATATGAATTGGATCTGTTTTCAGCTCTTGAAGAAGCAGACGTGGTTGGTGAATATGGTGAATTTTCTGCAACGCGAGTAACATTTTTTAAAACTTATATTGGCAAAAAAAAAGGCAAAACAATTCAGTGTAAAAAGTGAAAACGTCATGTCATCAAAAATTCAACATTTTTACAAAAATCGTCTTAATATACCCTTATAGGCCTGAAAATAGGGTAGATGGGCCTTTCTACAGCCTTATGTCCGCCAAAAAGTCGGACATTTCAAAACTTGCACAGTGGCATCAGCAGGTCTTAAATAAGGGTAGGTGCGAGAATGAGGTGAAAAAGAGATAACGTCAGTACAGGATGTCATCAAAAATTCAATAGATTTGAAAAAAACCACCTTGCTATAGCCTTATGTCGGCCAAAAAGTCATACATTTCAAAACTCGAAACTCTCACAGTAGCATCGGCAAGGCCTAAAAATAGGATAGGTGCAAAAATGAAATAGAAAAAAATTTTAATTTCCTATTTTATTGACTTTTTTGGGATATAAAATGTGACTAAAACACCTTACTATAGCCTTACCTTCGGCCCAAAAAGTCCAAAATTTCAAACATGTCGAAAATACTCGAAACTCACACAGGAGCATCACAAGGGCTTCAAAATATGGTAGGTGTGAAAATAAAGTGAAACAACTATAAACGTCGTAGATTTTGGGGATTTTTCTTATCGTCGAAAATGTGAAAAAAACGCCTTACTATAGCCTTACCTTCGGCCCAAAAAGTGCACATTTTCAAACATGTCGAAAATACTCAAATCTCGCACAGCAGAATCGGCAGGGCTTCAAAATATGGTAGGTGCAAAAATGAAGTGAAAAAAGTGTAAATTTCTTAGTTTTTCGTGAATTTTTCGTCGTCCAAAATGTGAAAAAAACACCTTACCTTTGGCCCAATAAGTGCACATTTTCAAACCTGTCCAAAATACTCGAATCTCGCACAGCAGCATCGGCAGGGCTTTAAAATACGGTAGGTAGGAAAATAAAGTGAAAAAAGTGTACATTTCCTAGTTTTTCGTGAATTTTTTGTCGTCCAAAATGTGAAAAAAAACGCCTTACTATAGCCTTACCTTCGGCCCAAAAAAGTCCACATTTTCAAACACGTTGAAATTACTCGAAACTCGCACAGCAGCATCGGCACGGCTTCAAAATATGGTAGGTGCAAAAATAAAGTGAAAAAAGTGTAAATTTCCTACATTTTAAGTGTATTTTTTGTCGTCCAAAATGTGAAAAAAAACGCCTTACTATAGCCTTACCTTCGGCCCAAAAAGTAAACATTTTCAAACATGTCAAATACTAAAAACTCGCACAGCAGCATCGGCAGGGCTTTAAAAATATTTTAGGTACAAAAATATATTGAAAAAAGTGTAAACGTTTTAGTTTTTTGTGAATAATTGTCATCCAAAATGTGAAAAAAACGCCTTACTATAACCTTATCTTCGGCCCAAAAAGTCCACATTTTCAAACATGTCGAAAATACTCGAAA
>JAFBJU010001667.1:4608-206175 GCA_016785305.1 Colistium nudipinnis
GGTGAAAAAAAAAAAGTGAGAAATGTCATGATATAGTAGTCCAAAAAAAAAATATATATATATATATATATTTTTTTTTTAAAGACATTTAAAAAAAATGCACTTTAAATTTCAAACCTGAATCCTGTCTGTTAAATATGCACAGCAAAGCAGCTCAAAATCCCCCTTTAACAGCAACACC
The DNA here is from genome assembly GCA_016785305.1 of Colistium nudipinnis. NCBI lineage: Eukaryota > Metazoa > Chordata > Actinopteri > Pleuronectiformes > Rhombosoleidae > Colistium > Colistium nudipinnis. Next base: position 4,790 of record JAFBJU010001667.1, read on the forward strand.
ATAATCTGCAGTGGATGAAAATTGAAAACAGACAGAAAAAAATTATATTGGCTTACCAATGGACCACATCTACGCTTGTCCAAAAACAGAGGTAGGTTTCATATGGTGAAAAGTCTGCCTTTCTCATCACGACCCGTGTTGGAGTGCATGTTCACTCATTCTTATGGCAGGAATCTTTTCAACACCAGAGCTGAGGATTGTGCAGAGCAGTGGCCCCACAGGCCTCCTGATGAGGGCAGCAGAAGCTGGACAAAAAAAGTACAGAAAAAAAGACAGTAAGTTTGAAAAAAGTCTGGGTATAGTCAAATGAAGTGAAATGTGGGCCACTGAATTGCACACAAAAAGTGGAAAGTTGAAAACTTCTGCTACCAATCAAAAACAACCCTGAAGACTATTTTCCATGAACTGTAACCATTGTGAATGGGATGTAATTTGATGTATACTGTGGTCAGTGTTGTAATGAATTTTGACTGACTGGAATTATTGCCACACACACTTATGCAAATGTTACTAAAAGTTGCATCAGGCATTAAATATTTCGCATCATGTGTGAGCCAAGACTCTCCTGTTTGTTTACACAAAGATTATGTATAAAGTATTTTACACCACAAAACCTAATCCCGGCCTAAACCTAATATGACGTCTAGAAATAAGATTTGTCCTCAAAACCATATATAAATGTATGCAACAATTATCACATTTACCATGCAGAAGCTTAGAGATAATGCTTTTCTCATGTTCTCAAATAATTGCAGATCAAATACACAATAGTGAGAAGAACAGGCTATTAGATGTCATTGGACCTTTTTACTATTTTCTGAAGGTTACTTGATAAAAAAAAGTTACATCAGCATCGTCAAGTAATGTTTCTTTTACACGTTTATTCAATTTTACTGACGTTATCCTTTATTTAAACGAGGTAGAGAAGGTCAGTGGTTACATTGCAAGTAGATGTTTGTTTAGCTTGAGATCGATTCTAAATAGTAGGAGGAAATCACAGATTGACGCATTGTTGTAAATCATTCAAATTGCAGCACAATAATGACAGCGTGCCGAGGCCAGAAGTCTATCACTAAAAAGAGGGAGATTGACAGTTAGCCAAGAAAAAAAGAGAAGCGAATTGAACTGCCCTGTGTTTTTAGCCAGGAGCTCGGCCTTACTTCCCGGCCAGGTGCGTCGAAACGCGTCCTTGAACAACCCTGGTGGGATTAGCGGGGCAGGTACCATCCCCTGGTCCGAGGAGAGGGAGAGAGATAACGGCAAAAGCTGTCCGAGTCATCGTGCGGCATGGTCTGCTTGTTTTCACGTCTCATGCTACGTGCTTGAGCAGATCGGCCATGATGACAGATAAGGGCTCTTTGATAGGCTGCAGGTGCGCGGCTTTAATGAGCGTGAGCACCACCTCCCTTTTCTTCCCCTGAAAGAAACGCACCACAGACACCTGTCATCCGATGCTTCGCTGCACGAGCCCCCTAACCTAACTTCACTTCTTAAGCTAACCTGTCACTCAGCGAAAGCCTCTCACACACGCTCGCACGCACGCGCACACGTCGTATCTCGCACGCGCCCACGCCGTATCACGCGAGGAACCAACGCGACGTCAGCGCACGTGCTATTGAATGAAATAGTTTCCCGGAGCTGCCCAAGAAAACAACCAATCCCCGCCCGCGCGGGGCATTCCATGCAGACTAAAACAAACGCTCAGAGAAATGGAAAAAATAAGACCCTATGTCAGATTCAAGCTGGCCTGCACGTAGCCTGTTAGATGCCTGTTGTGGAGAGAGAGAGCGACAGAGAGAGAGAGGGAGAAACAGAGCAGACAGAGCAGACAAAGAGAGAGAGAGAGGAAGAGAGGAGATGTTAGGTGTTTGTTTGTGGGCACTACTTTCCCCTCATTCAGGGCCCAAGGTGCCAGGGGAATAGCTGGATGACGTGGGTTGTGGCCTGGGCAGGAAACATGGGGAGGAACTTGTGGCTTTATATTAAGTGCTGGGGCGGTTCGCAGGAAAAGATAACCTGTGTCTGTTGATATAGCAGGGAAGTGTGAATTCTTGGCAGATGCTCGATGTCGCAGGGAAGAACAGGCCACCGATGGCCTCCGCGTCTGATTCAATGGCTTACTGGAATTTCCTCGAGTCCACTGTGGTTTTGTTTGGGTGACTGTGATGGAGTGTTCCAGGAATGCTTGCAGGGACATTCCTGTTGTAAGAGAAAAGGTGTTTATTATGCAAGCGGCGATACAGTTGCAGTGGAGTGACCCCAGTCTGTCTTCTTAATGACCTATTGATTAACTGACCCTACAAGCACGCACACACATGCACACATCTATCTATTTATATTTTTTTTCCACAAACAGCATAGCATTTTCTACTCAATATGTGTAAATATTACAGCAGTCTACTTCCACTTTATTGTGTGAGAAATTTAAAAAAAAAATCCCATGTTGCTCCTAGTAACAGATTTCTCACACCAGTCACATTACTGTGCCCATATTCAGTATACAGTGTATAAAATATATTGTCTCACACACACACACATTCCATATCTAAATACTAATTGTCCATCTACATATTCTCAAGTCCACCACAATTTTTTTTTTTTTTTCAAAAAATCTTTTTGCATTTTAATTGTAAAAAAGTTATTGTTTAACTTTAAGTAAACACAAATTTAATTTAAAAGAAAAGCCATATATGTTTTTTTTATGATTACAAAAATAATTTGCATAGAATACTAAAAGATAGTAAATTATGGGTACCGGAGATTGACTGAAACATAAATATCCTGCTTGTCTGCCCCCAATCAAATCTCTAACCATTCAACCAAACAGACACCCAGTCAGCCAGTAAGTCAGCCAGCGAGCCACCAAGTCAAGCAGTCAGTCAGACACCCAGTCCGTCTGTCAATCTGTCTGCTGTTTAGGCAGGGTGGAGGCTCGTAGACAGACCCTTTGTCTGTGCAGAGAAGCCCCAGACACAACAGTGGCCAGCCCCGGCCCCTCACAATGGCCCTCCAAACAAAGGCCCACACACTGGGACAATAGGCCGGGCTCAGAGTGGGGGTGGACGGCTGAGCTGAGGTTACCCACCTGCACACTTCAGATCCAGACCCCACCTCCCCTCAAACCCACACCCACACACACACACAAGCGCACGCACCTAACCTGCTTTAAGAGCGGCTGCAGGTGTCTTCCTGTGTCAGTGGCAAGGGTAGGAAGCAGGGAGATGCTGTGCAGTGAAAGCATTCATTTGGGTTTTACGGCAGCAGATCTGCTATGACATAGACAGACACATTTTACACAAAGTTACCACATGTCACAGCGTGTCGCTCACATGACAAAAAAAATCTATTTACGAAATTAAGAAAATAATACAAATAAAAACGTCAAAGCACTGGAAAAAATACTATTACATTTTACTTAAATATTATAATATCAGTATTTAGTCTCTAAAAAAGGAAAATTATATTTTTGATAATTTATTTAAAATATTTCAAAAACATAGCATTTTAATTTTAATTGTATTATATATTTAAGGGATTTAAACAAGAGGTTCAAAAATACACTTTCCAGGTTATACAGTTTCTCGAATAAAAATTAAAAAAATGATTTTCTTTTCCCTTTAGTTATTCAAAATAAATGTAAAAAAAAAATATATAATTTGCAGAAAATACATTTAAGATGAAAAAACAATTTGAAACAACCAAATATAAATGCAAACACATTCTCTTGAACACATACACACGCGCACACACACACACACACACACACACACACACACACACACACACACACACACACACACACACATTCTCATAGCATATTTATACCGCTGTGGCCAGTGAAAAATTATTTAATAGGTATTTTACCTTGCAGCTGAGTGTCGTATCCATAAAAGCCATTCCCATAAGTTACTGAATGTTAATGGCTGCATCAAGTGGTCTGCTTTCTCCATTCTGCTTCTCATTGGAGAACCTAAATGTCAATCATCAGCCAGCTCAATCCAAGATTCACATCAGGAGTGTCCCTGCATTGTCAGGGATGCTTACACGTACAGAAATCTTCTTTGTACTTCTTCGTGCTTTGGAGCACTCCTTTTGGACTGGAGTTATTTTCTTATGATTATCTTGGAAAGCATATAAAAGAAAAAATATTTTCTCCCAAATGTATTTGTTATGGGAAATGTATAGTTCAAAAAGCCACCACGAGACGGCCAGATTAAATTTTCACTTTTAATTGATTGCAACACATTTTATAACCACACATTACAAAATGCACATCAAATTTTTTTATTTATTTTTTTATTATTTTTTTTTAAATCAGGCTCAGTTTGCAACCTTATGAATAAGAAAAAAAAACTACCAAAAATATGCTTTTACAAAATAAGACAATAATAAAGTAAATGCCACTTTGGATAACCGTAATCAAAAACCCATTTCTTATTCTACATAAAAAAAAACTTAGACATAAATAAGTTAGTATAATTTCTCAGTGTTTTTACAAAATTATGTACATAGGTACATTGCAAAGATTTACACAAATACACAGGCATGGTGACTGCATTTCTGAGATGAGCCGTTTTCGCTCTCCATCCAGGTGTACATTGGTCTCTTTGAACATAACCCACACTAAATAAAGGGAAGCTTTTAGATGCTCACATTTGCATCGTCAGCAGGCAAACAACATTGGTGAAAAAAAGTATTAACATCAATGGAATATTAAGTCTAGGTTATCACAAAGTAATACAATGTGAAGTCAACTAAGAAGCGAAGGCAGTGTTTGCAACCATACTGAAGCAACCATGTATTTGGTATTGTAGGACATTCAACCCTTAAAATAATACCTCCTCTCTGAAGGTTGATGAAACTATAGGAATACAGTCAAGCAACCTGTGCAGTTTGTACGGTCTTTGTCCTTCAATATCTAAGTACCTCACTACTCCAGAGAAAAACAAACACACAATTACAATAGGGTTGAGGTGCAGGACCAGTTGAGAAAAAAAAAAAAAAAACCAGTTGAAAAAAAAAAAAAAAAAAAAGCTATTCCAGATTTTAACTGATGCTAAGAGCACTTATGACAAAATAAATAAGACTTGATTTATATTACTCGAACCTTTTTCCTGTTTTGATTTCCTGGGGAAATGGATTTTGTAGAGGAACCTGCACTTGGTGACACTGAATTACAATAGGGTTGAGGTGCAGGACCAGTTGAGAGAAAAAAAAAAAAAAAAGCTATTCCAGATTTTAACTGATGCTAAGAGCACTTATGACAAAATAAATAAGACTTGATTTATATTACTCGAACCTTTTTCCTGTTTTGATTTCCTGGGGAAATGGATTTTGTAGAGGAACCTGCACTTGGTGACACTGAAATGACCAGAGGAAGCAAATATTACAAAAAAACAAAAGAACCAAAAACAAAACAAAACAGATGAGCTACATTTGTACCGTTCTTCACTGCTGAGTTGGGAAGGTGACGGAGTGAAAACACACTGTCAAGAAAGTGTAAGATGCCATGATTTTGCTTTTAAATGTAGCAATTAGGGATTAAGTCACACTGCCTTTTATAAAATAAAGTGTGAAAAAAAAACAGCATTTTGGAAACATGTATCAAACTACACTGCAATTCTTCAAGTCAAATCAAAATTCACACCTTTTTACATAAAGGATTTGTTTTCAAAATCATGTTTCTTATGTGCTACATATGGAGAAATATAATATATATTTATATATATTTATTTACACACAGGTAGTAAAAAGGAGCAAAAAAGGATAATTGCACACTGCTACATTGACTGCTTTTAGAGGCAGTAACTTTTTATTGAGTGCCACAACTTTAGTGTTTCTGTTCAGTGCTTCAACAGCGTCCTCCTCATCTCCAGGAGAGTTGATATGTTTCTGATGCTGTGTAGTTCCTCTCTCAAATATCGGCCAACACTGAATTTTCCCACACAAAAGGGATCACACATTGCTGGCCCCTGTGAGAAAAATGAGAGCAAAAAAAACAGGAGGTTGAACGACTTTGATTTACACTCGGTAGCATGCAACATGCAGAAAACGCTTTTCCAAAAAAACGAGAATGTACAAAAAGTTTGTGCAAAGGCCCACTTAACGTGTGGATGGAAAAAAATACTCCAGAGCTCCTGGTGCTTTTGACAAAACAACGAAGCACCTTAACAAAAACAAATAAATCAAGACTGTGTGCAGCAGTACAGTGGGATACACACTCCAGATTGCTCAGCAAGTGTTTTTCTCAAATAAGGATTTTTGTATACAACAATACTGATGCAAGTGCTTGAATAGTTCCTCTATCCATTCAAACCACTCAACATAACAATAGAACAACTTAAGATGGTTGGCTCTACATCAGACCTTGCACAGTCTAATATTTTCACATCATTTTAAGGTGTTTACCATAAGACAGAACAACCACAAGACATGCGGTGCATTTTTTTCTTGCTACATAGAATAACAAATCCTTTTCCCTTCCGCTTTCTTCTAATGTTTTGAAATAGTGCTGAAAAACGCCTAAAAAAAGACTGGGCTCTACCACAAATTTCAATGCAGTAAGAGGAAGGCATGTTTGGTGTCTGTCCTCTGCTGCAGCTTTGACAGTTCACACGCTGCCACGACAACGCAAATTTCATGTCGTTCGGCTCCACAGTCTCCAACGAGCACACTTGGTGTCAGACATGCACGCTCAACCGTGAGGCGTCTGTGAGAATGTGTGTGTGCGTGTGCCGAGTGAGCAGTTTGCCAAGCGTGTTGGTGTGTGTGTGTGTGTGTGTGCGCGCGCGTGTGGTAAGTGTGCACGCGCGCAAAACGTGCAGTTGGTGTGTGCAGTGTGAGCAGAGTGTACACACACGCACGCGCACACACACCCAGAGAGCGAGGCCGGCCCCTTTCCCGTCCCTGCTCTGCTCCGTGCTGAGGGGCAGTGGCTGCTGACGTGTTACTACTACACTGTTGTTCAGCACTTGTTGTTTACAGTGGAGTCGGAAACTCGGGCTCACCGCGGCAAGCAGCGGTTGTAGTAAAGGAAAAAAAAGGCGTAAATGAGCAGCCACGTTTTTTTTTTTTTTTTTTTCTATAAAGCTCCTCGGTCCTGCTGCGTCGATCACCGAGCATCGAAACAAGTCTGAGAGCAAAAATACGACTTTGACTCACACTACTATTTTCACTGAATGAGTGGAACCAAGTGACAACAGCGGAACCAACTGACAACACTTCAAAGGACAAAGTGTATGCCGTTAACAGGGCTGTGATCATTCGTTTAAACGATCTAATGTTAAAATGATTAAAACAACATGTTCGTTGTTTTTTCATACAGCATGTCTGAATGTAAAAAAACAACAACAAACGTGTGTGTGTGCATACAGTGTAGTATATGTACTAAGTGTGTTGTAAAACAAAAAAATGCTTACCGTGTGTCCTCCTTACGTCAGTCTCTTGGGACTGCTCTTTCTGGGTGTGTGTTCTGCAGAGTGGCTCAAACTTGGACAACTACGCTCATCTGAGCTAGTGTGTGACCTCTTGTTTTGGGCCGAGGCGTCTGCAAAAGCAACATTTTCCGTCAGTTGAAAAAAAATAAGAATAAACAGTTACTAAATACTGTCCCATTTTACTACCGTGATGAAAATATCAAATTATTTTTAACAGCTTTGTGTGTGTGTGTGTGTGTGTGTGTGTATATGTATATATATATTTAAATGTAGGTGCACTTGAGTGCCTGAAGAGTAATCATTCAGGCACGGATGCCTTGGCACACAGAAATGCAGTCGGGTGTAAATAAGGGTAATGTAAATTGTGGTGTAGTACCGTGACACGATCTCTTCCTGATCCCGGTGCGCTGCTCCGTACACTCCATCTGGCCGTCGGAGCGGCCGATGTCGCCTCCAGGAGCCGCCACCAGCAAACGGCTATGATTCCCGTTAAGATCCAAATTGTTATTCCCCGAGGAGCAGGCGCCCTTCTGCCTGCGAAGAGGCCGGGTGTAGAAATCCGGGACGTCCCTGCTGTCTACCACCTCCCACTGCAGCCTGTCGTTGACCAGCGGCGTGTTGCTGGCGAAGTCAAAGCCCCACTTGGCAGAGTCCGCCTCCTGCATCTCCCGCAGTTGTCCCTCAATATCCCATTCTAGTTCTTCGTGGTCCACCGAGCCAAAGAGGACCCTGCAGGCTGACGGCTTCGGGCGCTCCGGCACCCGCGGGTCCGTCCGCTCCAGCGTCGGGCTCCCGTTCGAAAGTCGAACATCGGACATTTTCCCCCAAAACGAAAGACGCGATTTCTCAAACGGGCCCGGGAGCGTCCAGTGTTCACAAAAACAAAAAATATACAGCAACAAAAAACTGCAAAAGAAAAACAACGGGTATCTGTGTCCTCGTCGCTGAGCAGGATCCAAAACAAGCGTGACGGGGACTTATGCCATGAACACGCCGAGCTGGAGACGCTAAAGGCAGCGATGCTATGGAGCCAAGGGTGGCCTCCGAGGGATTATCCACACAGTGTCGGGGTTCCACCGCCGCGGTAAGAATTCGGGTCCCGGGATGAGTTGAGCGCAGGAGAACCGTCTCAGAGCCCAATATGGCGATTGAGAGATGAACTCGGGATCGAGTGGAGAGCTTGACTTTGAAGGGTGGGGGGGAATGATTGACACACAGAGCTATTTAAATGTAAAGCGGGACGCTGATTGGCCACAGCGCGTAAGCCCGCCCACTCCTTTAAGGTAGACCAACGGGCTGCGCCTGACGCCGAAACAAGTTTTCATTCGTTTATTTTTGCAACGAAGATGAGACAGAATATTTACATTTGCAACTGTTATCCTACCTCAAAATATTTATTGTTTAGTTTATATTTTACCCAGAACAAAATAGCATTTAAATCGTTTACCGTTTTCCTTTTATCTTACCTAGGTCGAAAATATTTGACTTCAAAATCAGAATTGCCAAGTAATAATATTACAAGGAATTCTCTTTGGTCGGTTGGTGCAGGAAGAACAAAGGAGTAACAACAAATAAAGAATAAACACTGAATAACAGTATATAAATGTAATACGTGTATAAAATAAACCTAAACTTACATGATTATTGACAAAGCCTCCTTTAAAGCCAGCAAGAAATGTTTCAGCCACCCTTTTTATACTTATAAAAAGATAAATTTTAGAAATTCAAAAATAAAAGCTAAATTAAAAGCCTGGCAAAGCAATGACCAATGGGAGTTGAAAGAAAATGTTGAGGCCTGAAAATAAAACAAAAAAACATTCCACCTTAAAAACAACAGGACATTTCTGAACATACATAGGCTGAAGCTCTAAGGTGTGGGTCCTGCTCTTCTGCTAGAATATAAAATTATATACAATCCCAACCCCCAAAATGCCTGCCTGAACTATCCAATACATGCCAATAAGGACGGGAAAAAATTGAATTGACCTAGTGAATCATCATGGCATGGTATTTCCACCAACAATCTGGAGAGGAGCGAGTTAAATCAAGGTCACAAACGGCAGACCCTGTCCTCATCTCCACTGGCCCCCAGGAGAAAAAGAGAAGAACAGATGTAGGTCTGAAAAGCCAAGCACATCTCCACATTCAAGCAACTGCAAGTGCATGAAAACAATAATCCAAAAGTAAGGCCCTGTCTGAAGAAGGTCTGAAAGAGTTGGCTACACCAGAGTAAAAACTTGGTGCGTAGAGGGAAAATCTAGTTCCCATCTAGAAAACAAATATTCTTCTAAAGAAAACATAAAATGAACACAATCTATGGGGATAGGCTATTTGATTTTTGGAATCAATCTAAAATACCTTCCCTTCCCTCTGGTCCATTTGCACTAAACACCACCAAAATAGGAAAAACAAATAGAGTTGGACAGATGTTGACCTTGTATTTGCATCCAACTAAAAGAAAAAACATTGGCTTAAAATAGAATCATAACCTATTTGCGAGAAATGATGCAATTCAATTTTACTGTTAGTAATTATTTACCTATGGGGTCACAGCAGGCTATGTGGTGCAGCTGCGATGCCTGCAGCACCACTTTTATGAATGGGACCATGCTGCCCCCTAGTGTTCACTTAGCAAAATCCCTGTGACAGTACAAAGTAATCACGAACCAATATTTATATTAAATATTTTTTTAATATCTTACCTCTTCATAAATCAAATAGCTGTACATATGCAACCGCAGGCAATCACAAAGGGTTTTAGTAAAATCTAAATTTACCATCAACCATGATATCAGTCCATCCTTGTCTCCTCTCTGACCCTGTTGGCCTGTGGTCTCCTACCTTCCCAATCAGTCCATTACAGTAAACTGGTCCATTGCAGAAAGCAAGCAACTTCAGAGACTGAGCCACTTGATGATGTGAAAGTTCCTTTTGCCCACTCTGAGCAGGGTAAGTCCATTAGACAGGATGTGGAGTTTGGGAATCAGTATTTGCTCTGGTTTGTCTGTCCGCCTGTGGTTGATCCACACTGCTCCGTCCGTGACCATCTGATACCTGCACACAAACATAAACAATGTCAGTTAGGACAGTTTCCTCTTCATTAAAGCAAATCTGACACCAGACACACACGCTTTTTGCATTGTTGCAGAATACAGTCTAATTTCTGTAATTGTGTTTTTATATTATTGTGTTATTTATAATGTCTATGCTAGTTTTTTTTTGCCTTGAATTGGATTGGATTCAAAGAGAGTAGGATTTGAGTATTTACCCTCTGGGTCCCTCTGGGATTGCACTGACTCTGCGGCAGGTGTCCATCACTGTGGTCCCTGGCTCCAACAGCATCTCATGGAAGGGCGCCTCCCTGAAGAGCTCCTGAAGCTCATCGTCACTCATTTCCTCCAGAGCCTGCACACTGCTGTGGTACAGTGCGTTGGTACATCTGCAATGAAAATATTAAATATGACTTTCCCTCTTTGAATGGGTAAATTATCCTGTCTGCAGTGAGGTCAGGGGTCACTGGCAGCTACAGAACAGGGACCTATGAGGATAAGTCAACTTTTAAATTACAATTATTTATTCTCCAACAGACTGAGTTCCTGCTTCCTTTAATTTGATGACCCATGAAAAAAAACATGTGCATACCTGTAAGAAATATTCCAAAATGTCGATTGAATGAAAGAGCATTAAATACCACCTAAAAGAGAGGCTGAAAACAAAGTCTGAGCTGACCTCTTCGCAGATTCCAGGCCCTCCTTTCCATGCACCAGCTTTGTAACTTCTGCAGCCAATCGCTTGTGTGCGAGACGTTTGCCTGGATCCTCTCTCTGCTGCTCCATCAGTCTCTCCACCTCTGCCATGGGCAGGAAGGTGAACAGCTTCAGATACCTGGGAATAATGACACAAACCAAAATAGGTGAATGGTCCATGAGTACCTGCTCATGGGATGCCTTCAGATCATACAATATGCATCACTTTATGTGTACATACCCTTCCACACTGATATCAGGCTGCCGGAGAAAGAACTGATACAGTTCAAAGGGCGATGTCTTGTCTCTGTTGAGCCACACTGCGTTGCCTGCTGTCTTCCCCAGCTTGTCCCCCACAGAGCTAGTCACCAGGGGGACGGTCAACCCATACACCTCCTCACCACTCACTCTGGAAAAATACCAAGATTTCAAGTGATACTAAATTATTTGGGGAATAACAATATAATACATATATTTTTGGCATCCTAGTTCGCGTGCATCGTCATGACTTAAAATACCACGTTAAACTAAATAGTGTGGGAACATAAAACCTTAAAATGTGTAACTTAAGTTTGTGCCTTACGCCTGTCAAGTGTTTTATTTGATCTGCTTAATGAAAGAAAAATAAATTGAGTGCATTACCATCCATTGTGAAAAACGAAAAATCTAATCACGTGCTACTTCCCTGGATAGACGTGTTCAGTATGAAAACTGGGCTCCAAGCTACGAGTATAAACCCTTCAACCACACTTCCTTCTGTGTTAACATTTACGAATAGACGTTCCAATGAGCAGGTTTGCTTTCTCTACACACACACCACAGGAGCTACAGCAACACGTGTAAGACCTTGTAGGACACTTACTTGTGAATGTACTCGTGTCCAGACATCATGTTACCCAGCTGATCGGTGCCTCCGAGCTGAATCCTGCAGCCGTATACCTGGTTCAGATGGTGGAAGTCGTAGGCCTGAAACACCTGGTAGGTGAACTCGGTCAGGCTCATGCCATCCGCGCTCCGCAGCCTGGATTGCACGCTGTGGCGGCTGAGCATGGTGCCCATCCGGAAGTGGCGGCCGGCCTCGGACAAGAAGGCCACGACGCCCCGGTCCTTGTACCAGCTCAGGTTGTTGAGCACTGTCACGGATCCCAGCGCCCTGGAGGAGCCGTGGAAGTGCAGCTCGTGGTTAGTGAAAATCCGGTGGATGCTGTCCCGGATGCCGTGGGTGTTCTCCTCCGCAGTGTCCGCCGACAGCCGCTCCCGCTCGCACGTCTTCCCGCTCGGGTCCCCGATCTGCGCAGTGGCGCCTCCGAGCACGGCGAGTACGTGGTGCCCGGCGCTGCGAAAGTGCAGCAGGCCGATGATGGCTAGCAGGTTGCCCACATGGAGGCTGTCGGCCGTGGGGTCAAAGCCGCAGTACACGGTCTGAGCGCCGGACCCGAGCAACCGGGGCAGCTGGTCCTGAGCTGCGCTCTCCGGGAAGGAATCCTTCAAAACACCTCGTTTGTTCAGAGAGAAGAGTAGTCCGTTGTGTGCAGAGGAAGAACAGTGGGACTTTGACCCGAGAGCGACGCGAAGACGGGTTATTCCGAAGAGAATACAGGATCCATGCCGCGATAGAGCGCCGCTCTTTCCGACCATGGACGCCGCCATGTTGGACAATGTGAGTTCTTCTTCTTCTTGTTGATTTCTTATTGGCGGTTGGCAAATAACACTGTGGTGAACTACCGCCGTCTACTGGTGTGGATGTGGATCGGAGTTCTAAATATTTCTTTTTTATACTCCAACACAAAAAAGTAATAATTATAATAATGACAACAAATAATAAAATGATGAAAGTTGCCTTAAATGTTATATTCTATTCATTTTGTCCAAATGAATTTAAACAAAAAGTGTCCAGATTGTCTTTTGAACAGATCGTAAAATGTAAACAGGAAGATGTATGACGTTTGTTGGGAGAAGAGCGCCCCCTTATTGAACTGGTTCCTAAAGGACAAGGTCCTCCTGTGGCTGCAGACATTATTTCAAATATAGATACTGTGATTACTACAGTGATTTCTGTAAAAACTAAAAATCACTTTATTACGTACGTAGGTAATATACCATATTATTTTGTTAATTAAAATTCCCTTATTGACGGCAGACCAATAGATGGCCTCCAGCTAAAAAGATAAATATGGATGTGCTACTCTATCAAAGACACATACGTAAATAATTACACCATAGAAACCATAGCTTCACTGTTGCAAACGTGTTAATTTTCATGAAATCATTCAATCAACATACAAGTAATAGGGGATTTCCTAAATCAATTTAATTTGACATCCATTCAATGTCAACTTAATTCATTGTTTAAATGACTAGATATACATTCATCAAACATTTACAGTATCGTTACCAAGCCACAGTACACATGTACAACACATCCGATGTCTCTTTGCATAACACTATAGCCACGAAAAAAACAAATTCCAAAATCAAATACCTAATTCTTTCAATTACTGCGCCCCCAAGGAAACATTTGTTCTGTCAGTTTTGGGAAATAAAAAAAGTTTATATGAATCACTATTGCTGTTGGTGTTTGTGTGCTTTAAGGCAGAGCACGAGAAACTTATTCTGGATAGAATAAGGGGAGACAGATAAAAGGAAGAACAGTACCTTTCTATGTCCTGAGCTAGTTCAACAAAGGAAGACTAGGTTTCCCTGATACAACTTAAAATGTCCCTTGTCAATTCAACACAAAACAAACATTCCTAAAGGTAAGTAGACATCACAAATTTACACTAATTCTCCTCATGGGTCTGGCCCAACTTTTCCAACCATTCCATTATGTTTTAAGTCCGTCCTTTTTAGTTGTTTTTTTTTTAAAACAAATCCTTCATTGTTACTGTAAAATGAAACTCAATAGCACATTTGTGCATCGATAAAATGCTCCAAATCTGCTGCCACATTACTTCTCGTCTGCGTGGCCCAAGTGTGCCACCAATGGCTGAATCTAGCTGAAGACAGCTTACTGCTCTATACAATTCTAAAAGTGTTTGTGCACAAGTCAAGTTTTTTTCTCTCGGAATCTCTAGTGTCGTATGGCTTGGGCACACACTAAGGCACAGATTGTTTGCGGTCTATCTCCCAGCATACTTGGGAACTCCAAGTCCCAGGACTCTGCAAGGGAAAAAAAACCAAGCTGCGATTTTTTTTTCAATGAAATCTGCATGTGGGATAGACACTCGCATGGCAGATATGAGACGTAAGAGGGAGCTTGACGTGTGTGTAATCTATTCGTGGCTTAAGAAATATTAGGTGGGTTATTACGACCTAGCAGCGTGTGAATAGAGAAAAGTCAAAAAAAGTGTGGCAAAAACAGAATTCTAAAACATATACTGCATTTTCCTAACTGCATCTTCTTTGCCTTAATGGCATGTAATGTGGTAGCAAACTGAGGACATAGATTTTCCTTCGTTTGACCAACAGAGGCATGTGATCACAAAACGACGAGGCAGCTACAGATTCTGATGAGAATGATACAATTCTGTGCATATATGAATTACCTCTTTGTTTTTCATGTGGAACCTGAGAACTGACTATAAAAGTTGAATAGCAGTATCATGTGATCAGTGCTGAGTTCTGGCTTTACCTTTTAAATGATAAGTGTAGTTATCATAGTTTTCGGAGGTCATGTAGATCAAGTCTGAATCAACTATCCAAAGCTGTAAACTTGTATGGCCCTGCACAGCCCTGTAAGCTTTCAATTTAAATCATGAGTGCATAATTGAACAGATAAAGGATGTACAGTTGAAAGGAACTCAATGCATATTGTAGCCTTGATGGTTCCCTCTATAAATGTGACGAAAGTGATGAGTAAAAGCAATGTCCCCAATGGGATTCAGATCTGTGGATTTTCAGATGACCAGTTGCCCTACTGCCCTTACGTTCATTTACACTGAACTTCGTGCCATTTCAAACAAACATTAATCTGATTTAGACATACAGTACAGATATACTTTAGTATAAAAATATGATCCAATTCAATTGAAACACAATTGTGTGGCATTTAAGCAAATAAACGTATCGTACATGACTACATTTACTGTAAAATTTGAAACATTTAAAAGTATTCACCAAACAGAGAAATACAAAATTTGATCATCATTAGTACCTTGTATACCTCAGGAGTTAAAAGCTGGGGCACGCAGGCAGAGGTGATTGTTTCCAGCTATGTACAGTACACCTTGTCTATGCAGTGTGATGCAATTCTTAACACAGGGTCCATTTCTCGTGACGGGGTTTAAATCGATTCGTGATTTTAGGAGATTTTGGTTTGGGCAAGCAGATGGCGGGGAGAAAGCACTCTCAAGTCCACATATACTTTACATTAGCCAAACTATCAGTCTAGCACGTGTCCACCATCAACATCCCTTTACTGAACACCTTCTTTAACAAAAGAAACGCAGGATGAGAACAAAATATAGGAGTGGTGTCTTCACATGCACAGATCGAGGACAAAGAAAACATAAATGATACCATATGGAAATGTTTTTTGGTCTTCATCCATCACGACAGAATAACCTTGTCTCACGTGAAAAATACCTTGCCTCATTTGTTTGTTTTTTTTCGCTTTTTATTAAGTCTGACCGGACTGAAGTGCGGACGACCACATGCTCGTGTTGGCCTTTGTTTTTTCACTTTTCAGCCAAAATGGGACATTTCTGAAACGTGTACCTGTCACAGTGTCGGTTTTGAGGCCACCGCATTTTCCAAATAGGCTGTGGAGAGGTCATTTCAAAATAAAAACGGGCCCACAAGACCCCTGAATCAACTGCATATTCGGACGACCAAACACAGCCTACGAAACACAGCATAAGGCCGAAAGGACTGGTGGGAGAAAGACAAGCCAGAAAACGTAACGATGAAGAATGTGCCTTAGGTGCGTTAGAAATTCAGACGCGGATTAAATCATTTCGAATAAATCTGCTGCGAGTCTGCCTGTATTAAGGTGGCAAGGCGGTTTATCTCTGTGTTAGCCCTTGAATACGGGGACACAAAACGGGGAAGGAGTGCCAAAAAGTCTGTGCACAGGTTTTTTGCCAACAAAAAACAGTCAACAGAGGTCCAGTATAAAATAATATCATAGGAACAAATCACAGGCGTGTTTGCGCTTCATATCTGCATTGTGGTACATGTAGACAGAGAATCTGCAGCCGTGGCAAATGCAGTCCGTCAAAACCATCCGATGCTCTTATTACCGTCAAGGCTTTTCGCTTTCCTTATTCTGAGGTGTAAAAAATACCATCGTGTTAACAGATTGTGTCGAATAACGCAATGGGTCAAAGTCTCAACCCTGTCTCGGAAGATGAAAAAATAAACAATGTGAAAGATCACAACCGTGTAAAAGTATGGCTAAGAAGACTGACGGTAAAAAAAAAAAAAAAAAGTGACGTTGAGAAACCTGGTGACGGTTGCGTCTCTGTGCATGGAGAGCTGAAGAAACCGGACAACCCACCTCTTACTAGTAGCCGATTTGGCAGAAGCTGCCGGCCTCCAAATCGGTGTACTGCAGGTGTGGGAACTATTCAACTGTTCAATTTCTTCCCGGGTTTTTGTCAAGGTTAAGGGTCAGGAGGGGGACGACCGCCGAGGTCACCTCAGAGACATATTAGCATTTATCCAAGAGTTTGGTCAGCGATTGCATAAACTCGGGTCTACACAGGGCCGGAATCAGCTTTACGCCGCAACTCTGCTCACATGACTTCTCCGGCCACACGGCGGCGCGAAGAGCACCGCCCCGCACCTACGGGGTTCATCGGCCTTTTGCCTGGGCCCGAAACAGGACCTCTTGTGCTGACCAAATCTAACTCTGGCTGCATTGGGCGGGTTTCAGTGGTTCAACCCTAGCTTATGGAGGACTCGGCGTCTCCCCTGAATAAAAAAAAAAGAAAGAAAGAAGGAGACGTTTTTTTTTTTTTTGTAAAGTGCCTCTCCCGCTTATTCCTCCGCGTTTTCTTTGTCAGTACATGTCTCTGTAGATCTCCTGCAGGAGCGGGTGCAGCGAGGTGTCCTCGGTCTTTTTGATCTCCTGCACCAGCTGCGCGTGCTCGGTGACCAGCTGCCGGAGGTCGGCCAGTTTCTGCAGCAGCTTGGGGAAGAGGAAGGAGTCGTCCGGGTGGTTGGCCAGCAGATGGAGCTGCAGCACCTGCACGATGGTCTCCTGCATCCGTTCGATGTGAGCCACGTTCACCAGGCCCGGTCGGTCTGACCACGGTGGAGCAAAGGGGAAAAGAGTGAACAGTTCAGGAGCAATTGATCTAGAAGGCCTTTATAATGTGTGAAGCAACTGTTTTAAAACGGTTCAAAATTAGATAAAAAAACAAAAAAAAACAGCAAATTGTCAGCATCCTTTTCCCTGCGCTCTCACCTCCGCAGCAGATGATAGCAGCCACAAACAAAGCCAGGTCGCTGTCGTCCAGCTCCAGCGCGTTGAACTTCATGGCAAACTGGAACTTCGGCTCCATCATCTCGCTGAACGGCCGCCGCAGGCTCTTGAGGAATTCCCGGGTGATGAAGCCCGAGCCGTACGCCACCAGCAGCCCGTCCTTGTTCATGCTGGAGGCGAGCATGGCGAAGAGGGCCTCGTACACTCCGTATTTCAAAAGAGTCACCTGGTCGTTGAGGTCCAGGCTGGAGAACCCGGGGACGGACTTGGCAAACTCCGTGAGCTCCGTAACCGTTTCCACGGATGTGCATTGGCAGCAGTGGAAAATCCGAACCTCCACCTCCTTGTCCTTGAGCGCTCCCGCAGAGCCGACCATCTTCGCCACCAGCGTCTGCTCGGCCAGCTGCAGGGTGTCCATGTCGTGGATGACAAATGGCTGTGGAGAAGTGGAGAAATGATTTGAGCTGTGCGGCTGAGGCGTGGTTCAAGAATATGTTTCCAATTGCAACCTACGTACGGCAAAAAACACACACCTGACCCAACTTGACTGCATGAATATGGAAAAGAAAAGCGGAATAAGCAAACGTCTCCGCGTGAAAAACTCCAGTGACTGTGGTGTTGACACATAGTCTTTACTGAGAGGGGAAACAAAGCCCCAGAGCCCGTATTGACAATTACAGATTTCCACAGTGACATAAATACCCTCCTTGAGCCTGCAGCTATATATTTATGAATGTCACTTTTGACCCACTGGAGAAGGTTTCAGGTACAAATAAGTCGGCTATTAATATACGCACGGTTAAGGTCGACAGTGATGCATTGTCAAGACGTTCCAAAAAGACCACTTTCACGATATGACCACGCCTCCATTGACAAACCATTTTTATTTTTCATTAGCGAAAAAAGATCCCAATAATGTTGCAGGAGTACGTAAAAGTGACAAAAAAAGCTGCGTCACTGTTCCTGCGGAGGCCAAGTTCCGGCATCTGACGAGCCGCTCCACCTGCTGCTGCACATCGTTCCAAAGCTCTGACTCAATGCTGTGCTAAACGTGGGCTAGAGTGGCAAGGGAGGGTAGGAGGGACGCGACGCTCAGCTATTTTTGGGTATGTCCTATGTCCACACGGCCTTCAATCGTCATGTAGTGCTCATTGGATTCTTCACAACAGCGAAAAAAAAACAAAAAAAAAACACGTCACCAACTGACCACTCGTCACAACCAAAGGCATTTGTCGACAAGGGCAATGTCAAAGCTTCATTTCGTCCGACTCCTTGTGGATGCTCAGAGCAGTTTAGGCCCTTTCCCACAGAAATGATAAATGCAACCTATTCGGAAAGAAGATCTCGGAACGGGTCAGTGACACCCCTACTCCTCCGGAAGCTTTACGATCGCAACGCTGCAATAGAGGCACAAGCGGTGAAATAAAGGAATGAGCCTGCAACCATTCTATTGGTCACGGCTTAAATCAAGTTTTTCCTTTCGTGCCACCGAGCCACCAAAAGTAGGCTCGGTAGTCGTGGTCATAGTCATCGCAGTTTTAAATAAACAATCTCAATCTTTTAATTCCCAATTATATATACACAGTACAATGACACTGTCGAGACTGTAAGTGCCGTGATTCACTGCAGAACCAGTTAGGTCAGACAATAAAGCTGGGTGTCAACAAAGCCAACACTGACACTGTTACGCCTCAGTATTCCTCGCCCACATTGAGACGGTTGGGCCGGGAAAATGTTCTGCCTCAATTACTAACTACACCCCCTTACCCCCCCACCCCCCCTTGGACCCATCACGTATGTATTTGGTGAGATTTGAAAAAAAAACACAGAAACAGAAACAGGAGGTGGGAGGCAACGTGATGGGCCTCGCACACTCGCTCCTCATCTCGTTTCAGTGGCCTCACCCGGCCGCTGTGTTGGCTTGCGCTACAGATTGAGCAAGCTATTTTTGTCACCGGGTGGCTGCACATCATCTCCGAAGTAGTGGCTGCCAGTTCATATTGAGACATGAGGTTGATTGCAAATTTTCCGCGCTGCTCAGATTGTGCTGCAATCACTGCAGTGGGGGAATAATTACATTATAAACGACAGGGATACGAGGGGGAGTCCCGAACACACAATCCGCACGCACACATCGACATACGGGGGTGCTGGTCTTGCCGGTGAGTATGGTTCGAGCCTTGGCCTTGTTCATGTTGAAGTTCTTGAGGTAGGCCTCGTAAATCTGTCTGGCCAGTGTCTTCTGGTCGGCGATCTGAGGGTCTTCCACCTCCCTGTCCCCCGTCACCATTTCCGCCTTCAGCTTCATCTTCTCCGACTGGGGCATCCGACCAAAACGGATGGCTGTGGAGAGCAGAAAGAGACGAAATAACCACAAGATAAAAAGTGTGTCATCAAAGCAGACAAACCTAATCAATGGTGCCTTTATCGTGTGGATCGTAAAAAGGTTAATTATCAAAAGTGCTGTGTGAAGAGCAAAGACAATTCACAGAGACCATTTAAAAAAGTCTCGGTGAATTTAAAATAGCCCGAGCGCCACAAAACCACACATGTATCACAAATCGCTATTTTAAGATGATGATATCTGGAGGAATCGTTTTTTTTCAACACCTCGAAAAGACTCCCCACAAAGTAAAATGACACCAGGCTGGAGTCAACACGTGTGCCAAGGCGAAAAAAAAAGCAAAGCGCGACATCCGTCCCATTTTTCTAAAATAGCATCGCTGAATATGCAGAATCCATTTGTTTCCTGACAAAACGAGGCAGAAGGGGGGAAAAACAGAAACCTTTCTGTCCTTTCTTTTTTTTCCTCCCTCTGCTTTAAAGCCCCTGAAGTTCGTACTTCGGAAATATGAAAAATGTCGCCGAAGCACAATCGACGTGTGTTCAATAAAACCTGAAAAAATGATAAGTGAAAACGAGCCATTATGTGGCGTGTTACGAGTAGCTCTTGTTTGCGCGAAGTATGTTACAACACCATACGAGATTTGTTTTTCTACGTGAGGATGCCGGCATCTCTCAGACGGCCTGATCCCATTGAACTAATGAGATTAGGGGTGAACTGTTCCTCGCCCTACCAAGCCGTACACACACACACACACACACACACACAAATACACACAATTCTGAAAACCAGCTGGACCAAGAGCCTGTATTTACAAGACTTTGGAGCAAAAAAAAAAAAAAAAAAGGAGATCTGATTCCCCTGTTGACCCCACCAGCCGACCGCTGATGAAATAGCCTGGGTGCGAGCAGGACGGCGCGGGGAATGAGGTGCCTGGCTCGCAGACAGCGCGAGGAGGGCCCATTAGATTACAGCTCACAAAGTGGATGGATCCTCTGAAGCTGCCAAAGCTCCACAGCAGTCGCCTGGGCGGGAGCCAGGTCTAATTAAGATGAAAGAAGGTGAGTGATGCTAAGCTGAGCGTAAGTCAATTTTCCTCAGAGCCGGTGTGAGGGGATGAGTCTGCGTCGGAAGTCGGGGGGGGGGGTGGTCTATAGGTGGGAGGGGGCCGGTACACAATTCTGAAAACCAGCTGGACCAAAAGCCTGTATTTACAAGACTTTGGAGCAAAAAAAAAAAAGAGGAGATCTGATTCCCCTGTTGACCCCACCAGCCGACCGCTGATGAAATAACCTGGGTGCGAGCAGGACGGCGCGGGGAATGAGGTGCCTGGCTCGCAGACAGCGCGAGGAGGGCCCATTAGATTACAGCTCACAAAGTGGATGGATCCTCTGAAGCTGCCAAAGCTCCACAGCAGTCGCCTGGGCGGGAGCCAGGTCTAATTAAGATGAAAGAAGGTGAGTGATGCTAAGCTGAGCGTAAGTCAATTTTCCTCAGAGCCGGTGTGAGGGGATGAGTCTGCGTCGGAAGTCGGGGGGGGGGGGGGGGGGGGGGGGCCGGTCTGACGTCGAGTTCAATCACGTGGTCCACCGTCGTGTGAGTTGTGAAAGAAGATTTCAGCCAATCAACATTTTTTTTTTCATGTTCGAGTCAGACGGATTTCTCTGGATGGGTTATTTTCTCATTTTCTGCAAAAATATGAATATTAAAACGTTCAATCCCTTGTGTGTTTTGTGGTAATAAATCCACTAAGCTGCTTTGTCTGCAGAACAAAACGAAGGTTGTTGGTTTGGCATTTGAAAAAAAAAAAAAAACAAGCATTAAAAAGCATTATAATATAAAATAAATGTTTTGTGGTATTCCTAATTATCAAGTTTGGTTAGTCCAACCCCTTTAAATTTAAACATCTGGAACATTTCCCACAACTTTAAAACGTTACCCTCCACTTTACAACAAAAGCATAAACTAAAACAGATTTGCTGAACAATAAACTGCTGACCCCCTTTGGAGAGGAAAAAACGCGGACTGATCGTCAAATCGATGAGATCTCAGTACAAACTGGACCGCAAACCGCCCAAATTAGAAGCTCTGTGGTCCCGCAGCGTCTCAGACTACCATGCCTCCAAATATCCGATTGCACGCGCGTCTCACATCTCCTTCCTCCCCATCTATGGTTACCTTCAGGCCCATGAAACCCAATACACATGTACCGTGAGAGGAAGTGCGGCCAACAGAAATATTGCTATTGCTGCGCTATACGGCACTATCGCGATCCAAATCTGAGCACTGCCTTGAGGAAGTATTGGAAGAGCTTCCTCTAGTCAATAACCCCAGGAGACCAAACAGAAGACACTAAATCTAGTGCTTTTTCCAGGGAAAATGAACACAGAGACACATACAGACACACACCATCTCCAAATTCTGTGTCAATGGGGACATGGACCCAGACTCAGGGTCAGGGTGCCGTGTTGCATGATTACACTGAGTAAACAATCCAGAATCTTACACGTTGACCGCAATACTCCATAGTTCACAAACAAAGACCAGCAACCGGGAAGATGAAATCTAATCTAAACCTTTAAAAATAGACAAGTCGAGATTTGCAGATCATAGACGATGCAATTGCAGACAGATTAGGAAGCCAAGAGTTGCTTTCAAGGATTTGGGAAGCCCAAAGATTTTGATGCTTGACGATGGGCACCCTGAGCATGTGCAGGATTGGACAAATGACCACACAAAAAAGAAACGAGTTGTTTTGAGTCCATGAAGGCCGCCACTTATTAGGAAATCATTTGAGCTGAAATGGTTTCAATAGACAAGCATGATTTATAGGGAGATCCATTAAAAGAGACATTTCTTTTATTATTATTATTATTATTTTTTTTTAAATCAGATTTAACCGCAGATTTGTGTATCATTTTTGTGCCTGTCATCTCCGTTCATTCAGCGGCCTTCAGTGGAAACCTACATTGACAGAAATGTGTTAGTTCACATATTTGCGCTAAAATGCGTAGGAGATTCAGCCATTGCAAGGCAACATGACTCGAGCACTGGGAGAGCAAGCACTGCAACTGCACGAGTTCCAGATCATGCAGAAAAACACAACCTCAGCAAAGGTGAAAACAGGTGAACGTTGTGTGGTATCCCGGATTAGCCTTCACTTAGTGACCTGTCTTCACGTGCAACTTTACCCCCAGCTGTCGTATTAAAATGCTTATTTGTGCCATTTGTGTGAATACGTGCCCGTACACATCTTTGGCACGTGCACAACTATGAACGAAGCGTGCGTGTGTGTACCCGCTGCTGAATTCGATGCCCCACCCCGACTCACCGTTGTGGGACATGCCCACTGACAGGCACTTCTGGAAGCGGCAGTATTGGCACTTGTTGCGGTTCTTCTTTTGGATCTTGCAGCGGCGCTCGCACTTGTCGTACTCCAGTTTCAGACGGATGGTACGCCGGAAAAAACCCTGGAGAAGCAAAGAGAACATGTTATAAATACCGCTCCCGTATCATTATCATTATTATTATTATTATTATTATTATTATTATTATTATTATTATTATTATTATTACTATTATTATTATTATTATTATTATTATTATTATTATTATTATTATTATTATTGTTATTGGTATAATTATTATTATTATAGTTGTTGTACCAAATTCTGAGCTTCACCAAAACTTTCTCCTGGCTTACGCAACCTTTGATGTGGAAGAGATGGACGCAGCGCTGCTGTTGTTGGACTGAAGGTAGGAAACGGCCAGGGGGAATTGCTTAATAAAATGTATTCAAAACTGTCTCGCGGTGTGCCAAGATATATACAGACACTCGAGCAAGATTAATCAGGATTACGAAGACATGATGCAAGCCTACGAGCACATGTTAAGTAACTCCGACTGGCGCTCTCACCCACTGACCCCGCCCCCCGGACATGAAGCCGGGACGGAATTGGAACTCGGCCAAATGGACTTCACGCGCGTCCAGGGTCAGCCTCCTCCTATTACATTTCCATGACCCAATGACATGCAGATGAGAGTGTGCACTGCATGTGCATTCAAAGTCATTTTAAACAAGACAACTTCTAGTACTATCTCCATTTTTTTTTTTTTTTAATCATTGATCTGCCACGCAACACTCAGTCCTTTCTTTCTTTAGTTGGCCCATAATGCTGCAGCTCGACAGTCAACATATACTCAAAGTCAACGCTCTTTTTTTTATTGATTTCAAAACTTTATTAGTCACCTACGAGGCAGTGGGCCAGGTCATACACAACCTGGCCCCTGCTTACATAACTGCGATGTGGAACCCGTAGCCCAGAGGTGGGCCTCGGTTCATCCACCAAGGTCAGCTATCTATTCCTCGTTCCTATTTTAAAGAGGCGACTGAGCTTTTGAGGCTGTATAGCTCCCAAGCTCTGGAGTGTTTGTCATTACACAAATACTTTGTTCGTAAATGTAAATTATGTAACTGCCTTACAGGTGTGTGTGTTTTTCTGTACGTTACTGTGAGGGTAACGGTTATTTTCACTGATGTTGTGTAAAACCTTTTAGGGGCTTGACCGCAACGAACTTGACAGCGGTGGTGTTTGAAAAAAGGCAGAAACCTCCGAAGGACAATGCCACAGATATGATCGAGAATTGCGGACTTCGGCTTGACCTCGAGTTGCAAGTTGGGGCTTTACCATTAACGACTAGGCATGCCATAGGTCAAACCTTTAATCACTCCCTCCTAACTCGAGATGTTCGACTAAACCAATGTGCCTTGACTTTTGTGATAACCTGTTGCTTTACACTCCCACAACTTAACCCTGACGCCGACTCGGACCCGTAGACGTTGATTGGCTTTTGTGCCGTATGGATGCATAAAAGCACCGAACACCACACGTAATCCCCCTACACACTTTCACCGCTCTGGTGTAAACGTTTATGTGACAGTATGTCGCCATGCTGGGAGTTTCACGTTTCCCTTCTCATCCATTCGTGGATTTTCAGAGCGGAGTTGAAGTTAAAGCCTCCCGCTTCAGTTCCTACTTGTACCAACAGCGAATAAAGAAATGCATATATGCCATAAATATATGCATAGATATACTGTGAAAGGATGCATAGGTCAAACACAGCAGCACAGCGCATGGACAAACACCTCAAACAACAAAGGCCTCTGTCATGACATACCTCTCAAGAATTGGCCTTGGGTTGTTCTCCAACAGGACCGGTCAACAATTAACCGACAGATTATCGATCGACCACGTGTGAAGGCGGAGTCTGATATTTCTGATGCTCATCAATAGTGTTGTCGTGAAATTGATTAACGGCTGGTCAGAGAGCTGTGAATTTTGGACTTGTCTACACTCGAGCGTGGGTGACTTTGAGAGGAAGGAATTGATGGCTCTTGTGCGGTGGAGGAGAAAGCAGATTGTCATCTCAACACATCTCTCGTCCACACACACAGGACAAGAGAAACCACTGGAGGAGGAATTGTTTGACTATCTTGTGTGTGTGTGTGTGTGTGTGTGTGTGTGTGTGTGTAGATGACCTCCATCTCACCTTGCAGCCCTCGCAGGCATGGACTCCGTAGTGGTAGCCCGAGGCGCGGTCAGCACACACTCGACACTCCAGACTGAGCGAGGAGGAGGACGAAAGCTCCTCCTGGCCCGCTGCCACGCCGTAAATAACCGATGAGGGGCTGGACGCTGGCGTCAGGGCATCTACAAAAGAGAAGCGCGCGCTTTATTCAAAATCCACAATCCTAGAGAAGCGTAGATAGTGACTAAATGGACACTGCGTGTCGTGCACCCAAAAGGTACCGACATATATTTTTTTTTACACCCTAAATCCTCCGAAGAACGATGCGCACCGTTTGTGGGGAAAAAAGGCTTCACGCCGTTCGGTAAAAAAAATAAAAAAATGGGGATCAGTATATTGCGTTAGCAGGAGCCAAATTGAAACCTGTTATTATGAATTCATCTCGATTGTGAATTCTCTATCACCCTGCGGTAAAGGGCCAGGGGAATTTAATTTGCGGTTTGACCTCCTCGCTCCAACAAAAAACAGCCCGTTCCAACGGAGAGACCGGAGTCCTGAGCGTGACGCCTGTGACGGCGGAATTTGGAGTTGCATTACTGATCATCCTAATGGAAAACCGGGTCACGGGTGCCTCGCCACGGGGCTGCCAACAGTTTTTCTATTTTGCACCTTGGGAAGAGAGCGCGGCTGGGCTGCGCTGGCGAGGACGCAAATAGCAGAGATTGATACGGTACAAAACAGTGGCACCAAGTCAAGCCACAGGAGTGGGTCGAAAAAGATGCCAGGCCGGGTTAATAAGCAGAGTTTGGCGGCGGAGCTGGAGCTGTGTGCTCGTCTGGTGCGCGCGCCCCTGGTTGGAATGAGTGTGGACAAGAAAAGCCTTCTGCTCCGGCCTCTCACTGTTAACATTCGCACCACAGCCATAACTCCCAAACGCAACCTCAGCTGACTTTTCCATGACATCATCCAATGTTCCTGCGAGGCTTTCCATACCCTTTTCTTCTTTCTTTATCTCCCTCACTCACACCCTCTATTCTTCCTTTATACATGTATCTTTCTAGACTATTCACTACTTGTGCACTTTGGCAGTAGCATAAATCCCCCCCCCCCATGGCCTTGACGCCACTACTCAAGAGGACACGCAGCATGTGATTGGATGGTTTCCGATAGGAGGCGTACTGAGGTGGCTGAGGACTGTGTGTTGACATGGGGGCAAGGAGAGCTGGAGGAGGGCTGTGAGGTAAAGATTTACTGAAAAATTAGAGGTAGACGAGACAAGTTAAAGGAGAAAAAATGGCTGAAAAACGCAGGGGAAGAAAAAGACATAGTGCAAAGGATGCGGCGCGTGCCCCTGGGGAGAGTTTAAAGCAGGGAAATGACAGCGTCGGGCGAAGAAGAGCGTATTTGAATGAAGGAAGAGCCCTTTCACCTAAGACAGTGGAACCTTCAGAGCCATTGCTGGAGGACTGGTATTCGGGGACATCGATGGAGCTGAGGGCATCGTTGTCAATGGACTGGGAGATGTCCTGGAGCTCCTCCATGCCGTGCATGAAGTCGTCGTCGGTGCACAGCGGGCTGTCCAGCACCGAGTCCTCCAGGGGGGAGGGGGGGCGGTAGCGGCTCTCCATGTCGACCATCGCGGTGGAGGAGCAGGCTGCCGGCACTCTCACTCATCAGACTGGGGACGGGGGGGGGGGGGGGGGGGGAAAAAAAAAAAAAAACACAGAGGTCATTGAGGGGATATGGAAACGCTGGCACCCAGAGACAAGATGATAATTCATTTCCAAGGTCACCTTTGTCTTAATTTCCACACACTAAGCATGGACATCCGCTCCGATATCCCACCGAGGCTCCACTTAGATATCGTATAGTTGTGAACGTTAGCAAGTACTCTTTAGCAATAAAAATAAATGACATGTCATCATGATGTATATTTGATTACAATCATTTGAACTTAAACGTTCATGTTAAAGTTAATGTTCATTTAAAGTCAGGGGATCGTCAATGTACATTTGCAATGGTAGCAGTGATGGTAATCCCACTGGTGGCCATTTATTTCACAGACGTGGAGAAACTTCACGTCCAAATTTCATGACAAATAAAACAATTGGTGGACAAAACAACCCATGCTGCATAACAGCAATGACACGTATGCATGAATACACGATTAAGCACAACACAGGCTGGTACGTTCGGGCCTCACGAGTAGCGGGGATGCAAAATGTGGCCATCCACACCGACAGGTGATGCACGGTGCTATGCCGGGTCACCAGGCAATGAGGGAATGAGAGCGTATCTCATGACACAACACACACTCCTCTCCCCTGGAGCTATCCACTCCAGATGCAGTAACCTTATCCTCCCAAAAAAAACCCCAGTGCTGCCCGAAACAGAGAGAGCCGGGGCACAGGCATGACCAGAGTGAGGCGCGGAGACGTGTGGAGGAAAGAATGTAGGTCAATAGGCTGGTTCAGGCTGTGTTGTGACAGGATGGCTGGGGGGGGGGGAAACATGAGAGACCGGCCTGTTTAGTGGACGGGTGAGATTTTGCTGAATTGCAAAGGGGAGGGGGGATCAACCACGCACCCAAGTGCACTGAGAAGTGGGTCTGCCCGGGTGGCTTAGGTTAAGACTCATAAAGGGAATAGACCCGACGTCACATTTTCAATCTTCATACATCCCCATGTAAACTGGGTCAATCTTCAGTAAGCCCTTTCCATCAGGCCCCCCACTAATAAGAACATGAAAGGGGGGGGGGTGCAAATACGGCTATAAGATAACAGCTGTCGCTTGTTGTCAACCATCCCATGCCTTTACATGCCTTTAGTTGAACCTCAAAGTGCCCTGTTGCTACTGTACACCGTGTAAGGAGAAGGGACGGAGAGTGCGCAAAGCAAAACCTTTTGGCACTCGACGAGACAACGTCTGATTTGAAGTAGCTACAGGAAGTACAGCTCATTTGCATATACTGCAGTTTTACCTCGAGTGAGTGCAGGGGGTAAATAAAAAAAAACACATTCACAGAAGTAACCTTGGAATGGGAAAGTGCACGGCAAAAACAAACACTCCCAACGAAAAAGCGAACTCACGTTTTTGTTTTTTTTGGCCAAAAGTTGTTGGTAGGGTTTAGACAATGAAAATAAAAATCACAATGCAAAGTCGGACATTGCATCACCAAGATCCGCATTCATGTTAAACTAAACCGATTCTTGCGGTGAGGGCCCCCGAAGAGTCCCACTCGTTTTAAGTGTTAGCCTTCGCGCGAGGAGAGGTCTGGCATGTGAGCGAGCAGCTCCGGCGAGCTACTCGCTCTACAATATACCGGTAATTGTGAATGAGAGCAGTGTTGGCTCGGCTTGGATAAAGCGGACCTCTTTAGCATTCAGCCTCTCGCTCCTGACCTCCAGGTCTTCCTTTAGAGGACATCCTGGTTCATTCACTCACATCACTCAGCAACGTCTCATTACAATACCGCCACAGGAAGAAAAGAAAAAAAAAAAAAAGGAAATTCTTCTGCTTCTAAAGCTTCTGTTACTACAGCTTGATTGAAAGTCTCTATGTTGTCTATACAGGTAACGCTATTGGGTCGTTATCATTTTCATCAAGTGGTAAGATGAGATGAATTTGGGATTTTAGAGCATTTAAAAGCTTTATTTTCCCGACATCAGGAAAAAAAAACACACACAGTCCTCATGATACGTCTATATTGCACTGTACGGTGAGGCTTTGTGTCAACACACATCGTGCGTATCTCACTATTTGAATAACGTGGCAAAGGTTCACGACCCGCCACCAGCAGAGTTGCTGGGCCACGTCAACCTCGTGTTACCAGCAACATACAGCATGAGAATGTAAACACGCAGAGCTGCTCGGTTGCACAGATTGTTGCGCAGAAGTCTGGTGGATTGAGACACCAGAGCGACAGAGATACACGGGAGCGTTAGTTAAGCTCCATTACACAGCCATTATCAGCGATGGGCAAGGCAGAGTGAGCGAGGGGGGCCGAGTGAGAAAAAAGAAAACCACGGCTCCTACGGCAACGGCGAAAAACCTTTGTCCCGCGGGTCGAGACCTCTCATGTGCTCACTTCCATTCACCGTGCACAGTGAATGGAGGATGAGCAAGGTCGTACGTGCTTGTCCGCGCGTTAGGCGTTGTTGTTCCTAGAGAGAAGGATGGGGGTTACACTGACAAAAGACCCCCCCCCCCCCCCCCCCCAACCAAGGAGCCGCCAAGGTCTCCATGGCGACGGCAGGGCCATGCTGACACACGGCTCATATTTGAAATCAGCAACGGAGTCTGGCCATGGGAAGACAGATGTCACCTTGAAGCGTTCTAAATCAATACATCCCGTGATGTTTTGCTGCAGAAAGAGGCCAAAATATAGCACAAGTCTGTTCCCGCGAGGGCGAGCAGTGGGCCGGATGTGGCTTAAATAATCCATACAGTGCGCCGGTCACCCAGCCCCCCACATTACACTCCTGCGTCAGAGTCCAGAGCCACATCAGAGGGGCAGGCCATGGCAAAACCGCTAGACCCTGGCTGAGGCAGATAAACATTGCTCTGACTGACACCGTCGGGCAGTCTGAAGTTTGTTGACATAGTCGCGCGATATCTTCCGAAAAACAAATCAATATCCAGCACTGTAACGTCTCATTTGGGATATCCATCACTCTGGAAATAGTGTGTGGAGCTAAAATCATACCAAAACTTAGCAGAATGGATCCCCAACAAAACTGGACCAACTTCTCTTCACAGGGAATGACGCCTGTGAAGAAAATCTTTAACTGGAAAAACTTTCTTTGGTCTGAGTGAGATTTCATATGTTTCGGTCAGCGGCATTTTGCATTTCTTCCAAAACATTGGATGCATTGCATTGGTTTGTTAATGGGGCTTTGCACATGCAAATGAAATTGTGTTTTTTTTTGGTAAATGTGTAAATGTTTGCTCCGCTTGTGTGTCGAGATTTGGCATGATTTAAGCTCCACAGCAGTGTACCACTGATGGATCACGCTTTCTGCTCCTCTACATCCAGACAGATGGATATGTGGCTATTGCTGACTGCTGGACAGGATCTGATCACCCGCTCTCAGGGGCGTGACATGAAACTGTCATGCTTTTTCTCATGCTACAAAAACAAAGAAATCTAATGGCAAAAAGAGTGAAGGGGAAAAAAAAACTGAGAGGAAGCTGGAACCAGACCAAGATACGAACCATTGTCTTGAGAAAGCGAAGAAAAACATAACTGGAAACACTGTTGTACGGGACAACATGTCTTGACAGGGAAAAGAGATTGAAGAAAGACACGTCGCTCATGCGCTTTTTGTCCGTAGGCAATAATAAAACCAGGAGTGCAGCCAATCATTCACTGTCGGCAGGAATGGTTCAGAATACGAGACGTAAACGAATCAGAAAATGTTTAAGGAAACGTCTCCCGCCCTACCTTCCTCATCCAAAATCGGAGTCTTCCATGCAACTTTGATCACTGACAACATGGCATCCAGCTCTTTCCAAAGGCTTGAGTGATCATTTATTGTGTGTGTGTGTGTGTGTGTGTGTGGGTGTGTGTGTGTGTGTGTGTGCAACAATGTGTGAAATAGAGTGGGCCACAAGTTAATGTTTAATCCACTCGTCCTGTGGCCTGACTGGCGGGCCTGTAGGAAGCGGGGGCCTCCGAGGGAACGACGGTGGTCTTAGAGTGGGGATATGGGCTGATAGTGGCCCCCCCCCCCTCTACCTGTCCGTCTGTTTGAAGAGTCGCCTCGACGAGCTCGGGCCGGACCGTGCCCGCAGTGTAAACACTTTGTCAAAGCCTTATCACTCGGGGCTGATAAGCTGGCCAGCGCCCTCTTGTCGTTACGGCGCTTGGCCAAAGTACAGGCTGGGGAAGTGATTGACATCGCCCTGTTATCAGCTCACTAACTTCATCACATCAGGGTCAGTGACAGTTAACCGGCTAATTTTAGATTGGAAGGTACGTACCTGTGTACTTTTTGCCACTCTGGCTATTCATCGTGGATATTTCAAATGTTTGGTTTAATATACAGCACATTTGGCGAGGTTTCGCATTTCTATATGCAGTATAACCTTCTTTCTGGACAGTAGGTAGAAGGGGCCACTGATTTATGGGTAAACGACAACCACCTACGTGCCTGCCCCGCAACATTACATGAATTCAATTTTAACCAAAGTCAGAGCATGATTTTCCTTTTCGACAAAGTCAAAGCTATTGAATAAGGGCTTTAGCAGAGCAGAGTCTCCAGTTTCCAGAAATGACTAGACTCTTACCCACGTGGTCCAGGCACATAAACATACAGCGAGCTTTGACACGGTCTTGTTATACAATATGTAGACGTAACACTGAATGCCAGCATATTGACCACCAACTGCAGCGCTGAGTTGAGGAAAAAAAAAGGCCCATCAACCCCAGCGGACTCTGACCTCTGCATTTGAGAGCGTGTTCGGTTTCAAAATAAGAATTAAATGTCCGCACGCGCTCCTGAGACGAGAGCACATACACGCTGACCATATCACACAGCAGAGGGTGCGGTGTGACAGGGTATCATGTTACCTCAAAGTTCTATTGTGACCTGACCCACCCTGCTGGATGTTTAAATCAGGGTGGATAGTCTGCCTGTGTGTGTGTGTGTGTGTGTGTGTGTGTGTGTGTGTGTGTGTGTGTGTGTGTGTGCCCCGGTGTTGGGGAATCAAAACAGCGACATGACTTAAGTTAAGCCATTCTGATCTGGAAATGCATGTCAATGTAGAAAATGTAAAAAAAAATCTGATTAAGGCAGATGGATCCGCGTGAGACACACGGACTCACAGTTGGAAGACAATGAAGCAAGGAGAATATGTCGTATTTAAGGGAAGCGGTGACAATATGAGAGTAGTGGGACTATGAGCCATTTTTTTTCCCGATGTGTCGACAGCAGTGGGGACATTTGGAGAAATCACACAGCTGCTGTGTAACCTTGACCCGCAGCACAGACGCAGCTTAGCAGCGTGTTTCGTGTATTTACAGCTGATCCTGGCAGGCTTGACCCTCGCTGCTTCCAGCTGCTAAAATTCACCAACAACACCGTCCTTTAGCAACACGTCCATTCTGTGCCAAGGTCCTGGCTGCCCACTTTGTTCTCATTTCAAAACTGGTGACATGGATCAAGCTGGCCCCCACGTAACACTTCCAAACCTTATGGGGGAAATTGTATTTTTTTTTTTTTTGTTGCCGCATTTGTTACGCGACAGTTTCCGGGACCGGGGTCACTTGCATATGTTAAACTTCAGTAACACCACAACGTGCCACAACACTTTTACTGGACATATTCACGTGGCGATACACAGAAACGTGGCTGCATAGTGTTTCGCATTTCCCGCCCCAACCGGTAACGCGCAGGGCTTTGTCCATGTGAAGGTATGGATAGATGGAAAAACAGGTGTCGTCGCGGTTGACGCATTTGGCAAACAATCTGCTGTACGTTCTCCGCCATAAATCCAAGCGTTGCATGTGTGGTCAGCAAAATGTACTGTACTTATCACAGCCAGTGCCAAAGAGAAGGGAATGTTCAAGTGAGTCTATACCTTCCCCCCCCCCCCCCCCCTCCCCCCCTCCAGCTGCTCTTCCCCCCGGGGCTGAGTCAGGACACAATACTTTCTTCCCCTGGCAACACAGGGACCGAGGCATGCTTAATATATTTCCAATACTGCTACCCGCGGGGAAGTTCCTGAATCGATACCAAAAACACAATTGGTGGGTTAGGAGTGCCGGAGCATAGAAATGACCTAGACGGGGATGAGAACAACGTAAGGCGGTGAACATTTCATTTCTTTCTGACAGCTGTGTGTATCCTATTTCATTTTCCAGCATGACACTGGAGTCCTGAGTTCCCCCGTTTCTGGCTGCCAAACGGGCCCACGTGCTTGCGCGGAGGCACGCAGCACACAGGCCTGGTGACAGTACAACGTTAATTCGCTCCGGTAGTGGGATCACAGGGTACGACAAAAGACCAGCGGGCTTCCGACGCGCGGCCGGTAAGCGGCAGTTGCAGTCGGAGGACCCTGCCGCCTGTGATTTCATATTCGCACACTCCTGCATTATCTGACAATAAAGCAACGGTGATTTTAAAACGCCCGATTAAACGGTGCGGAAGACTTGCAGTGGGTTGTTCATACTGATTATAAGTTCCTGTAAAAGAGCCGAGAGTTTCAGTTAAACTTCCCTGGCAGGATTAGGAACCTCAATCCAAAACGATCTTTTTTTTTTTTCCCCCAGCACCGACCTTTGGCATGCTCATCTGTCATGATAATAAACACTCTCAACTTCCACACGAGTGTCAAAGACCTCGGTTACATCAACTCAAGCAACACTGACATTGTGTGAATACTTCAGAGGCCTCGTTAGTTTGCTGTGCTTTCAAATCAATGTCAAATCGGGTTATGAAAGATTGTTTCGTTTTTTTTTTTCTCCTCGAACTGGGCTGAGGGACAGCGGGCTCGGTCTGTAATAGAACTAAAACGGGGGAGTAGGCGAAGACCAGGGACGGGTTATCGATGAGGATTTGGCACGCGTGCATGACGATCGGACACTGTTGCCTCAACGAGGTCTGTTGAAGAGATGTGACGCGCGTAGGAGCAAACCAGAAACACAGGCAGGCCTGAAAGAGACACAAAGCGGCTGCGGGGAGAAAGACATTCCGCGCAAATCCTCCTGTCAAGTCCTCTCACGGTTTTAAATGCACAATTCAGCTTACACACAGCGTCCCTTCCCCGATCATTAGCCCAGACAATCTCCTGTCCAGAGCTGCTTACTGTAAGTCCGGTCGGAGGGTCCAAATCCGACTCAACCCAGGAGGACTTTACCGGGCGGGAGCCCCCCGGAAGGGGAGCAGACCTCTCTGAGATGAAGGTCAAGCCCGGCCGACAGAGGACCCGAGTTGCAAAACAAACAAATCCATCAGGCAACACAGCCCTTGTTATGCTGAAGCCACGTTTGCACTGGAAATAGCAGCCGAGCGTAAAAAAACATACGTTGGGGCTGGAGGGTATCGGTTAGCAGGCGAAATACCATCAGAAAAGTCCAGTTTTCTGTTAGTACAAGAACCACCGCCTGAAGAAGCGTACTCCTCTGGGGCTTCTCTCACAGGTGAGAAATACCACAAGCACAGAGTCGATGGCAGGTCAGTGACTCCGGTCGGAGGATCGCCGTTGGATGGAAGAGCCACCTGGAATTACAATGCCCTGAAAGCTCAATTGAATGCACACACACAACCAATACCGGAATCCAAGATTATGACTTGTCTCACCAATTCTCTCCAACAAATGTCTCGTGCTACTTTTTTTTTTTTTTATTATTATTATTTTTCCAAGTCACTTTCGGTCATCTGTGCAGGGACATGAAAAACACATCACGGGGGCTCGACATACTTTCAATACGCCACTTTATAGGCCCAGGACAGAGACAAATGATTAACCGCTCAACTGGTTGAGGAACCTGAAAGTCCTGTTTGAGGAGACGAGGGGAGAACATTCCACCTCTCTCGCTCTGTTCTCATTTATGTATGTTTCTTGCATTCATTTGTAATTGCCATTTAAAAAAGAATAACACAGGGGGTAGGGTTACTCAGCAGGCCTAGTTCATCTACACAAATATGACACGCAGACAATAAAACCTGTAGGTAAAGAAGAAGAAAAAAACACCTCCCACCCCACCCACGCTGGACCTCATTCACACTGAGAACAGTTAGATTAAGGATTGGACTACAGTAACCACTTGTTTGCGGTGTGAAAACGTGTTTGTGCTGGCGGTGCCAGTCGGCAGCTCAGTGTTCCACGCTTTGATTGATATAAAGTCGAGAGCCTTTCTACGCGCATCCCCAGAATGACGACGCCATTCATTTTTCGGTCTTTAAAGGTCTCTCCGCGGTGTGAATGTAACCAAGCAGAAGCTGATCAACGCTTCTCAGGTTTCCAGAGGCAATGCTGTCAGAGAGCCGCAGCCCAGCGCTGCCAGACAGAAACTACTGCGACGGCCCTTTTGGGCTACACAAGCACAATTGGCAAACATCTGACAGTTTGTTCCTAGACTTGTTGTTCGTGCACTGTGCATGAGAGATAAGACTATCTGAAATGCCCCGTGGTTAACTACCCTAACTATTATACCAGTGGTTCTCCAGTGATAGGGCGGATAAAACTCTATGTGTATTTATGCGGTGCCATTTGGCTCAGTTTGCCCACCAGTAAGAACTGGTCTTGCAGAGCACAGCGCAATACATGTACTATTATTACACATAATGACCCCAAGAAATACATGACGAGTAGAACTTGGTCATCATGAGGAATATATCACTATCTTACCCCCTTTATGCCCTAACCACACCTTCGTTTAATATGCTAGAAATATTTGCAATCAATGTTTGCTCATGGTTTGGTGTGCCGATGCGAAGTTATCTCTATGGACTTTTAACCACACTCACCAGTGTGATAAACTGAGGGTAAATGGTTCTGGCTGAAGACCTTTGCGCGCGAGGGAAATTCGGAGTCTGGCTTTGAGGGATAGCAAATAAAGGTAAGAGCCCGGTTTACAGGACTGAGTTGCATCAGAGTGTACTTGCAACGAGACGGCAGAACGAAGTGTCCCTCTAAGGTTGCCTTTCAAAAATTCTCACTTTAGCAGAAAGTCTGACCTCAAGATGCAGTTTACTAATGACAACCAGAAAACCAACTCTCATTTAGCAATATTCATTTTTGGGCATAAAAAAAAAACGACTTCTGTACATATAGGGCCTTTCAAGTCGTGTGGTAGAAAGGCTGCATTCCTATAGTGCTTAGGAGAATGAGACATATGCAGGATTGGGGTCATATTTCACTGAAACCAGGTCTGCATCTCAACTCTACTATTATTATCTATACGATACTATTATTTGAGTTTTCGGAATCGTGACCTAACCTGGCCTTTGCGTTTGAGCCTGGGTAAAGTTGTTCCATTCAACCGTGCAGGCATAAGCGAGCACTTTAAAAAAAAAAGCTGTCAACTTCATCGCACAAGTTCAGCGCCATTCCGAGGCATTGATTAATGAGTAATTATTCGACACCTCGGTCGGCGATGACCTCGTCTAGAAGTGATCTGAAAGTGGTGCACGTTCACAACCAGGACAGAAGGAGTCACCGAGGGTAGGGAGAAGGGGAGAAATGCTTCAGGGTTGTTTAAGGGGTGAGGTTACAGGAGCTACATATTAACCACTCTTTATCCGTCCACAGTCAAGTTTGTTCTGATGCAGTTCCTCACACAGGTGAGGCACAATCGCAAAAATGGTGTGATTTCCCGGTCACATTCCAAGGACCTTGCATTTCTAGATTATGACCACATCATTCTGATCAGAAGTAGCTCTCATATTAAGGTGCTTGTGATATTTTTTTTGAAATAATACCCTAATCCAAGGGGCCACATGCTGGCCGTACGTACACGTTATATTCCAATTAGGGGCACCACACCCCTGAGCTGCACGCGCATTTTCTCGGCGTGTGCTCCTTATTTATTTATTTTAATCACGCAGCACTGACGGGCACTTCGCAGGGGCCAATAAGCAGCAGCTACAGCTTCTGGATGAGTGTGGAGGCAAAGTAAGCAACACCCCCCCCCCCCCCCCCCCCCCCCCGCGCCCCCCCATCCCCCCAGCCACCCCCTCCAGTGAGTGCATGGCTCGCTAATGAACAGCTTACATCATGGGGAGATTTTGCCTATTAACGAGGAAGGACCACGCGCAGGCGTGCAAAACCGAGAGCGTATTAGCCCGCTTCGACAAAAACAACGGGGATCCTTCGAGGATTTATTGATCTGCCCCCAGTTGGATGTAAACAACCTGTGAGTGCACGTTTGGTAACCAGGCTGCAGCCGCGCACCGCACAACACATTCCCTCACACGCAAACACACACACAAACACACACACACACACACACACACACACACACACACACACACACACAGTTACTACTACTACTACTGCTGCTGCAGGAGGTTGCCCGGCTTTAACACACACACTAAAATAACAAGCCCAAACGAAAGACACCTACCTTCCGATAAACAGCCCGATCCGAAGCCGCCATAATATCCCCGGAAACCTCGGTCGGGATGCGAAGCGGCGGTGGAGGGAGAGCAGCGAGGAACAGGGGGTGGGGGGGAAGGAGGAATAATCCGCCGATCCGCAGCCACCACCTCCGCGCTTGTTTGCCCCACAGCGCTGCCGCTGTCAAATCTGCCCCGGCGCGCCCGTCCCCAGCACGGGCACGGCGATCACACCCGCAGGAAGTGACCTCATGACTGACAGCCGGCCGCGCCAAGGCGCACACCCCCCCGGACACACCTATTGTTTCGGCCAATGGGAAGAGTGGGTCCCCGCGTGGCGTCACGCCCCCTCACCATGGCGACGGACCGAGGGGGAGAGAGAGTGTGGAGGAGGAGGAGGAGGAGGAGGGGCGGGGGGGGGGGGGGGGGGGGGGGGGGGGGGGGGGGGGGGGGGGGGGGGGGGTGTCACTCTATATATATGCTTAGCAAATACATTTAAACTCATACCTAACCAAAGTCAACACAGACATAGGGCTGCACTATAGGGGTAAGGTAGAGAGCTGTCTATGGTGTGTGGCAGAAGGAGTACGACAGGCTGGTATTATTAATATACACACACAACACACGTCCTCAAATAACTCCCTGGGGTTATTCAAGTCTCACTCACTGTCAGTTTGTTGTGAACCGTTCATTGCATAAATATATGACACAAACGAAACATGCCCTGTAAACATGACAATATCCAAAAAAAACAAAACAGTGATTAAACATATATATATATATATGTTATAAAATGACTGTATACATACAGATATATTTCAGATCTATTAAATAACATATCTTAAGAAAAATTAATAAAAGGAAATTTGATTTCTACATTTTCAGAATAAAACTTATTTTTAGAGATCCACCTCTAGCTGTAACTTTTCCACCAAGATACAAACTAGAATCACGGTCCCCTCAGCGGAAGAATGTGCCATCTGGCATCAAACTCTGTACATGCATCATTCTGTGCAGTGAATCTAGGACGTCCAAGTTGAGCAATGAATAAAACACATGTTGAACCACAAGGGAAATGAACATATTTTTGTTTCTGGTATTCGTGCATTGTCAGCTGAAGTTTGATCACAAAGACACTGTTCTCAGCAAAAATTTACACATCCTCAAATTCCCATATGATGCAGTGAAATGTAGGCCATGCGGACCAGTGCATGATTCCGTGAAATGTAAGAGAATTGAGAAGAACGCCGTGCTCCACACCATCAGGCCAAGTTTTGTCGCAATAAACTGCCCAATAACGAAACAGCTCTGTTTTCCGAGCCCGTGCCAGGTGCTAGCGACCCAGTGTGCCGCTCTCCGCTATCTTGTTTCTTCATCCAGTTCCACATCCCCGCTCGCATCGCCTCCTGGCCATGTCTCTGGCAAAGCAGCGCGGGTGTCAGACCAACATTTGGCCTAAGGCCTGGAAGAGGATTCTGGCTATTTTGCAAAAAAACATGTGGCCACAGTGACACCTAGATCTGCATTCCAGGCCATTTGTCCTTGTGAGGAGAAGAGACAATAATCTAAAGATTAATGGGGGTTTGGTCAAGGTGGAGGCAGTTTTAACTTCTTGTACTAAAAGTGGCTGACCTTGAAAATCAAATAAATCAATCAATTTAACAAAATAATGCATAGGAGAGTAAATATACAACTTGATTTGCAGTAATGAACAGCGCAAGTAAAGTTCAAGGAAAAGGTGTACATTACTTCAACCAGTGTACTCAGTAACCCTCCATCATTGCAGTAGTGGTAGTTGTAATTGTTCTCTAAGGATCTGGTTCACTTCAGCTCCGCATTAAATGTGAAATAAATCAATACAAAATGCTGCAGTAATAGGCGATGCTCCAGTGCACTGCCGCAGAGATGTCAGCTGCTGGTGGTTTCTCCATGTGAGGAGGATGTGGAGAAACATTATACTCAGAAGATACGGCTTGTTGCAACACGCCTCCCGAGAGCAGGCACAGTAATGGGCTACAGTCAAGACTTTCTGTCTGGGCAACAGCTGCTTTCCTATTTAGGGCAGACTCAGAATGCTTTCCAAATCTAGATAATATCATGACAACCGGCCCATTTACTTACACCATGTCTCTGAAGTGAACCTGGCTGTAATACAACAGGCTATGAAGAAAAAATAGCGTAAAAAAGTTATATTGGCGATGAAAGGGAACCCACAGTTTAGGGGAATATATTTCTTAACTTGATCGAATGTATACAATTTTTAAAACATTAAAACGAAGAAAGTTTTGTACTAATGAGTTTTTATCTTTATGGTTTCAATGCAGTTATTGTAAGTCACTTAGGACAAAAACGTCAGCCAAATGAAAGAATAAATCTACAAGAATGCCGAAATGTTTTTTTTCCATTAGTTTATTACAATCTGGTAACCCTGA
The DNA here is from genome assembly GCA_016785305.1 of Colistium nudipinnis. Taxonomy (NCBI): domain Eukaryota; kingdom Metazoa; phylum Chordata; class Actinopteri; order Pleuronectiformes; family Rhombosoleidae; genus Colistium; species Colistium nudipinnis. The sequence continues at coordinate 44,766 of JAFBJU010001667.1, forward strand.
TATCGTCATTGAGATCATTTATAATCATAATTTTCACCCAAAATAGTCAACATTCCACCCGCATAACCTTGACTTTCTGGACTCAGGCTTCATGATAGCAGTCACAGCTGCAGTCAGCTTAGTATAAGATGTGTTTGAGGTGTCTGGTATGCACTGTTGTGACAGGGTTTATTATGTTGACCCACTGACTCTACAGTTAGTGGGTCACGGTGCAGTCAACATTAGAAAGAGCTCTGCTGCCACCTGCTGTTTCAAACTGCAAAGGTACTCTACGCGCATGCGAGGGAGAAACTATCACCCGGAAGCACCCCACTCACAGGATAGCCCTGTGGTCTGAACTGTAGATGAAACACTAAAGCAAATCAACACACCCCAAAAGTACACGTTAAACAAGACTTACCTTTCACCTGGGGTTCGAGTTCCTCCCCGCGAGGGTCTGAGCTTCTCCCACACGCGCGTGATGGCTTCCTCTAATTTATACAGGTATGTGGAGAGATCCTCCACCAGGTGGCGCCTTTTCCATAGCGGTAACTGTGAGGCCCGACGTTGGCTCTGTTTGACGCCACACTGACGATGCACTATAGTGAAATTGTTTATTTCCGTGCGCAGAAAAAGGTAAATGTGAATGTGGAATAAATAGCATCGCTATAGAAACCAATCCTTGCCCTATATTCCTAACCAAACAGAACATTTTCTATTGACCGTGACGCATATTAATGCTCGTGAGTCCATTTTGACACAGGCTTAGTGTTTTGCATTTCACTGAATGCATTCCGTGGTTTGTTTGAGATGCCTGCCTACATCCTATCCACTTACATTCGATCAATAATTCTATGACATCATGCGAAGGCTCACAAAGTTTTTTGGCCCGGCAGGTTTGGATAAAGCAGCAACGTGTTACTGAATTCTGATTCATACGTTTCAGCCGGAGTCTCCCGAGCTTTTCATGAGCTCATTGTTGCGTGGGAGAAAAAATATCCCAGGGTGGAAGTCGAGGCCATTTGCGATGTGTTATTTTTTTCTTTTTTTTTTGGTGAAGCGCCGAGGCAGAAGAGGAGGTTTGGAAGATGGCCTTTAGAGATGCAACCCCAGAGACAGGATGCACACAGATCCATTGTCTCATCGGGCTTAGTATTCTGCTCACTTTGCTCTGTCACCCAGGCCAAGGCTCAAATCAATTCAATATGGTGGCTGGCAGGGGACAGCTACACAGTGGGTGTAGCCCACATGCAAAATACTCCCAACACTGGTCTAGACACACAGGATACAGTGCATTGGTGGATTTCTTTCTGTTCCCACGCTGCAATGTTACAGTGTGCGCCTCTGGTGATGTGCTGCCACATAATCCTTCTCATTGTATTGGAAACATGTGACTTGTCCAGCGGGTCTGGCGTGACCAACATGCGTGAAACCATGACACCCAAAGTGAGGTACTGTTCAATGCGCACAGCGTGTACAGACAGACAGACAGACAGGCGCGCGTCTGTTTCGGGCATATCACTGAGCGTGCGCCTCCGACACGTAGCTCATGACTTGTTGCGCGACAGGGGGGAAGATAGAGCGGGGTGAGCGAGGCCTCTCGCTCTGAATGTCAACCCCAAGTATGACCTTGATATGAGACGCAGGTCTGCGGTCTCAGACAGTGAGGCACGTCTGATGCCCAAGTTGGCCTGATACCGGCTGGCACTCACCTCGACATCTATCCGCGTGTGTGTGTCTATGGGTATTTTTGTGCACTGTTGGCTAGGGAGAGAGAGAGTACTATAACGATCATCTGTTGCCATATGAATCACGCCGCAGCACATGAGGTGAGACTGTGCCATGCCCTTCTTTCCATCTGCTCTGCTCTGCTCTGGGGTCTTCGCGACTCGTCCGAGCTGCTGGCAAATCACGTGACAGGTTGGAGGCCCTCACGTCAGGCTTTCTCAAAGATGTTCACAATATTTTCTCAATAGGCATATAGTGCAAGTGTAGAAAAGTGCGGTTACGTTACACACAACCTCCGAGACCTAGAATCCTAGAATCCACAAGCTAGACACCAAATCCTAGAATTAGGTGTCTAATGAGTGGTCTGTTATTTTGGGTCCTCAATATCAAGAGACCAAGTCCTATCGTAACATACGTATATATGTATGTACCTCCATCAGATCAATGCAAATGTTGCACGGATGCAATTTGTCAACGGCATGAAGGTTTCCAGATTTGAAGTAACGTGACACGCATGAGATGTAAGAACAAAACATCAAGAGACAAACTGATTTATTATTTCATCTTTTTTATTTTTGTTTTAAGAAGAGAATGTAAATCCAGACTTTACCTGCTGCCTGTGTCTGCTGGTGTGTACCTTATCCACTCCACCTATTACTCCACCTGCTGTCTGTACGGTGTCGTATTGCTGCCCTTCAGGGAAGGCAGTAGGTTGTATAGTTATCTCCTGATTGGGCAAAATCACTACCCTGAAACCACACAACCTACTACCTCACCCCGTACGAACATCAGGAAGCTCCTACAGGCCACCAAGCTTTAGTGTAACTTTAAGTGGAGCGCGTCATGCAAAGACTACATTTTATTACAGTGAAAACAACTCCACACTCAGACATTTGGACAACACACGGCCTCTTACGATGAGAAACTCCATGAGTTTGTAGGAACCAGTGAAGCCTGGAGTGATGATCAAACAGGGGTAAGCGAGAGGAAGGAAAGGGGGGACAATCAGATAAGAACAAGTTGTGTGTGACCATTCGCAAAATATAGTTTGATAAGATATCATGAGTGGATTTCTTTGGCACAAAGAGAACCAGCAAGACATAGCAACGCTTCAAACATTGTTTTTATGACCCCTTAAAAATCATGAGAAAGAACAACAAAACCAATATTTGTATCATATTCGAAACAGTGAGCGGAGGAACACAGGTCCCGGTGTTGACCCAGATCCAGGAGCTCCGACGATGGCATCTGACGACATTACAGCCACTTCAGGAAAGACAGTAAGTTGTATAGTTATCTGACAGGAAGGGTATGACCCTAAAACTATACAACCTACTACCTCACCCCAAAGGACAGTCTCTGAAAACAAAGCACCTTCAGGTCCCTGTTCAGGCGGGCAACGCGCACCTGAGTGAATTCAAAACAGAAGTTGTGATTCACACAAACACCAACACACATGCCACTCTCCTCCGGGACACCTCGCCGGTGCGACAGGCGTCTTTGTGTGGAGAACACAATGTGATGACTGGGTCATCCGGTTCTGGATTTTGAGCTGTGGGGGAATTCAAATGATCCAGCAAGGTGCATATGTACCAAGCAAATGTAATAGACAAGGCATTTCCATATTCAAATGTGACCAGAATATACAACTGAAAGGGCACGGCGACATTCATAATGAGGATTTTACGTCCAAATAATTATAATACAATTTTCCGTCCATTACATATTCTCTGTTTACAAAACCCAGCCCAGACTTTGGTTGGCGTTTTTATTTGACCCTTTCGAGAGCACGGCGTTCACTGCCTCAGGGGTTAGGAACTCACAAGAGGTAAAGGAATTATTAAAGTCAGACATACAAGCAAAACACCTATACATTCTAATTGGTGATGAACTCTTTTTTAACTCAAACATTTTTTTTTATTAGATTGTATTTTGTGGTGACAGTTTCACCGGTTCAAACCTCCAAAAAAATGTAAACAAGCTGATTCCAAAAATGTGTCCTTGGGTTTTAAATGCTTAGAAAAAACCCCAGACACAGCTATATGCGGCCTGTGAGTTGAAATGGCTTTTCTCGCGCGAATGAAACGCTTTGGGCCACACCAAACCCTTCACACCATACAATACGTTTTTTTCTTTTGTTTTGCTCTGATAACGGTCGCCCCTTTTTTTTTTTTTGTGGCACTCCTGCTTTCTGTGCTTCAGAGAGGAGAGCGCTAACATTAGTGACTGATGTTGAGGGTGGGCGAGCTCGAGCTCATATCCTGGCCCCTACATGTGTGGAGCAGAGGGCCGCAGCTGCCTCTGTTAATGTTTCTCACCTGCTCTGTAACATGCAGCCATGGGGGGGGGGGGGACACACCCCGGGGGGGGGGGGGGGGGGCACACACATCTCCTGCTCCCTCCATCACGGTTCCAGCAGCATGTCAGGTGGCCTCCGTCCAAAAATCCCGGAGAAGGAAAATCTGTTACCTCTGCAACAAAGGAAACAGAGAAATCCTTCACCACTGTGACTCTCCGACGGAATTTCTGTAAGTGGAAGTTGCACACAATCCAGTGGCTGACGACGTTATGCGAGTGTCTTTGATTCTCGGGTGGAACCATATTGTTTACATGCAATTTGACTATATGATTATGTGTATTTACTGTGAGCTTGCATAGCTCATACTTTGGTGTTCTGTGGGAACACAGAGCCGCCCCGCGTGTCAAACTCTCACGAGACGCTGAGACAAAGTCCCATCGGGGGCGATCTTTGTCACCACATACCTCTGCAGTAATATTATTCTATCACAAATACAGCGCGGCACGGTACAGAATGGTATGTCTTGAAGTGAGGGGCCCCATTATGTCTGCTCAGTGGTAAGTCGAAGGCTCTCTGCATTATTCAACACTGCCTTACTTACACCATAGCACTGGATGAATGGATTTTAAGTATGCACAGACACACGCACACACACACACAAAAGGAGAAACACGGAGAAGTTGCAGCCGGTCCCACTGACAGATGCGAAGGTACAGTATGGTAACCAAGAGAATGCTAAAAAAAAAATGAACACATGTGTATACAAAAACAAATGTACAGTTTAAATGATGTCAATCAAAAAGTGTTCCGAGCATTAAATTACTGCTTCTGCAGGAAACCTCAACTTCAAACGGAGTTGCACATTAAAGGAACATCAGAGAAACGAACTGCAGGAAACTGTCTGCTCTGTGTAAAGCTGCATTCTTGTCACAGTTTATACTTCTATGTGCCGCCCTGCGGAAACTAAAAAAAAAAAATCTAGATTTTTGGGCCTGCACTTCATAAGGTAAGGTCTCACACACTCACACAAACACACAAACGCACACACACGCACAAACCTACACACAAACACTCACACTCACACCTACACACACACACACACACACACACACACTGTCCTCTCAGTCTGCTGACTGGACATACTTCAATCTAATATAGTAGATGGCTCTGGGATCCTGACCAACACAGAGCATGTCCAAGAAAGCTATTGCTTTCAAGTGAAGCCAGCTGCCATCATCTAGTGACAGGGAAATATTCACACTCGCACCACCCCGCGCGCACACACACACACACACACGCACGCACGCGCACAAACACACAGCGCAGAGGACCCATATGCAAAGCGCGCAAGCGTACACGCACACCCTCGGGCATGTACCCTTGTGCACATGTGCTCTGGGCTCTTCATGCAGTTATGCACATAATCTAAAAAAAAACAAAAAAAAAACACCTCCTTCACTAAGAGCTTGTCCACCTGAAAATTCAACCTACTCAAAAGAGTGCAAACGCAGCGAGTGCTCCTTCACTTGAAAGCATCTGTGGCATAGCGCGTGTAACCGATAGGCTGCTCGAGCCTTTCACCTCCATTAACCGATGCGGAGGGGCCGAGGTGCTAAGTCCCGCTTACTACAGTTCTCGTCTAATGTTGTCTAACAATCCCACATCCCCACACTTGCAGGGCAAGCGCATACAAACACCCGCGGGCAAAACGAGCACGGACACGCCGACCCAACGCGGTGTTCAGAGCAAAGGCCCGCATGGCTTAAAAAGACACTTGGATTCAATCACACTTTGGTCTGAGTGCCCGAGCGTCTATCAATCAATACGGAGGCCGAGTGTCACAGCAGCCATAGTCAGATTAAGTGAAGTGCTGTAACCTTGTAAACTGATCTTTGGGGTTCTCGGGGAGGTCTGTGGTCAGTCGGTGCAGCAGGTCACTTTGGAATCCAAAAAAAAAAAAAAAAAAGAAGCTGGACGTTTTCCCAACATGCATTTCCACACAACTCACGCATTATTCTGCATTTGTTCCTACTCATCCGCCACGATATTATTAAAAACTTTTTGGTTAAATCATTTGTTTAGGGAAAACTGATGTATAACTGCAGGTTGTAGGTCCTAGCGTTTCAGAATTTGTTCATTCATTCTAAAGAAAATGGATACATCAGAATCTCCCTTTTGGGCGACAGGACTGGCCAAATTTGTTGGTAATTTTTCATTGCACACATACGGTCGGTGTATACATACAATGACCTTCTAATATAGGGCCGACCGATCTCCATATCAAATCTCTATACAGTGTTTGCGTTACACATGGCCTGCTTCCCTCATATCAGGGATGGGGTAAGTGTGGCGTGCGCATGCACTTGTGTGTAGCACGCATTTCTACAAGGGCCACAGGTGAATAAGTGTCTGGGCGCCGACAGGAGGAATCCATATAGGCAAGGTGGTGCATTTATAAAGAGAAGCGGGGCTTCTGTGCCCCCCTCCCCCACCACACGCTGCCCCCTCGGGGTAGCACAGCAGGCATGACCCATCTATTTATACCAGGCCAGGGGGAGGCAGAGCTAGGGGGGGCAGGAGAGGGGGGAGGGGGAGAGGCTGCATGGGCAGGTCCTGTTACACATGCCAGGGGGGGGGGATGGCTGGGGCAAGCCACGGGGGGATTCTGCTCAGTCAGACAGGCTGACCTCCCCGTCACCTCTGCATGAGGCAGATATCGAGCTCGCAGACCTTGTGTGCGAGGGTGTCCGAGCAGAGTGAAAGAGTGCGCGTGTACTCACGCCTGTGCGCATAATATGTGCGCCTGCCTGTCAGGGCTGTGACATGTACCGGACCCAGTGACCCCCCCAGCAGAGCCATAAACATGCCAGGTGAAGAGGGCTGGATTAGGCAGAGTTAGCCGTTCCCAGCGCGTCCCCCCCCTCCCCCCCCGGCCCCATCCTTAGAGGTAAAAAACGACCCCAATCATTGTAATGACAGGGCACGCAGCAGGGGTCGCCCAGACCACTCAACCCCACCTTGCCAGCTGCTTCTCATCTCTCACAGACGGTGTGCAGTCACATGTACGTGGAGAAACATACACAGACTCGCGTGCACGTGTGTGTGTGTGTGTGTGTGTGTGTGTGTGTGTGTGTGTGTGTGTGCGCGCACAGACATGGTAGGCTGCAGGACGCACAGCGGGGTGCAGGCCTGTAGAGAGGTCCACAGAACATGGAAATTACCAGAATGGTTCACAGGTGTCTACTGCAATTACAGTTAATATCAGTACATCTACTACATGGTGCCTATCGACAGTTTCTACTATAGTATTGTATTAGAGCACGAAAACCAAAATATAAAAAAAAAAACACTCATGCTGTCTATCAGTTAAAAAGCAAAAGGGGTCAATTGATGATCATGCCAAGGATTCAATAATAAGAAACCATAAAATGAATCAAGTTTAGTGTACATGCATATATATTTATTTATATTGATGTTATGATGTTAAATCAATATACAGTATGCTCGAAGGCATTTCCAGGCTACAACCACAGGAGAGAAAATGTGTCTCGATCTAATTTCTACAGTGGCACCAGCATACGGCTTCGGGCTTTAGGGTTAAAAGATGAATAGCCTTGCATAAGGTTGTGAATACCCAAGGACACACAAGCACTCAAAAAAAAAACGGTGGTCATGCACTGGAAGGATGTTTAGCTGGAGAATATGGCGGACACTGGGAGGTCAATTAGACGGTGATGGTTCCCCTCTGAAAAGTTCTACAGAGTTTGTCATGTTAGATATTTAGATTCTTTGTAATCCGCCATTTAAACGTACACGGCCTCGCAGAGAGACATACCGAATATGATCGCGGTGACTCTCCTACAAAGATGCCCGGTCGCGCTCTTTGTTCTGCCACGCTAATGGGATCTGGTGAAACATGCCCTGCCATGCGGCTGCCGGTGACCTGCAGGGCCCCTGTCTATTAGGGGGAAGTCTATGCCCCGGCTCTGCCGAGGCCTGCCTGGCCGCGGGGGCCCCCCTTTCAGCTCGGGCAGTGCCCCATCGAGCTGCATCTGTCGCCAGCTATATTTGGAGGGTGGGACAAATACCGTTCTCCCTGGATATGAACTTCAGCTGACAGACAGAAGGGCCAGAATAGACAGACGGCGGGGATCGGTACAGCGTGTAACCTTGAAGAACTTGTTAACCCCCACGGCTACAGCTGGCTGTAGTCAGACGCGGCGCGGCGGCGAGCAGTTACAGCTGAGAGCTCAGGCCATAAATACAGCGCAGTTAACCACGGTTAGCATTGAAAAGCTTGGCTTGGCAGCCGTCTGAGGCAACCGGTGCCTATAGTTCCAGGACGGCTGCCAGTGCGAAGCAGAATACACAGTAATTGACGCTGATAAAGAAATGTAATACTCTCCCCTCTGTGATTGATAGATGAATAATGAATACACTTATGTGGATTCGAATCAACCCTCAACCCCTACATTTCTGCCTGTAAGCGCGCGCGCGTGTGTGCGTGTGTGTGTGTGGCAGTGCCAGCGAGGCAGCCCCGTGTGTGATATATGACCATGTTGCCTGGCCATCTGCTCTATATAATCATAAACAAACGCAGGCAGGCAGGCTTCACAGTATCATTTCCAAGACTCCTGGGCCGGGTTAATGTATTCCCGTGTCTCTGGATAGATGTTTGAGATATGTCCAGCGAGAAACAGGCCGCGGTCCTGCCACGGCATTTAAAGTTCACAAAAAAAAATAATAAAATAAAATAAAATACATTGTGGAGAGCGCTCCGTCCCCTGTGCAAACGCAAGGCCAGATGAAGATGCGGGGGAGCCAAAGGGGACAGAGTTCTGCGTTCTGAAGTGTAAGCAGAGCCACCGAGTGTCCGTCTCTCTCGATGAGCGCTCGCCTGTGACAGGCGTAAATAGGCCAGCGTTTACTGCTGGAGGGACCTCTGCTATATTTTGCACCTAGAGTCTAAATCAGTGACATGCCAGCAAAGAGACACACACTGATACAGTGAGGGATTCTTTTTTTTTTTTTTTTTTTACAGCATGACTCCTTACCATAAACAGATAAAGCACTGAGATATATATATGAGATATATTTATATATATTTATATATAAACACACACACACACACACACATTTGTGCTGTTGTTAAAAGGTATGCGGACTGCATTTATACACCACTTTTCTGCCTGTAACGACCACTCAAAGCACTTAACACTCATATTCACACACACACGGGCACGCGCGCACACACACACACAGTGCTTCTAAATATAGAACTTCTCCATCACTCATACTTTCACACACGGATGGAGATTAGTGAAGAGTCTGCTCTCACTTCTGAGCCAAATCCACCCGCAAATCCCTCCAACATTTTTTTCCGTGCATATTATTAAAAAAACGATTTCCTTTAATTATGAATGTGGTCTGAAGGGGAAGAAAAAACAATGGGCAGCACAGGACTACTTATTTAACCGGAATAGTGTGAAATAGACCAAATGGCAAAACCCCCAAATGACGACAACAACCCCTGAAACATCACTTTCATTTCCACCTACACTGTATAGTCCAACATCGCTCACCACGGTCTACGCTTTTTGTGCGACTCTGGCAGGTAAGTTCAGCAATGAGCCGACGGGGAGAAAAGCAGCAGCCGGCCATTACTGAGAGCATGATAAAGTACCAGCGGTCTTCGGGTCAGATGACAGGAGGATTTTAATAACATCTGCCCATGTAATCATATGCCTGGCGCTGTCTGAATTCCAGAGCCGTGGTCAGATACCTACCCCTGCCGGAGGATTGGAGGGCGGGGAGCGGGGATTTTAAAAAGGTGCACGCAACACGGGCGAGGCAGGGTTCGATGCCAACATTGCACTGTGGTTAGGGTGGAGACAGGTACGTGAGCGGGCGGGGGGGGGGGCTTTAACATTTTTGCCCATGCACCTGGCTCTGGAGTACCGTAAGCCGCCAGGGGCCGAGTCTGCAGGGGAGTCGCAGGGCGGTGCGGAGGGAGGGGGTCATGCAGCTGTGGGCCCTGCCAGCACATTTGCCCCACTGGAAAAGAACCGTTTATGGCATTCGCCCAAGGTCAGCGCTTTGAGCAGAGGATCTGGGAAGGGTCCAGAGGGGCGGCGGATTGTTTGTCTGCAGTCAGTCGGCGACGTTCAAAAAAGCTCTCCGTGAGAACAAAATACATACTAAATATACAAATCGTCGTTGGAGACCCGCTCCTCTCCGTTTCTTTCAACTCCGCTCTGTTTATTTTAATTTGCTCTTCAACCCCAGCATCCAGTTGCATTACGTTTTTTTTTTTCTCCCCTTCTCCACTCTGTCCTTCTCCTACTGCTACCTGACTACTTTGGCAGTGATACACAAAATGGCGGCGGGGAGCCGAGCGCTGCAAAGGCAGAGAGTGGAAGCCATTTTCTAGCCGATCCAGGCCCCGGCACAGAGACAGTCAGGACTTCCTATTCCTGGTGGAAAACTTAAGATTTCATCCTGTGTGTGTGTTTTTTCGTGTGCACATGCGCTGCAGATTAGGTTTGTTTTGTGTATTTGAATTCGACTGCAATAACAAGCCATCGGGACCACTTGGCCTTTCAAATGGGATAAAGGCGCATACCCAGCCCTTCTGGTTTCATCTAATGCGGGCTCACGTGTCAGAATAAGTCTCAGGGAGAGAAAGAAAACAAACGCAGACATTTCAGTCACATGCCATGCATATGACCAATGAAATGTACGCAGCATCTAATTACAGACTTCACAATATCAAACGAGATGCAACACAACACGCATCATTAAATCAAACCAAATTCAATCCGCGAAACATTGTGGTACTCACAATGCTGACGTGATCCCAGGGTCTGACTCTCCGTCTGATTTCACTTGTTGGCCAAATTGTTTTGAGCCTGTGGCTGAAGCCAAAGAAGCCCATCTTCCTTCCTACAAGCAGGAGAGAGAGAGAGAGAGAGAGAGAGAGAGAGAGAGAGAGAGAGAGAGAAAAACAGAGTGAGAACTGTACGGTCCGAGGGCGAGATCATTTACAGTGATAGAAGCGGAGAGAGGGAGAGAAAATAACAGAGAGAAGGAGGAGAGGGATCAGTCGGAGAGCCAGCAGCAGCAGCAGCAGCAGAGGGCTGGAGGGTCTCCTCTCTGTAGCCTGTTTACTAATAAGCTCGCCCCACGGTCTCGCCTGGCCAAGGAAACTCATTAGCGGAACATGTAACACGCCGCACCCACTCTGCCGGCCTGTGCACCGGCCAACCCCTCGCTGCCGCGCGCCCACCCCGACGCCGACGCTGCGCCGCGGCCTCGCCCGGCAGCACCCACTCGCTGCGGACAGGCACTACACTTTGGCACGGCGTAGCCCCGAGAGCCCCCGCGGTGTCGTGTGCGTGGGCGGACGGGCGAATCCGCGCGTCTCCTTGCGAGCGTAATACGGGTTTCTTTGGGGTGGGTTTCCTGCCCATGCGGCACAGTATGTTCATCTTCACAGGCGGGGGAGTGAACGTAAGAGGCGGCATTTGACATGTGCCCCCGCTGTACGTAGACGCGGGCACGCGAGGCCCGGGGCGCGCGGGGTGGAGGAGAAATGGGACAAAGGGCAACACAGACACAGTTAGTCGTCATTAGTCAAATCTCACACTCGCGTCGCCGCGCGCGACAAAGCCGGCGACCGAGGCGAAGAGAGCCGTCCGCCGCGTCCTCTAGCCGACCAAGGAGGACACTGGCAATTAAAGGCCTCCACTCGGCGAGGCAGCGTCTGCCGAAGGGTGATAATTCTCCACCAGGACGCTAATTGCGGCGCAGGACACGGCCTTGCCGGGGATGGGTCTGTTCTATATTGTTTCTAATGTTTGTAATTACAGTGGAGCGCCTTGGACCGCTGCCAAGACATGTTTATGGGCTCATGAGTAACCCAACTCCTTCAGCCCGCGGAGGGAGGTTCATATCCGTGGCTGTGCACCCGCTGCACTCTGCGTGTGTGTGTGTGTGTGTGTGTGTGTGTGTGTGTGTGTGTGTGCGTGCGCCCGCGCGCGGGTTGTTTGTGTCTATATGCATGCTGATGACTCAGAGAGCCCTGGGCCACTGTGTGCAGAGGGGATATAGTCGGCAGTATCTTGGCACACACAGACACCCACACACACGCATAGCATAGACATATTATGATATAGTATAAGTATAGTACACTTAAGTACACAGTATCCATTTGTCTATGAAGAGAAATGAAAAACACAAAGGCAGCTCAAGCCAGTGCGTTTATTTTTAACGCTACACGTTGCCAACGTAAATCAGCCCGGGGCTGACGAATAGTAAGATGTGGATGAAAAGGAGGTGAGGTGAGGATTTACTGTATTTTGATAGAGGGAGAGTTGCAGGCAGAGCCTTTCAACACTTCCAACCTTACCTCCAAGTGGAACAATTTTGCTGATTCTGCCATTTTTTTTTTTTCTCTCCGACCAAATTGCCTTGGCGACAACAGGGGCCAAGAGCTGAAGAAATATATGAGCGTTGGAAAAGAAAAGATGAGTGGGCGCAGCTTAATATTATCTGGAATATCGCTTTGCCTGGCAGGTACATAAAACAAGTATCTGTCCTGACGCCGTGTGCTGAGAGACGCTCGCACGTGATGCTGCAGACCACAGCACCAAAGGACTCTCCAAAACACATATTGGCACACTGAGCGCTGGGCGGTGAGAGGCAAAGACAGCGTTTGGTCCTGTTGCGACGATTCCAAAAAGGATAATCTGGTTGTAAGAACGGAACCGTCGGACACATTCCCCTCGCGAACTTGTTTAAATGATCAGATTTCAAGTGGACAACTTGGATCGCACACAGAGTGCATCTGTGTGCGCGCGTGTGTGTGTGTGTGTGTGTAAGTAAATCAGCCATGGGTAAATAAACTTGAGAAAAAAAAAAATATATATATATGCCCATGATGTAAAGCCACCATTTAGAGGAAAAGAAGGGGAGGGGGAGGAAAATCTACATCATCTGTCACCCCTGAAACTCTCTCCCCCCCCGCCGCCCCCGCCCCCCCCGGTCCAATATTATGTCATTACGACTACGCTCACTGCCTCTGCGGAGTTGCTGCGGTTTTGTGGATAAATTACACGTGACACTCCCAGCTGACATCCTGATTAACACGGGAGAGAATAAAATGGCAGCCAATCCTCGGCAGTCGATGGAGTAACGCACTAATGGCTTCCATGTATGGCGATGGGGGGGAAGGGGGGAGGGTGGAGGGGGGGGGGGCAGCGAAGAAAAGCAGGTTTTCGGGCACTTTGGTGTGCGTTTACATGCGTGCGATATGCGTGTAAGTGCATCAACATATGTGCCTGTCACTATTCCTCTGACCGAGCCTCCAAAGTTTGCCCGGCGCGCGATCATTCTGGCAACGGCACAGACAACAGCGCAGCCCAAAAGGAGGGCGTGCATGCGCGCGCGTAGGGTGCCCGCGCGGGTCGAAGCCTCTCTTTGTTCAGCCTCTCACTTCTCTGTTCAGGCCGCCCGCCTGTTTCCTACTGTACTGTACTGCACGATCCTGTATTTGTGCTCCACTTCCTGTAGTGGCCACTGTAGATTCACTCATCTCCCTTTCTGCACGCACGTGCAGGACGCACAATGGAGAGCAGGACAAGCCGGGCCAGACCCCCCCCCCGTCTGACAAGATTGTCGTAAAACTCGAGGAGGTTTGAGCTTTTTTTTTGGTTTTCTTCTACGGACTGACAATTCAGTGTCACTTTCTGCCCCAGTCTCCTTCTGTCCTTTGAAACAGCTACATACGGTACGCGCATTTTCAGGCAGCCCAGGCGACGCCGCATGTCAATCAAATCAAAGCAGTTTCGACGTCAAAATATCATTTTCATTATGTCGGGTTTCTCGGTTTTACTGTATTTAAAACTGCCCGGTGAACCCATTTTAGGGGGAGAAATAAAAGCGGCTTCATTATTACGGCAGAAAAAATATATTTACAGTGAGTGCTCAATTGGCCCCCATTTCCCCAGTACCAATCTGGATTTCGTATTAGCCAGGAGGAAATTGGATGGAATTCACAACATCACAGCAAGCTCATAAATGAAAGAAATCACATAATCTTAAATAGCCATTTATCCACAAGCGTGGCAGTGTATTCGTGGCTTATTGCTGTGCTGTGGTGGTAAATGACTCATTTTCACTATGTGTTGAACTACTGAAAATAAAAACATGAGCACTGACACACACCCTAAATCCCATACTCAAAACTAGAGGCACACAGTATTCTACAATATGCTACAAACACCATCATCAAAACCTACTAGTGCACACATCTTATTCATAAAGTTACCGAAACCTCTTTTATCACCATTTATATTACACAACTAAATAATAACATTCCACCCCCGGATTGTATTATTACCATCTGTTTTTCTCAATGTGTTAATTATGTATGAAATTTGATTTTTAATATATACCTAACTCAGACAGATGGCAGTGCCTCAGGTTGCTACTTTCTAATCTTCATGGACTATTTATGCTGATTAAGTCTTAAGGAATAAAAATATAATCATCTCTTATCAACATGTGAAATGTAATAACTCAAGTAAATACTCCCATGTATTTTTTTTCTACACATGTATAAAGGCAAAATTAGATAACTAATAGGAAAACGTAAATGCTTTCAAATAAGAAAGTTAAATTACAAAACATGACAAACTTCAAAGAGTGATAATATGACACTTTAGATAACAAACAGTTAATTAAATCAATAAAATCCATAATAAATTATGAAAATTAATTACATCACACAACAAGCAAGTGGACACACAAACACACAGACTCACACACACACACACACACACACCCACACACTCTCCCACTCGGTTAAAATACCCATTCATACTTTCTTGTGTGTGTGTGTGTATATATTATGATTATTTATTTTATTTTATTTAGTTTTGGATCCCTTGTGTATTTTCCTCTATATATACTTAGATTAAATATATTTTTTTCTCCAAGTAATCCTTCTTATAAACTTTGTCAAAGCTTTTACGTTTTCAAAACCATTTATACTTTACAGAAAAGATTTATTGAGTAACATTGAACCCTTCTTTCTTTAGACTTCATGATATGTTTATATCTCAATCAAATTCAAATTAAACTGAGCTTAATAAAAGGTAAAACATCGAGAAAAAAATAGTTTGAACAGTGCAAAAAACTATTAACAAACAATTACTGTGAACACTGTACGACTATTATTCTCCACAAAACATTTTTTTTTGTCGTTGTATTTTTTGGTTTATACCTATGTAGTTTTGAGGTGCAGTAATGTGGAGGTTTTTGGCTCTTTACAAAAAAACATATAGTCTTTCTTAGCCATGAGTTGTATATTCTGAGATAAAAGTCACAGAAAGTCACATTCAAGTTCATGTCCACAGTCAAGTTCAAGTTCGGGAATTGGGTGTTTTTGATGAGGCCTATATTTTACTTTAGCTCAGCTTTTGAAGTATATTCAGGGTACACTGATAATGATTGTAATAATAATAGTTAGGTAGTTTAGCATTATAAACACATCATTCTAAAAAGTCCAAAAAGCATAAGCCTATTAACATGGATTGAAAGCACACAAAATAATTCCCCCCAGTTTGCCTAGTGTGAATAAGCATCAGTACTTGAAACCCCAAGGAAAAGTATACATTATACATAGAAATACATATCATTTGAATTGACTCTACTTTTTTGATATGTGTGTGTTATTGAATCTCATGATTGGCTTTGCTGTATATGGTGTGTGTGGTGCAGTCATGTTTTCGTCAGTGCACAGAATGCCTCATTGTGGGCTCCACCAGGCTGTTCGATTGGTCAGGTATACATTTACAGCAAAAAAAATAATAAATAAAAATACTGCAAACCCTCACCATCCTGCCATCTGCCTCTCAACACGTAACCTTTCCCTGGACTGCTGCCATCCACTGCCAAAAGGGCCTTAGGGGTGGAGTAGTGTGATACTCTGCCAGCCAAAAACCATGTGTCCACTGCTACTTAGGAAGAGTTTATATTAACATAATCTATCCTTTCTACATTTTTAATCGCCTGAATGAAAACTGCAGTTTTGTCTTTGCCTGCAAAGGAGTTTCAAATAAAGCCCTGATAAGCAGCCTAACAGCTGACCACATGTCCGACCAAACCAAACCACAAACCAGAGCAAAGTCGAAAGAGCTCCATGCATAAGCTGCTAATTTATTCAGGTTTAAAAACACTATTTCCTAAAACAATATTTCAAAGTAGTTAATATTACATATACCTTACAAGTGGTTATATCAGTTGGGTTCTTAATTCGCTAAATATGCGTATATACTGATGCAACCTGGGTTTTCCATGAAACTGATAAGGGTTAACTTCCAAATACCTAACGAATTATAGTAAATTACGCTTTGATTTATATAAGTGACTTATCCAACGTCGGGCTCATCATTAAACAATTTGGGAAATTGCTTTATGGCTGCTCACAGAGGATTAAGGCTCACGCAGGTTTGTTCTTCCTTCAAATGACAACAAGGGAATATTTTCCTTCGCATCAGTATGATTACAAAAGCATTTCAAGTTCAGCGACGTCCCTTTTTAAAATAAGTGAAAAACACACAGACGCACACTTACACAAAATGATGGGAATGACACTACATTTGGGTATTTTTTGAAAGGGACTTTGTTAATTCACGAATCTATTTTCAAAAAAAAACTTGCTTGGAAAACAGTATCGGCAAAACTTCGAAAGAAATGCAGAGTGTTCGCATTGAAATTTAGATTTGGAAAACGTCCATCCGATCAACTTGTGATCATGTATTTCTCCTCACATAAGACCGAACCGCATCACTCATGAACACGGAAATACCTCCATAACCGAGGACTTCCACACATACGATGATTTTCCACGGAGATTCCGGGTCCTGGCAGAAATCAAAGTGCCACTAATGACTATTATTTTCGCATTAGTAAATTACGATAAGCTTTTTGGAAGGGCTGGGTTAAGTTATTGAAAGGCATTTACTGGAGTTAAAATAATAGATCTGTTGCTCTCGTGCAATTGTGCACAACAGGTTCCTAAACTACATGAGCACGTGGGGGGTTTTTAGATAGATTTATATAAATGAATAAATGCACACTAATGCTAAAGGAAACTTTTTGTAAGAACCAAGGTTTATTTGTACAAGGCGCTTGTTAAACTAACGATCCTACGATGCAAACGAATAACCAAACTTCCACGGAAACCACAAAAAAAAAAAAGAAGCATAAATACGTATGAAGACTGATTTTTTTTTACTCACCAATTTTTCAGAGCAAATGTGTCAAATGTTCGGCAGGGATACGAGACTTGGCAGCTCCTCCTGCTTTGATCCACGTCTCTGTCGAGAACAGGAGAAAGCCACGAGCTCCCGGTTTCGGTGCTCCTCGCGGGGCCCATCGCCGGTCCCCATTTTCCCCCCGCCGTGCCTCAGCCCCCGAGTCCCAGCCTCGATCTCAGCTCCAGGCTGACTCTTTCCCCCCCCAGCCTCAGCCGGAGCCCCCCCCCTCCTCCTCCTCCTTCCCAAGTTCAGGGTTGCACGGCTGGGTCCGGGCCCGGCGAGGCCTGGAACAATAGGAGGCCATGAGGCCGTTTGCAAGGCTCCAGCTAAGCCCGTCTGCTGGTTAACACGCCTCTGAATGAAGGATGTTAGCAAACAGACAAACAGCATGTCTGATGCATGCAAATAGCCCACGCAGTCCAGTCACAGCCTTGGCTGGGCACATGATTAATTCAGCTGTCTATATGCTGCTGCTGCTCTCCCACACTACTCCCTCCCTCTTCCCCAACGAAATGCCTTCACTGGGACAGGGCCGGCAAAGTATTCCAACCCCGGCCCCAACGACAGCCCTGGCCACTTTTTCTACTTTGTATAATTATGCGATCCTTGCACCAAGCGGTCAAGTCCAGACACAACATACAGCGGCTGCTTCGGACACTGCGCCACAGCAAACTACTAGGGCTACGTTATTATTATAATTTTTTTTATCTCGTTGCCTTTTAATGCCTTTTGTCTGCAGTTGGCACCTGTCCCAGAAAGAGCTCCGGCTGAGCACACCACTTTTTCCTCTCTTCGGAGAGAACCAGTCGGTGTGAGAGGGAGAGAACAAGGTTGAGTGAGCGACTCACAGGCATTGACGGAGAGAGAGAGAGAGAGAGAGAGAGAGAGAGAGAGAGAGAGAGAGAGAGGACAGGGGAAGGAAATAAGGAGAGACGAAGGAGGTGCGGTACTTCACAGCAGGCGCTGATGAAGGCTATTTCTTTCTAACACAGCTGTGTACCATGCTCAGATACTGGTCACGTTCTCTGCTCGTCATCCACGGTGGTCATCAAGATCCCGAGCCCACTGAAAGCGTGTTACCCGTCAGGAAATGGACGCCCGGGGAGTCCAGGTGGAACAAGGCCCATCACATGGCGAACACAAATTTCCAATGCGAAAACACAACCAGAAACTCAGTAGCGGAAGCGAAGAAAAAAGAAAAATGAATGAAAACGCTGTACATCTAAAAAAATAAAAAAAATAAAAATTCATCAACAACAACAGAAACGCGGAAGAAAAAGCAGCAAAATCCAGAGTGATGCAAAAATGAATTCGCGAAATAGTGCAGAAAAGCCTACCACCCCCCCCCCTCCCCCCCCAAAATGCAACTTGTTGCCAGGCTGTGCAGAGTGGCTGTGCAGCTCGTTGGAGGCAGAGGGTTAAAATCCAGCTAGTAGTGAGTGAAAAAAAAAAAAAAAAGAAGCTCCGTCTATGGAAGGGCGGGCTGTGGGGAGGCCCTGACTGTAGAAATAGCAGCAGACTTTTTTTCTCTTTTTTTTCTTTTCCCTTTTCCCCTCACAGAACCCAAGTCTCCCCCTTGCGTGTGGCTGGAGCAGAAAGAGGGGAGCAACCGAAACAGCAAGAGAAAGAAGAGAGAGAGAGAGAGAGAGAGCGAGAGAGCGTGCAAGGGGTAGAGAGAGAGAGAGAGAGAGAGAGAGAGAGAGAGGAGGAGGAGACAGTGAAGGAGGGGGAGAAAAGCTCCACTGATGATGAAATAGGAGGTGAGGCGGAGCGCGCGAACCAGTCACTTTTTCATCACATGTCCAACACGGCAAGGAACTGTATTTGAGAGGGAGGGAGCAGGAGATGGGTGGGAGACAGAGACACAGAGGGAAAGAGAGAGAGAGAGGGAGGGAGGGCGGGTGGAAAGCACTAAATGTGGGAGGGTTGGAGGAGGAAGAATGACACAGAAATCCACTCCTCCGGCCGCGCGCAGACGCAGTGCACACGCTCACACGCCATACTGGGACGCACACATTGCCCTGCAAGTTCCTCCGCTACTAGAACGAATGGCACATAAAGAAAAAGCGAGGGAAGAAAAAGAGGGGGGGGAAAAAAGAAAAGAGAGAGAGTTGTCATCGAGAGTGGACGGGCCGGCGGCTGAAGGGTCCTCCAAATATGGAACACTTCTGAGAGCCGGTTGAATTATTAAGCTGGTCTCACACGGCACCGGGGGTCCTCGTGAAGCCAGCGCACGCTCTCAGGGTGCATTAACTCTGTAGCGTGCCACAGTGACTGGCGTGAATGTGCAGGATAGAGCGCGCGCACACACGCATACACGCACGGGGAAAAAAAAAAAAAAAAAAGATAGGCTCGCTCGAGTGTTTATTTCTGTAGCATGTGGCCAGGAAACCTCCTCCTTACCCCCGGCTCTGTCACAGAGCCGAAACTGAACGCTGAAGCGGAAGCCTCGCAGCAATTTGGGCACCCGGGCGAAAAAAAAAACAACCAAAAAAATAAAAAAAATAAAAAAAGGCTGATAAGCATTTTTGGGTGAGACCTCTCTGCTTTTGCTCGAGAGAAAACAGCTGCCACTCGCCCCGTGAAGCACATTCAACAGTTCCGATAAGATTTTCAGAACCCTTAACAAACACACACCGCCCGCCCCCCCCCCCCTCCGAGATGCTGATTTGTCCTTTTTTAATGGAGGAGGGAAAGAAGAAAGAAAAATATCACGGTCCTTAACAATTTGTTCGGAACCAATCCGTGCACGGATACGCTGGAAGAGTTAAAACGCCCAGGGAGAGGGAACTCGATGGGGAGACCTGAGCAGCATGGCTGGTTCCACCATCTTAGATTGTATTGATTATTCTTTGCTGTAACGTCTGTCTCTCTCTCACACACACACACACACACACACACACACACACACACACACACAGTCACACGCACGTACACACTCTCTTTCTCTCCCTACTGTCCCTCCCTCTCTCCCTCTTTCTGCCTCTGTTCTGCCACCTTCTCTGCTCGCCGATCAGCATTTGGCTTTTTCCATTTGTGGAAGATTACTGTGACGCTATTGTACGACAACTTCCTGCCTCTTTTGGCTCCGGTTCTAGAAAACTGTAAACGCAGAGCTCGTGGCTTCAATTTTTCTATCCTCCCCCCCCCCCGCCCCCCGGCCTCGAGCTGCAGGAGCTCTAGGAGGAAATAAAAGCAGGAAAGGGGGGGGGGGGATAGGTGAAGTGCATCTGTTGACCGAGGAACTATTTTGATTGCGTTTCTACTTTATAAACTGCTGTGAATTAAAGAGGGCAAGAGGAGACCACATGCCTAGCAGACACAATGAGAGTGAGAGAGAGAGAGAGAGAGAGAGAGAGAGAGAAAGGTGGGGGTTAAACTTTTTTCTTACTTTTACTGTGGAAATTTTCTGTTGGTTTTGGAGGGCGCTGCGTTATTTAGTGGGGCTCGAGCTCGCGCAGATTTGCCGAAAATGGCGGCGGCGGCGGCTGCCGCTGCTGCTTCGGGCTGCACAGCTTGTTGTGAGGGCTGCTTTCATAGCACAGCCACCACCCCGCTCCTCGCCGGCTCTCCTCCTCGCCGCAGCGAAAAAAAAAAAAAAAAAAAAAAAGATTTCATCTCAACTCCTCATGCTCAAAAGAATGGTTAAAAAAAAACAAAAAAAAATAAACAGACACAGACACACACACCCACACCCACACACAGGTGGCCAAATCCAGACACTGTGCAGGGAGTCTGCCGGAAACTACTCACTTTGTTTACACCACCTTGGTGCAGTAAAAGGTAGGACTGAATTTTATTTGTTCTCTGTTCTCTTTCACCAAATGCGACAGATACGAGCTTGGTTCAGGTGTCCACACAGGCGCGAGCTATAGTATCCCGTGAGGAGGAGTGCGGCTGTACGTCACATCTCGCCATGTGTTTGAGCCAATTGAGGAACTACATGACTTCATTATGGCTGAGCTGTATAAAGCTGTCATGTGTATAGGTTAAAAGATCGTATTTGGGAGCTACTCGAATAATAATAATAATAAAAAAAATGAATATGTTAGAAACTCTGAGAATTGAAGCTGTTTTAATGAGACAGACCTTTTTTTGCATTTATGCTTAGTGTGCATGCAGCCCTTCGCATGGCATAAAGTTCACTTGAGGATACAGTTTTGGTTTTGGGTCGCCTGCCAACTCTCACCACAGCGCTCCTCTACACTCTTACTGCGATGTGTAGCCTGGTTATTTATAATTTTATACTTTAAAGTCATCATGTATTTCAATTTTTCCAACTAAAACTAAAGTTACAAAATAAATTGGTTTCTGATTGGGTGCATTGTTGAAGTCTTTAAATATTTACACCAACTAATGGCTTTATTTTTTATTTATTTTTTTCAAACTAAATGATCAAATACAAATGTTTTAATATTAAGATAAATAGGGACACATAAATATGACCACTCCTCGATTGACTTGCATTGCAAAACTAAGCAGAGAAAAAGCAACAGCATGTGAAGTACGTGGCTCCTGTGTGATACACATTCAGTCAATCATCTATTGATAATGTGAAGTGTGAAACAAAATGGCAGGCGGCGCCATGTAATGGACTCTGTCTGACGTTATTTGATTTTTCAATAAACAACAATAACTACAACATCTTTTTGCTCTCAAATTATCTTTTTTTGGGTGATTTCATAAATTTCTGCAGATAACTACTTTATAACATTTTTTAAAAATGTTTTTTTTTTTTAATCATAGCAAGGATATTACACATAGGATTTTTTTTTTTTTTACAAATTAAAATAATTAAAAGGCTTGCATTGTACAGCAATAAATAAATGCTGAACAATTTGCATCCAACAATTGTAAAAAAAAAAAAAAAAAAAAAAAAAAAAAAGATCAATTTTTTTTTTAATCATAGCAAGGATATTACACATAGGATTTTTTTTTATTTTACAAATTAAAATAATTAAAAGGCTTGCATTGTACAGCAATGAATAAATGCTGAACAATTTGCATCCAACAGTTGTAAAAAAAAAAAAAAAAAAAAAAAAAAAAAAAAAAAAAAAGATCAATTATTTATAGAAATTATGTATATTTATCAGTGCCTTGTATCAACCCTCAGTATCACACTGATAAAGCCATTGGCTTTATATAGCATATGTGCTGTGGTCTGTGGCAGGCAGAAAAACACACTCAACACCTTTTTTTTCCCCATTCAATACAAGCACTCCAGAAAGTGCAGATAAGGGGACAGGACATGGACACATTACTGCATAAATATGCTGATTTTCTATAACTTCATTCTGAGAGGAAGCAGTGAGGGGAGCCGGGGGAATATGGAACTGCAGTGGGCAGGGGTTCTCACTTCGTCATTTGCAAACATCAAGGACACATTAGCAGGTTGGAAAGGTGAAAGAAGGGCGTCTCTTTCTCAGGTCAGAAACCCCTGCTGGAACGACATACAAGTAAAAAAAAAATAATAATAATATGAGGGAATAAACGATAACCACAGAAGTATCCCTGCACCTCTTTGTAAAATCCCAGGGCAGGAGCCGAGTCCATGAGTTGGTCTGGCCTAAGCTCTGCACGTGTCTAAACAACTTCTCTATTACACCCGAGACCTCTGAGGGCACTCCCCATCGAGCGGGGAACAAAGGCCATGACCCCGAGGTCAAAAGCGTTACACGGGAGGCAATGCGGGCCCATTGAGTTTTCCACTGCTGTTTGCTTTAAGAAGGTAAAGATTACTAACACATTAACTAATGCCGATTAGGGGGTGATCCCTCATGGGACTGAGGTCCCAGGGCAGCACATCCCGCCTTATTAACACAGCCTGACCTCTGACCCCTGCAGTCACCTCAGGCAGCCGACTTTGACCACTACTCTTTGCTCTCTGTTCGACACACACAAACAAACACAGACGCACACTCAGACAAGGAGGGAAGTGTTTCAAGGCAAGGTGCAGCACAGCTTGAAAAAAACAACGGACGCCTGGACAAACACGGCGAAATGAAAGACCATTGACACTGCATGCTATTTGTCTCGATAATGCTGCGCCTCAGTGTAAAAATAAAGGATTTTGGATATTGGCATTAGCAAGCTGTATCTTATCTCATCTGTGTATCTTAAACCATTTGCTGTGTAATCATTCCAATAACTATAACCTCCTAAATAATTACGATCGACTCGAACATGTTTTTTTTCAAGGTCTCCAGTTTTAAAGCACATGTTGAAATTCATAAAATGGGGGCATGGGCAATAAAGTTCTCATCACAAAATGGTGGACACAAGACATGCGCAGTATTGATGTTTCTGATATATCAGATGCTGACGATGTCCCAGATGATAATATGTTGCAAGAAAGGGGCGATTTCCCCACAAATTCTTCCTGCCATGTTAATCAATCATTACTTATGATAATATAATCAGCTGAGAGGCAAAAGTAAAATCTGCTAAATGTCAACAAAACGCAATCAAATTATACCTCATGACAAAACCTAATTCTTTAAAATTACAGCTTGGGATCAGATCATCTGGGTTCATCCCTCCTAAACTAGAATGACATCTCAGTGATAACTAAATGGAAACCAAAGAATATCAGGATTCTTCAAGGAAAGTTTTTCCACAATTTGTATTCCCACGAGTGGATGTAGATATTGCAATTGGGCACTTAATAAAACAACAAATGAATGGGTTGGGAAAAAAAAAAAAATCTATATATTACTAAATTTAATACAATTTATTTCATAAAATATATTAACTTAGTTTTTGCTATTAGTCTTAAAGCTAAATAAGACAACAACCTTTGCTTTGGTGCTGCCTTCAAATATAATTTAAAATGATGAATAAAATTGAAAAAATAAATAACAATTTAAATGCATTTTTCAATGGGGAAAAAATATAGACAAATGTTTGATATTTGAATTTAAATTAATTGCTTTTAAATATGTGTGATGTTTTTTCTTTGAGACATATATATTGTAAGGTGTAAGAGGGATTACATCATTAAATATAGCAGCATCAAGGATACTGGTTTTGTTTTGGCTACATTTTAATATGGTTGAAATGTATGGGTTTAAATCCTAAGCACACTCTCATTATTATTTAATAAACTGATTTAAGCCACACGTACAATATTAAAAGATCAACTTCTGGCTCAATTATATATCCTGATTTTGGACTTAAGAAAATCTAATAAGTAAAGGTTATTTCCGCCTCAAAAATATATCAATAATACCAACACAGATATTTTTTTTTTTGTGGCACATTCCAAGAATTAATGAATGACCAAATATTACTTTTAAATGCAAAAGTGAATTTGCCTCAAAGGTTTTACAACATTCCCGACTTATATTTTTAAAGCGCAGAAGAGATCTAACATTTACCAAATCAGTTACAAATCAAAAGTCAAATCAGAAGAGATATTGAAGGAATTCAATTTGTAGAAATCATGTCTTTATAATTTACCGATACATTTTGACAACACAAACGCTTTCTCATGACATAAATGAACTCACCTTGCTGTTTCTCATAGGATTGGGAGAGGATGGGAATGGGCAACAGAGGTGGAAGGAGTGGAAGAAAAGAGTCACAGAGAAAAAGAGAGAAGGAGAGCGTCTCCTGGGAACACGTGGGAAATGATGGACCTACTCGATATCGGACGTAAGAGTGGACGACCTATCCAAAGAGGGACGCGCCCCTTGCTGTAACCAACATCGACTTCTGGCAGCCCCCTCAACAGCCAAACATATTGTCCTGGAATAGGGCAGTTTTCATACGGCAGCATCGAAGAAGGGCAGCTAAGGCAAGAAGCACCCATCAAACTACAGGATCCACCATGGAATTTAAAGTTGTAAAATAATGCCTTATTTATATGTTTTAGACAAATGGATCTCCATGATTTTGCACATCAAACAATTAAATTGTCTTTGATAGATGTTCCCCAGCCATCTTAGTCCTGATAAATTTTATGATGAATATAAGACATTATTATATTAAATACATGTTTTTAGTAAGGTAATGCTCCTTACGTAATGCTTTGTTTTTAAATAAATAACCACCATAACTTATCGTGGTAATTTGCGTGCAAGTAATATTACAGGGTAATCAAAATGGCTAATATAGGGTGTCAACTAGGGCAGTAGTTTAACCGAGTTGGTGGGACCTTTTAAAAAAAATAAAAATAAGAAAAAAAAAAAAATGACAAGGTATAATAAGAAAAGAACACTCTTCTTCTCTCCACGCTTCGTCAGCCTGGAGTAGCACATACCTGTCCTCTCCCTAATACCCATTAAAAAAAAAGCTGTGGTCATTTTTGCAACAGGAGCGCACAGGCCTGTCATTTTAGGGACAAAGTAAAAAAAAAAACGCCACAGGGCTGCATGGAGTCCCGCAGTCGAGCCAGACGCACTCACGGCCGCGCTCACTGCCGCGACAAACGCTTCGTGCACGCCGTTTGGATTTCCTTCCCATTCTCACCAGATTCCTTGCTACTGGAAACGGCAAAACACGCACCAAATACACTTTATCCATTTCCTAAACACGCCCACCCTCTGGTGCTTGTCCAAACACAGAAACCACGGAGCCTTTAGCTCCCCGAATCGCTTCACAGCACTTTTCATTCTCTCTCTATCACGCGGGAAAGTTAGATCAGTGGCCAAACTGCTTTCATCCAAGGCAACGAGAGAGAAATATTGAAACATCGTAGCTACTCATCAAATTCCCAACTGCAGCGATGCCGTCGAGCGAGCTCGGTTATTTCTTCGCCTATCTTAATGCATGGCTCTAAAAACGTAAATCTGCGGTGTCCTCAAAAGGGGCAAACGGGGCGTTGACATCGATCGGAAAGTGACAAGAATAAAATAACACTGATTAGGTCGATTCCACCTGGGCTCACGGCCTGTAATTGATCTGTATAATGTTATTAGCGAAGGGATATTTATCTAAGCGAGAGAAAAGTAGTGCTTCACAGGACAGCTGCGTAAACAGAGGTTTCATTACTCCATGGGTTATTTCTGCACATTTAGTAGCTCTTTCAATTCCAGTCAAATATTATTTTTAAGAGGAGCAGAAATAATGTGTTCAAGACATGCTCCGGCTCTTGAAGAAAAACAGACTGGAGGCCAACACTCCGTTTCGGCAATGTACTTTCTCGCGTGTTGCTCGCAATGATGTATTTCATCGTTACAATCTAAATATGACCCGTACTGATTACTCGAATGCCGTTTCTCGGTTGGCCATTGCGTCGGTCACGGGTGGTGGCCCATTGAACGCGCATATGCCACTGCACGCACCTTCAACGGAGGGGATTGTCACCGCGTGTTCTCTGCACCGCGGCGTGTGTACAAAAGAGGCGATTCCAATGGTTTTCAGTGTTCCCCGTTTTTTGAAAAGATCAAGTCCCTTTATGCCGCTACTTATTATGGTGACTCTTATTATAGCCAGTCCCTCATGAAACAGAGCATACTGGGGCTCAACACTCTCAACGGTTTCTGCTATTGAGGCTCCCTGCCTGTGAAGGCTATGAAGGCTCACTTGTGCTAAACTCTGCTGACCACACCAGCGTGTGTGCGTGTCATTTGCCCTCGTTCGCTCGTCTTCGGGGGCCAGCGTGGACAGGAAGCGGCCGCCGTGACCGCCTCGGACCTCTTACGCCAGCTTCGAGCGGCGAGAGGGTCACGTAGAGGACAGGAGAGCGGAGGGAGAAGTCAATCTTCTCCTTCCGTTCCGCCACAGGCCTGTGTGCAGCGACAGCAAGATGAGCTACAGGGCTTTCCAAAATCCACACTCGTTTGTGCCGAGAGCAAGGCATCAGGGCCGTGTGTGTTTCAAAGGGAACGCTGAGGAAGGCGTTTTTTTTTTTTTGTTTTTTTTTTTCCGTGGCAGCACTTGTGCACTTGACAGTGTGTATGAGCCCGTCTCTGTGTCTTCGCTGCGTGCCCCCGTCCGGATCCCTCGACACTAGCCTACGTCAACTTGAGTTGCCAAAATGGCATGCGGCCCCCGGCAGTCTCGAAACAGAGTTCCACCACCTTGTCTCATCGTGATACAGTTCTCATCCCACTTTTCGGCACTATCCCTACACGTTGCAAATACCTCCGGCTCTGCTGAACTCTGCTGAACAACACAGGGTCCGGAAGGGGGGCGGTGGTGGTGGGGGGGGGGGGGGTAAAAGGCGGGGGGGGGGGTTAAAAGGCAGAAGGCACTGGAACGAGATGGAGAGAAAAAGCATCAGCCCCTCGTCCACCGAGCCTGTGCCTCTGTAATGGAAGGGGGCGATATCCTGGCACAGCACCAACCACTAATGCCCCTTAAATGTCAGGGGCTGCGGAAAGCAAGGGAGACAGCAAAAAACGAGAGCGCATCCATATTTCAGTACGACAGATGCTATAATGCGTTGATGCCTCACAGTGAGTGCACACGAGGACGCCAGGAGAGAGAATGAGAGGGAGAGAAGGCGGACACGCAAAAAGAGGAAACGAAAAAGAGAAGGAAAAAAAAAAAAAGAAAAAAAAGGGGACTTTGCAGCAGTGATGGAAGCGGTCCCATCTGACGGTTGTCTCTATTCCACAAAGTTCTCTCTCTCTCTCTCTCTCTCTCTCTCTCCCCCTCGCTCTCTTGCAGCCGAAAATCTGGCAGGGTGGGGGACGGGGGCCGAGTCTGGTGTTTGGGGGTGGGGTTGGATTGCTGGAGAGAGTGATCTCTTTTTTTTTTTTTTTTTTTTTTTTTTCCCCCAGTGGGGTGAAAGGCGGACGGTCATGTGTGCAGAGCTCATGACAAAAGGCCCTTTTATGTGCAGCGTATGCAGATAGAGGAGGCTCCTTTGTGCACAGATGGAGATCCCATGCCCGGGTCTGCCTGCGGCGGAGGGAGGGAGAGGGAGGGAGGGAGGGAGGGAGAGGGAGGGAGGAGACTGTTGGTGAGGGGAGGGGTGGCTCTGGCACCGAGTGCCATCACTGTGTCTGGTGGGGGGAGGGGCCACAGAAAGGGAGAGCCGAGCCACCCCCGGCCCCGCCGGGTTCACGCGGGGAGGAAGTGGACGAGGAGACAGGTGAGCCCCGCGCCGGGACCACAGGTGCCGTCCCACCCGTGGTCGGATGTTATTTTTGCAACTAAACTGCTCGGGAAAGCGCGGGCTGGCCAGGGGTCGCGCCGGACAGCGAGCTCGTCCTCGTCCCGGCGTTGCCCGCGGAAGGGGGCCAAGCGACCGTGCGCGGGACGGAGGCGGCGAACCGACACAAAAAGGTCAAGTCCGGCATCAAAGTTATTGCCTTATATTAGTTGTGATCTTTGAGGCGTCTCCGTTGCGCCTGCAGACAAAACTGGTCGAAATGTTAAAAAGTGCAACCTCTCCCCCCTCCCCCCAGGGACGAGGTGACCCCCGCTGACCTCCCGTCTGCCGGCCAGGAGACGTCACATCCTCCGAGCAGCCTCCTCCCCCACTGACCGGTCCCCGGCCAGCCAGGTTTCGAAGCCGTGGCCGGTTCCACTGGGGAACAGATGGAAAACACCTCCCACGCCAACAGGCACGTTAACCCCTTCACGCCACGCTGCTCGCGCACTTGCACCGAGTTTAGGCATTTCGATGTTCAAATGAAACACAGTGATGAAAGGCGGAAGCGGGGAATTTGCTGACAGAGAGAGGAGTCTTAACTCGTTAGGCAGAGAGGGCGTTTTCCGCCACAACCATAAAATGCGATTACATTGTGATGGATCGGCTTTGACGGACGCCTACCCTTCCTCAGATTGGCAGGTATGAATTTCCAGGCCCCCTTTTTCCCCCATCCATCGTACACTTTATGTATGAAGTCAACAGCGACGGGCCTGTTTTTCGTGTCAAATGGCTTAGCAGTAAGTTACCAACAACCTTTAGCTTTTTTTGGATAATAGCCTAATAAATGGGACAAGAATGAACAAACCCCCCCCCCCGCCCCCACCACCGCATTGCAGCTCTTACTCCAACAGCCATTATCAGTTTTGTGAGCCACGCCAAAAAGCAGCATTCCTGGAGGCGTGCCCTAACTCATACCACTGCTTGCCTATCCCTACCCAGAGTCCTCGCCTAAACCTAACCTTAGCCTTTACCTTACCAATAACTTAACCGCCGAGCCCCCAAACACGTTTTTTTTCTTTTTCGATAAGTGGGTACACACGCTGTTGTCCCCAATTGGAAAAAGCCGGGAGCGATTCCCAATCCAAGCACCCACTGACAAACACACACACATTCAGTCACAAACACACACATGCACGCTCGCAAACACGCGCACACACAAGGTAGGCAGAGGCTAATTAAAGTGATTAGGTGTATTTGTCTGAGCGCTGTCTCGGTTTTTGCAGGCTCTGGCCTCGCCCATGCCTGGCACTCGGGCCTGCCAGGAAGGAGGCTAGGAATGAAAGGCTGGCACTTCTCCCTCTCTCCTCTATCTGATCCCCTGTTGCTGCCCTGGATGCCGGCAAAAGGTATTTCTGCCCCTTATCGGCCGACACGAAGCAAGAGGGAGAGAGAGAGAGACATAACCTAGAACGTCATTCAGAATAGCACAAAGTGATTTGCGATAAAATATAACTTTTTAATGTGTTCAAATAAATGATCAAATGATCTCCTTCGTTGAAACTCCATCTCGTGCCTTATTGCATTTAGAAAAGGCAAACCAACACACCCGATCGCGCCTTCTCTTGGGGTCTGTTTGAATCACAACAATACACAAGGAAACTTTGGAGGGAGTGTGGTTGGGGGCGGGGGGGGGGGGGGGGGGGTGGGGTGGGGCTGACTGAGTGAGACAGGAGAATGATGAAGATGGCAATGGGGGGGAAAAAAAATCTCTTTGGCATGTTTCGATATTCGCCCGTCTCAATTGACCTGTAAAATCTTCGAGACTGGAACAAATGCAAGTAGCGCTGACTTGCTCGCACCGAAAGAAAAAGAAAAATCCTCAAGGCTTTTCAAATGAGCTCACTCTCACAATGGTGGGGTGCCCGGAGCGGGGTGAATGTGCGGTGTGGGCTCTGAAAGGCACAATGTGTGAGAGCCAGACTGGGAGCTGTGAAGCGGAGGCCCCGGGACCCTCCAGGTCGCCCGCCTCTGTGCTGGGCTGAGCTCTTCCACATCGCAGAGCTGACCCGCCGCCGCCGCCGCCACCACCACCATTACAATCCAATGATCTGCAATGCTACGCTCACACTGTGTGACATGCGCTCAGTACCAACAGGAAATTGAATTCTACATGGAAAACGTTTATTAGGACCCCCTCCCCGCCAAGTTTCAAAAACTGTAAATTTGATCTGCATTTTCTCAAAGGCAGCAACCCAAGTAAAGCCCCTTTTTTTTGGTTTTGCTCCCAAGCTTCCAGATATAGTCAATTCAATGATTGCCTATTTACACTAAATCAGTAAAAATGACAGAAAAAGTGATTCATTTCCTAAAATCGGCCCACAGCTACTTTTTAGTGAAACAAAAACATATATGAGGCTCCAAACCCAACCTCGCCTCAACAGTACAGTACGGCAGCGCTCTGCACTGTACAGACCCATTTCCCCGCCGATGACTGAGGAATGTTTTGGCAATTCCTCTTTAAGAGAAAGGCAGGGCCTACAGCTGGGAGAGCTCTCGGCTTTGTTGATACTCCTTCTACTTTCAAACTTCATTTTCAGCCCTTGCAAGATTCTCAGAGCCGCTCTCTGGACGCTGGCAGGCCCGTTCGCCAGCAACCAAACTTCCCAGCGTGCCTTGAGGCGGGGCCGGCCCTGCTCGCAAAAGTTAACTGTGAAGTTTCCCTGCTTCCTAGCGCAGGTTTACGCGGGATGCACGATATAGCATCGGAGAAACTGCGTTGCCACACGTATGGACAGCTCTTCATTTTTGCGCCTTGTTTATTATATCAATAGACCATTGCAACAAGAGCAGTGACAAAAAAACAAAACAATTTCAAACCTTCTCCATCATCATATCTCATAATTGAATGGAACAAACTGGAAATGAAAATGGACATTCTATGAAAAGATACATATTAAAGCTACGTGATAGCCAAAAATGACTCGGTGATGCACACCGAAATTGCATTGAATCCAAACACCATGGAAACCCCTCCAACCCTCAGGGGACATTAGAGCTGACTCTGGATGACAAGCGGGGGGACAGTGCAGGCAGCCTGCAGCATCTGGTGGACACCTGCAAGACTGCACGTCACTGGAGAGCGAGAGAAGAACTCTCCAAAAGATCTGGGCCGGTGAATACTGCCCTTTAGGGCGCCAGCCAATTCCTTCGCCTTGAGCAAAGGAGCCATGTGGGGTAGTTAACAGGAATGTTCCATCGCTGAATCAAAAGCCGCGTGAATTACACTGAGTGGTCAGTGAATGCCAATAAAAACGTCAACGCCACTCCGGGCAACCCGGCAAGACCAGCTCTTCGGCGTGAGCAGCCAATCAAGGCCCACAACCATGTCCCAGTCCAGGTCGCTGACACACAACGAACAAGCCAGGGTGACCGACACACGGTATTTTAACCTTTGGAGTAATTACAGCATGATCTGCCACCTTTGGGAAGGAACGGAGAGGTCAACTTGTCGGGCCCCGGGAACACGGCGTCACACCGCACACGTTTGCACATAAAGCACTTAGCGTGACTCAAAGGTGTGAAGTTAAAGTCATGTTACACTGCTGAAGTGTAACGCAGAACACTGGACAGATTGAGATCCCGTTTAAATCCATAGAATATAAACGCTAACGCGGTCAAACAGAATCTCTCTGCAGCGCATTCTTCCCTTGAGAAACGCAATGTTCAATTTGTGATGCGACTTTACTTGACGCCGTATCTGTTTCATTGTCAAATTACATTATATTTCATTATTCTGGCTATTGCAATAACGTGTTGCTGTTGCCGTGTCCACAGTGTGGACAATTAGAAATTCAATCGCGGCATCCTCTTACCAGAGTAATAAAGCACTTCCGAATACAGCACAGCAAAAAAAAAAAAAAAAAGAGACTACGTTTATACATCAGAAACGGTCAGTAACTAGAATGTAACGCATGCCTATTATAGTTCCTATTTTTGGTGCATCACTGTGTTCAAATTCGGTTTATTAAGAGTACCTCACAATGGCAGTTTCAGAGCCTCGGTTGTCTCGCCGTTCATTGATCTGTTGGGTCAACAGAAGAAAAGACATATCGCCAGTCGGCGTGGAAAACGTCTCATTGCACGCGGTGATCGAAAAGTTTCGCTTTCCAAGACAAAGAAACCCGAGAAATGACCTGAATGTAGTCCCGTGGGCGCCGTGAGCTCTTTCGTTTATAAGAGCTTATCATTACAAGTGAACCGGATCACAAAGGGACAGTCACTGACACCAGAGCAATTACGCCGTGCAGGTCTAATCCCTTACACAGCACTTAGGACAGTTTTAAAGGCCACCAGGGTAAAGTGGAGAGCTTGCTTAACTGTCAGGGCGCAGTTCGGTCCATTTTACAGCCACTGGGGCACAGGCCTGATTGTTAAGACCAGGGAAAGTAATCCCCGGAGTCGGCCCACTAAACCTGCTCTGTCCCTGTAACCATGGCAGCAGACAGGTAGTGTCTGGGTCACAGGGCAAACACGGGGGCCAGGGCCGTGCCGCGGGCCTCGAACAGGTTCCGATTGCGGTGCCCGATCGGTGCGTAATCCGACGCAAATCTGAACATACATGATGATGATGATGATGATGAACACATTTCGCGCATGCACACGCGCACACACATACAGCTTCAGGTAAAAGTAGAAAGAGCCGCGATGACCGACGGTGTGGTGCCAGCGTTCAGTGAACGCACGTGAACACCGGACATTCAATATGTTTTACGATGCTGAATACAATGAGTGGCAGCAACAGGTGAAAAAGAGAGTGACGATTAAATGGGGGCCTGTGTGAAAGGCAATTTGTCACAATTCATTCAACCCACGATTGCATGGCACCAGCGCTTGTGGGCCGTGAGAAACGCTCCCCTGTCCTCTACATCCTACATACGGGGAATGACAATAAAGCTGACTTGACTCGACATTACGTTACGTTATGTAATGTTGTCAAATAAAGCCTGAAAAATGAAGGAGATAAATAATCTTTCGGTTACAAGAGAAAATTGTGCCCGTTGGATTTGTCCACCCTCACAAAATGCCCCAGCGGCGATGGTCTGGTCTGATCTGGTCTGGTCTTGCCCTTTTGAAAGAAAAACATGAGCTCCCCTTGCCCATTCTCCATTCACTCTCTCTATCTCTCTCTCTCTCTCTCTCTCTCTCTCTCCAGTTGCTATGAGACACACCAGCTGAAGCCAACGCTTCTACAATTCATTACTCGAGGAACAAAAGCCAAAGCATGGGACAAAGCAGGGCAGACCAACTCAAACCAGCTCCCACTTAACACACACATCACACCTCCGAGTGCTGTAGTGACACACAAATGGCCAATTCAAAACCTCTCGGTTTTTCCTTTTTTTTTTTTTTTCCCTTTTTTAAAATGCAGGCGGGAGAGAGGCCGTGAATGCTCGATAAGAAGTCAACAGGTGGAAGATCTGACACGTTTGAGGCTCCGCGAAGGTTTTCCTTTATCTTCACATTCCAAAAAGGAGAACCCCTCAATACGTTTCATTGTATCGCTTCCACGGCGCCGTTTCCACAGGCTTGTGATTGGCCACCGCCCCACGCAACATCAGGGCAACATCCCCTGTCTCTGGCTTCCCACCATTCCTGCCACGCCAAATCACCAAACATCTCATTTCTCTTTCAACCAATCAGATCTCGATCCCTAGCTGTTCTCATGAAAAAAGAAGGTGGAGGGGGGGGGGCGGGGGGGCAAATGAGAAATGGTCCTTCCCCCTCGTATCCCACGCACACGCAAACACGCACAACACGACAATCACTGTATGAGAAATGCCAACGGACGGGCAATCAGTCATTGCAATTAGGCTGAGTGCCATTCCCGAGCCTTCATAATTCAGGCTGGAGCTGGAGTGAGAGCCCAGCTGCCTCAGCCCCACATGCAAACCTCCACACCGATCCCTCCCTCTCCCCTCTCTGTTCCCTGTGATGGGGGAACCAGCAGAATTATAAGGGGGTTGGCTGACCGCAAAATTAAGAATCTCTCCCCCCCCCACCCTGCCGCCCCATCGCCCTCCTCCTCCCTTCCTCCTCGCCTACATCCCCGGACCACTCCCACCCCTACTTTCTTTCCCTGCACTGCAGAGTTTTGCTCTCCCAACTGTAAGAGAGCAGATACCCCTTTTAAACGCCTCTTAAAGCGGAAGGGTCCAGATATATTAAACACATCGATTAAAGGTGGACTGTAGTGTCGTTTTCTCGGAGCAATTTTATCTGCGAGTGTAAAGCTCGCAGAGAGGCATCGGGGCGACTGGTTTTATCGTAGAGAGGCGGCTGGCTCTTTTCTCTTCACTGATAAACAGGAAGCTATGGCAGCGCTCTGCAGAGGTTTCTGTTTTATACGCTTACAGGCCGCGGTGGACTCAGAACCTGGCTTTGCCTGTTGTATGGGACCTGAAGTTTTCTTGGCAGTCGAACCAAGAACCGCGGGTTCAGCCAAAATAGACAATGAAGCAGAATGGAGGAACATGCCAAATTGCCGGGGCAATTCAGTCCAGAGGCTCATTTTTCCAAAATGATTCACAGGGAAAAGAAAAGCATTTCCCTGTCCTCAGATGAACTTAGTGTGCTCTCTGTCAGATGTACAAGGAAGCGCTGGGGGGGAGGGAGGAGTGTGCACAGTCACACCCGCGCGCTCCCACACACACACACACACACACACACGTGCGTTGGCGCACACATACACATGACCGTGCGGTCACTGCTGCAGATTCTTCGCTCACTGTGGAATTAGGTCATGCATAAAAGCCCCTAAACACGGGGACAGAGACAAACATGCAAGACTTTTAGGAAGACATTCGCAGCGGTGCCGCTTGAACTCGTGCCGTACTGCACTGTCACATTTTGCCCCGTATGTAAAGCAAAACAGTGTTTTATGTGTTTTAACCATGAACGTTTTACGGCGCAGCAGTAATTCCGTCGAGGAATGAAATGCCTCAGTCAGCACGTGTGCTGAGGTTGGTTTATTGGCCCTGTCTGGCTCAGCTGCCCGGTATTGTTCACCTGCTCCGTCTTCCCACACTGCAAGCTGTCGGCTGTCGGAGTGCGTAACTATTATAACACGCTCAATTGTATTCGTCATGGTTTGCCTTTCCATGGTTTCCATTAAAAATCATGTCAAAAATCAAGGCGCTAAAATGACTACCACAGCTTCTAAACGTTAAACATGCGAACCCCCCAAAAAGTACAGCCTGCACTGCGTGTGTGTGTGTGTGTGTGTATATATATATACACAGACAGCTTGTGTTGCAGGAGTGCAAGTCGCTTTGTACATGTCCTATTATTAAGGCTCACAGTAAAATTGGATCTTGCACTAAGCAAACATGAAGCATTATGTTACATAGAACAGATAAAAAAGCTTTCTGCACGGTTTTTGCCAGGCGCATTTTTGTGCTTAGAACTATGCTGCTACTGACAATAAATATTTGCACAGCTGTTTTGTGTTTCATCAATGATTTGCAGCAGTAACAACATTAGATCCCAAGAATGATCGCTGAAGATGAGAAGGAGATCTAGAAAGCACATCAAGGGAGAAAAAAATATATATATATTCACCACAAGCTATTGTGCGAAAATGATCACATCGTATATTTTATTCTGTTTTTTCTTGTCACTTCTTTGTCCGTGCTTACGCATCAGATGATGCTCCGAAATCTGCAATGGCTGCTGTAATATAATTAATCAATGAATTCACTTGAATTATTATATATATATTTTTTTAGGTATAAAGTTTATGTAGGAAGATTTTTTCCAACGGTAGGGGTTTAATTCTGCATTTAGAAGTATATCTGAACACACGTGTTTAAGTGGACTGCGTGCTGTAATTTTAAAATGATGATCATATTTAACATTTTAGTACATTCTTCCTGTTTAGGTCACTTAATTCGGTAAATGATATTTATGTTTTGTCTTTGCACAAAACCCCTCTGAGACATTTCATCATTTAAAGCTGTACATTATTGATGAAGCATGAATATTCATCAGATTTGCATAGCTGAAATAGCGAGTTAATCATCCTTCAACATAGTTGCTTTCCCCAATATCGTCACAATTTTGCCACATTCTCCATTTCAGGACTCCAAACAGAATACAAACTCACTGCTGTGATGCCTCTTTAGTTTTGGTCATGCCTGCACTAATTGTCTGTATTAATGAGACTGAACTTTTCCACTGCTGAGCAGGGACTTTCAGTCGAGACTTTTTACTTTTTTCTTCCCGTCCAATGACAATGAACGAGTCCCATGACCACCTGCCTACAGGGGGAAGTGTGTACAATTACAGGAAATAAACACACACAAAAAAGAACCACAGCACGAATGAACTTGAAACCACAGCAAAAGTGCAACATTGGGTCGATGTGATCCCACTCTAAATACAATGTGTAATTGTTCTACCACACACACGGCTCGTGATGTGGGGGAAAAAGGTGTTGTTATGGGCTATAATCTTTTATTTATTTATATATATATATATATGGCATTTTATTAGACCTCCAGAGCAGGTCACATGTTATGTCAAAGGCATGGCATCGACGCAGGAAAAGAAAGTTTCAGTCTCACTCACCATAACAACAAGGCACCATGTGCTCTCAGCCGCTCAGATGATCGGCCTCCTCCTTGAGTCGCTCACAGATGAGTCCTGGGGGCAATCCGAGAGAGAGAGAGAGAGAGAGAAAGGCTTCACGTGGACGCTCCTGCGTCCCGGCTGGTGTCGATGGGGCGTCGCAAAAACCGCCGCGACTTCCACCGCGGCGCGTGCCAACCGCGCGCGTGTCCTCGTCCAGAGAGCCCGGAGAAGGGCTGCGGGTTGTAATCTGCGAGGTGGTCTGACGAACCGGCGTGAGCACGGGATTAACACGCATCCCGGGCGAAAGCTCCTCATCTGGTTCACCCGCTGCGCACGGCGTGTCCCCGATAGGCTCCGCGCGCAGCTGCGCGGCGACTCGTGATCACGGTCAACCCGGGATAAGGACTGGTAACGCTCGCGTTCAGGCGCACCATTTTAGAGTGTGGCTTCGGAGCATTTTTTTTTTCTGAGGTTCATGTTTTTGGAGCGATGCTTCTCCACACAGTGTGAGTCACGAGGCCCCCGTCCAATCTGGTTTCAGAACGAATGACGTTCATAATATTAATATTGAGGCATTAAGGAAGGATCCATACACCACCACAGACGTCCCCACCTACAGTCCCGCGAGCATTTGTGCCTATGAGCGGGGGCTTCAAGTTTATTTCCTTTGACATTTAGGTTTAATGCAGATGAGTCATGTGGTGGATGAAAAAGTCAAAGAATACTGTCTGCAAATCACAACCCGACCTAAACAACCCCAGCACTTGTGATGAATCCTAGGAGTTTTCAAATCAGAATGAAAAACAGCAAGGTGATTGTGGCAACATTTGACAACATGTGGACGAATGGAAAAAAGTATTATAATGAGCCTGAGTTACTAATTATTAAAGGTCAGATTCACCATTTCTGTACCTTGAGAGCACCGAGCCCACCAGTTGCGTTACGGCTTCAGACGAGACACCGGCCTGTTTCCATCACATTTCTTGCGTTCCTAGTGTTTGGGAAGGAATGTTTGGGGCAAACATAATCGAACGTGTTGGGCTCAGCAGGGCCCGGTGTCCCCTGCGCAAAGAGCACTCGAGCGGCCAAGTTGCCGAGTGGCCTCAGGGATGCTTGAACGGGGGACTTGATCTGTCACTCAGAATAACTCCGGCTGCATCCTAAGTTGCACCTGTTGCACAAACTGACCTGACAGAGAGTAAACACAGGCTGCTCGGCACTTGTCATCCCGGGAGCACAACTTTCACCCAGCAACGAGCCTTTCAGCTCCGAAGCCACTCAGGCCTCTTGATAGCGGCTATTAATACGAGCCGCCTCTGGCTCAGGGGGGGTGACTCATGTTTCTGCGAAGCCTCACCGAAATTCATGTTCATTTTGATCCCGGTGCACCGCGCTCCCGGCACAGGCAACGCAACCCCGTTGACCCCCTGCTGCATGGAGACAAGGGTAATGGGATTAGCTGTGCCGGAGTGTGCGCGCCGTGAGTGTGACGTGTCCTCCCGGGATGGTGCGTGCCACCGCACTTCGTGCTCTGCAGTTCATGTGACCAAATCAGCGAGCGAGGATTACTGGGCCGGGGGGGTGACCGGGTTCGCTCGGCGCGCTGGGGGGGGCAAGAGTCAGACGCCGTCGGCCTCTGCCCAACAAAAGGACGTGACCTTTCTGACTCTTAAAAGTTATTTATCTGACGTCAAGTTTGACAATTGCAACCCAGCACCCGCTGCCGCATCAGGGGTTTAAGGCTGCTGTTTAAAACTCAAAATAAACGTTATTGATCCCGCGCGAACAAGCGGAGCGCTGGTCTTGCGAGACGCTCGCTCCCCGACCGGTTTGGTTTCAAGAGTCGATTCGCGCGCCAAGAAGCGCTTTGCCCCTCGGCGGCCAGCCGTCTGGCAGCTCCAGACGCTGACTCGAGGACACAAAGACACAACTGTGATGCCGCCCGTTCGATCGAATCCCTTCCGTCGAGCGGACGGCAAACTTCGCTCCATCACATGGCGGCCGCTGGAACGCTGCAGTCGCGCTGCGGGGGCGGCCCTATTCAGCTTCGTGTCAGCAGAGGGCACGATGGTCGCCGCTGCGCACGTCAGGGAGGCCTTTCATGCTGCCTCATGAGGGGAATTTCCCGCGGGAGTGTCAGGAGGGAAAAAAAAGGCCTCGCTTGACGCCGCTCAAGCCCCGGGATGTTTTTTTGTGTTCCCGCCAGGAAGAGCCAAGCTCAAGCTCAAGTTCCGATCCATTCGAGTGCTCAAGGACTCCACTGCTACTTTCGTCCTGGTTAGGTCATGTCCTTATCGTCAGCCCTTGCATGAAAAAAAAAAAAAAAAAAAAATCGAGTTCATCATTGTCAATTTCTTTTACATGTTTTCATCTAGTTGTCATCACAATGTACATATTTTTCTTATTTATTTATTATTATTTCACATTTGCTTATATGGTGCATTATAAAATCGTTCCGTACGCACAAATCAATGCTGACCTTGAAATAATGGAAGATTTGTTCTCGTCCCCAGGACAGCTGCTCTTGGTTCCCACTCACTCCAGAACCACACACGACATAAAATCAATAAATAAAAAAAAAAAGGCTAAACATTTTTCTTTTATTAGACCCAATGTCACTGCAACTATTGTGTCAAGGAATGAATGAATATATATATATATATATCCTCACCCTGTTTCCAGACTTTGCGTCACACAATGAATCTCTTATGCCGCTCGATCGGGAGTCCAGACAAAACATGTTTGCAAATGCAAAACCACTTGATATTTAGATTAAGGATTATGACTTACTTGCCTTCCCCTCGAATTCAATGGAGTTCACCGTGATCCATAAGAATGTGAAATTCCAGCTACGGGGTAGAGCGCCGAGGTCGTCTGTGACCGCGGTGAGACGTTTGGCTTGAATGCTCCTTGACCTAAGACTGTCTGGAGGCTCTTTGCACACTAAGCCATGCTTATTTGTCAACAGAATGCTTTGCCGAGGCTCTCCACGCTCACCCTGCTCTGAATAAGGCCCCTTTGCACAAAGAGTCCATTCTCACTGGGGGGTTTGGGCCTCATTTCTACCTTCTATACCGCCAATGTGTTGTGGCTGCCTCCATTTACTTTGGAATGAAGAAGAAGAAAAAAAATGCACTTGAAATGCTCTACAGTTCTTTTGCACGCCCCGTGCATAAATAAGTACATTTAGCGCCGAGCCATTGGGAGTGAGTGACAAAATGATTAAACCCGGCCGTTTTGCTTTGGTGCCACCGACCAAGCTCTGCAGATTCAAATGCTGCACGAAATCCCAACAAGTGTATTAACCAAAACTGGAAGCAGAGGCCAAGCTCTTGGCCAACGCACCATCTCACGTTCTTCCCTTGTGAAGGGTCTGTTAACTTTCAGAGCTCCCTCCTCCTCCTCCTCCTCCTCCTCCAAGAAAAACATGTTCATTAAATTCCCAGCAGGAGTCCCTACATGCGCTTCACCCTGTCATTGACGGACGCGTGAATGACTCAATATGCGTCTGCATTTGTAACCTGCGTGGGCTTTAGAAAAAGAGCCCCGGACACAATGGCAAACTGAGGCAAAGCTGCAGAGCCTTCAGTCTAAACAAAATCGCATTGTTCCTGTTTTCCACAGTTGGGGGGTGGTGTGCGGGGGGGCACTCCCACAACCTGGGCCCGCTGTCCTGCTTCCGAGTGCTGCTGGCGGGGCCCGGTAATTAAACGGCGCTGCCTCTCAGTTTCTGCAGCTCCATGGGGGGAGTGCCTTCGTGAAATCTACTCCTCATTCTGATACCAGATGGCAGCTGATGAGGGATTATCTGCCGGCGGAGGCATGACATGCTCCCCACCATAATCTTCAAATTAGTTCGGTTCATTTGGATATGTCGGGTGGACCTGCCACTACCTTTCCCACGGCTTTCCTCACAAACGCCACGCCGTGCCGTGACTGATGCAGTGCACGAGTTCGGTTTTCACGCCGCAAGTGTTCATTGGCAATTTTCTCATGTGCCATAATGTTGTT
Source organism: Colistium nudipinnis (assembly GCA_016785305.1). Classification (NCBI taxonomy): domain Eukaryota; kingdom Metazoa; phylum Chordata; class Actinopteri; order Pleuronectiformes; family Rhombosoleidae; genus Colistium; species Colistium nudipinnis. Next base: position 85,777 of record JAFBJU010001667.1, read on the forward strand.
GTTTTCTTTGAAAAATACAAGTAATACATTTGTAAGGGAAAACCAACATTTGCTGTTTAAGATTCATGTTTTGTTTTGTTTTATACAAATGCACACACACACACATTGAAACACGGGTCGCTATGGTTAAAAGGTTTGTCATCTACCAGCCAGGTGTTGACGCTTTGCACAAGTGGATTGGGACCGTTTATTCATACCTTTAATCTCGGCGTCTCTGTACCGTCTCCATGTTTGACTGTCTGAATTTTGTTTTGGGTCACCCGGGGACAGCCGTCGTTTTCTTCTCCCGCACTCGCATGACACTACCGTCACCCTGCTTCACCACAGGGCCTTTTTTTTTTCTTTTTTTTTATCTCATCGGACCAGAGAATATTTCATACTCACGCTCTCTGACTCAAATGACATGTGGCAAGCTCCAAGTGGCTTCTATCTATCCATTCTATGACAGAGGCCTGATTAGTGGAGTGCTGCTGAGGGGGTCCTCTTTCCGCCTGGTTCTGCCGAGGACCGCTGACGCTCTGTTGGACTGACTGTTGGCCCTGCTTCCAGAATTTGGCGAGACGGCCACCTCCAATAAGAGGCCTGCCGGTTTAAAGCTTCTTCTGCTATGCATTACTGAGGCCACTGTGCTCATGGGAACACTCCGGGCTCCAGAAAGTGTCACTGAGGCCTCACAGACTGGGAGTTTCTGCACAGGTGTCCGCTCTCAAAGCTGGAAAAATGGAAAAAAAAACTTTTTTCGGAAGCAACTGTTTGCCTAATCAAGAAAACATGGAAATAACACATGGAAAATACATAACTAGCCTGTCAACCTATATGTGCTCATGTGTCTCATGTTACTTTGCAGCCTCTGAGGTATTATAACAAGCGTGCCCTGCAGTCATCACAGGCCTGTCCCTTATAGTCTTGGTTCATTTACAGGTTGAACAACTGAAATTTCAGAAGGTGTGTCTCAAATTACAGAGCAGGAAGCATGTTAGTTAGTCCTTGGAAGATGTTTCCCGAGGCTCAGCGTGGAGTTTCAAAAAAGCAAACTGTTCAGTGTCTGAATGAAACATGAAACTTGGGCAACTTCAGCTGCTTAGATACACATGTCCTGTATTCTTATTTAAATGCATACAATTCAGATCATTTCCACACTTCAGGCAGATTTGTGGCAAATTATGCTTTTTCAGCCAGTAAAATAATGTCAATTTACAGTATGTAATCAGCCCAAACTAATAATTGCTAACACTGGTGGGTGAAACCAAAAACATACTTTATATATATATATATATATATAATCCTGCAGTTCCAAGAACAACCCAGAAATATTACCATTTCAATCATTTATCTTTCATCAGGCGTCTGAAGTGGTGGGGGTTTGCATTTAAATTGAAAAGGGCTTGGTATTAAATGAGCAACAGAGATCCTTATTTGAAGTTTCTGCATCTCACTCTGGAAAGAACATAGGAAACAGATCAAATGTGGAAGGACGACCATTTGGCTGCAATTTGGTTAATAAACACATTTACGATGTTTTCAATTAATACAGGGCCTTTTCTGACCCGGTTCAGTTTCAAGGATCTTATTCAATTTATTTGCAGGAGCCACGTCACTCAAAATGTCATTTGAAATGTCCTATGGGAAAAGAAATGGCCATTACACAGGCCAGCTTCCGTGTTCCCATCATAAAAATACAGATTACACAAAGTGTGCCCACGTACAGCTGCAGTTGCAAGTTCAGTTTGCGCCGCTACTCATTTACAAAAATGACTTCAATATAATACAGGAGGTGCAGAAAGTGCAGCAACGCCCTGAGGGTGAGTCGCATTCACACCGAGAGGGGTCATGTCAGGTGAAGTAATCACGTGGCTTCCCCTGGCACTTCATCCTATTATGTCTGACAAATGCTGGCTCTTACGCTCCTAGGTGCTCTGCAAGAAAGTCTGCGGGATACAGGGCCAAGAATGCCGTGCAACAAACAAGATGTGGCACAGCCCTCAGTTCACCTGTGGCCTGTTTCTTTAAGTTTTTTTTTTCTAAGTCTGTGAGGTTGAGTGCCCTCGCAGCCAAGTGTTTTTTCTGCAGATGGGTGCACGCGGACCTTGTTTGTTTTCCCTGGGAGCGCAGTGATAGGCTTAGAAAAGCCTGGCAGACGTGCCTTAACAAGATGTGGGGCAGGCCCTGATAACACACTCGGATGAACTGTCTATTTTGGGTCATGGGACTGCATGAACCAGCTCACCCCAGCCAGTGGCAAATTAAAAACACTTGGCTGCACGTTAAAATATCAAAGTGTAGCGTGAATCTTGTTTCTTGTCGCAGGCCCCCAAACAAATACGTGCAACATAGAATTGGGACTCGCGTCGTGTTTGCGCTCATTTTGCACACCCATTTCACTCAAGTGACATTTGGTTGTGGCATCTAATGTTGACCTCATGTGGCCCGGCCCTGTTGTTTGTCGGGGGCCAGTGCGGCATCTGATCTCTGTCAGCGCTCTTGGTCGGACTCCATTTAAGGCCCCCCCCCACCCCCTCCGGCTGACCCGAAAGATCTTTGTCAATTCCGATTGTCTGCTGGGCCATCCCCGAAGCCCTGCTGCGGTTTCTCTTACTCAACGCGCCATGTGTTATTCATCACATGTTGTCATGAGCTGTCAAAAGCGGCCGTGACAAATGCTGTTTGTGGAACGATCGCATTGGCCTCGCACTTCAAACCGCCATCATCCCCTGCAGTCGAGTGCCAGGGCTGTGAAACGAAGCTGAGAAAGCAACAGGAGAGACATTAGCGCAATGAATGGTCACAGTCGTGGATAAATCACAAAACACAAACTCTCTCCGCCATACAGTAATTGGCCTCACAGAAACTTAAAAACCACCCCCCCCCCCCCCCCCCCCCCCCCCCCCCCCCCCCCCCCCCCCCCCCTTAAAACCCCCCCCCCCCCCCGCCCCGGCCCCATCGCTCCCACAGATGACAAACATGCATTGTCCATGTACATGGCCTTGACAATCGCTTCCTTTGTGGTAGACAGCTCATGGGTCGGGCCAGGTCAAGGACCTTCAAGAAGTGGAGGACTGTAAGAAATGAACATATGTGCGGAAAGGAAAGTAGGGCTCATTCACACGGGGGGGCTATTTATAGAAACATTCGCAGTGCATTGTACTGTAAATCACACATCACCCAGTGAAATCACACCGCCCAGTGTATCTCGGATTCTTTTTTTGGATCCAAGATGTTCACAAGTGTGGTGAGCCTGCCCAGACAGAGCCGGGCCCACCGAGATATCGCCTGCTACGCGCAGGAGACCGTTTATTCGCTCTCTGTGGCCATCCTTCCTTCCCTTCCCTTCTTCACGGGGGGCTGAATCAGCAGCCGGTGCGCGCCCCCCCCCCCGTCCCTCGCGTCGCTTCGCATTGGTATCGCCCGGAAATTTGCTCGCATCGCAGACGGCGAGCTGTCTCCCCCAATGATGGAGCTGGAAGGGGAAGGGTGGGCGGGATATGAATTTGAAACAGCTGAGATGGCTGGAGGAAGAAAAAAACAATTGAAAAAAAAAAAAAAGGTTTTGTTCGACTGAGATTTAAGGAGAAACAGACACAATAAATCCAATCGATGCTCCTCTATAATATTGCCATTTTTACTTTTAAAAGGCATCTGTATTTACGTTTTTCTTTGTAAAGACAGCGAGCGACTTGTCTTAATTAGAAACATAGCCAAACGGTTCATTCCAACCCTGAGTGATAGCGAAACGTGAAGAAAAGAAAGGATATTGGTGTAAATGGCCGCACATGTGAAGATTACTCAGTGAACCCCCGTCTGACCCGTATGATTAGAAAGGGAGTCGAGCAGTTTATGGCACTGGGGTGTGTGGTCTGTTAAAAGGTGCAAACCGGTCTGGAACCGGCGCACACTGATTGTGCACTAGTAGGAAATGTGGCGCGTTAGTGTAATTTACAGGGTCAGTGGGTCTGGATTTTTATCTTTCCCCAAATCTCTGAAGCGTTTGGGGAGCGGGGGGGGGGGGGGGGGAGAAAGATCATTTTAATAATTAACAGTTTATTTTCTGGCCGCTTGCTTCAGGATGCTTGCCGACACATGTCGGGGAAAAAAAAACAAAAAAACAGATGGTGAAATGTTGAGCAACAAGAAAGCGTGAGATAAAACGGCATGAAAGTAATCCCGCAGTCAAGGGATCATGCCAGCGTATCACAATGTGGGTTGCATGTTTTTTTTTCCGGCCAAAGGCAGAAAGAAAAGAAGGAAACGATGCAGAAGTGCAGGAAAGCAAAGTTCTGAAAGGCGTACGAGGAGTGCGGCGATGAACAGACTGCGGTTTGCGCTGGCAGGTCCCCTAAGCCGATGCAGGGTACTGATTAAAAAAACCGAGCTTGAAAAAGTTTCCCCCGCGCAATCATGGACGCGGATGACATTTCCTCACGGGGGAATAATCAGATCATCCAGGGCATTCGTAGTTATTATTCCGTCTCTTTGAGCCACGTTTACCACTCTGTATTCCAGACGTTTCACGTCAGTCCGCGCGCTACGAGAGGAGACAGCTCCGACGGCTCGTTCCGGGTTGGAGCTTGGCCAGAGGTCGGAGTGCAATCAAACCGAGTACTTTTGGGCATAATGTTTTCACGTTGAAGTGCCGCGTGCTACGCGCTAAGGCGGGAAGCCACCGGCGATAGCGCACTTTGACTGAGAAAAAAAGGGAGCGCCATGTCCATCGTTGATCGAGCCCCTTGTCTTGGAATCCTAATGGGGGTACGGTTACCGTACGGCGATACGCCTGGTGGGACTGGGAGCGCGGCGTGTCCGGGCCAGACGCTGTTTCCATCCCACGGCCAGCTGGAATTGGAGGAGATGTGTTCCCTCCGAATGCAAAAAAAAAAAAAAAACGCGCGCAATCAGGACTCCCGGCCGCCCCCCACCACTTTACCCATGCCCGCGCGTGCGCACCCACCACCCAGTTGGCAACCCCGTCCACTGTGGCGTTGGCTGAAGTCAGGAAGTGCTAATGAAGTTATTAATGGTATTCATGTGCGGAGCGGCACGCAAGCAAGGCCCGGGCCTACTTTATCAGCATGGTGGATGTGTTTCCACTTTCTGAACAGTGAGGGTCACTTTTATTCTCAGCTCCTTTTTTTTGGGTGGATGTACCAATCAACAGAGACCCACCGCGGACCAGCTCGCGACAACAAGGGAAATGCCGCCTTTGATTGAGAGACGCATGGCGCACTCATGTCCACCGCGTCGGGACAGTCGGTTACCACAGCGATAGTTCGAGGCAGCAATTAAGATGGCGGACAGACTGGGGGACAGTCGGTCTGGGACTGGGGCTGCATGAGGGAAAGACCCTCCAGCCAACCACTGCCTCTCAATTCTTGTCCAACGAGTCCCTCTGCTGGCTGTCGGCATACATCAGGGTCCGGGGTCATCCGCCCGTCTTTGTGAAACTATTGTGCTGTTTTGTTTTTTTTCTTCTTTTTGTTGTTAAGTATTCTTAACGGTTAAAGTTACTTCAAATCATTAAAAAAAAAACTTTTTTTTTTGGGTGTATGTATTTTTTTTTTCGTATTTCCTGGTCGACCCGGGGGATCATGTGGCCTCATTGCAAAATGACACCATCTCATTATGTCACAATTTGTGTCGCATACTCTGTCTCCATCTACTGGAAAGACTGCTTGTTTTCCAAGCTTATAGCAGCTTCTTTTCAATGGCAGCTAATCATGTCCATAAAGGCCTCACACTGTGGCTATTGTACAATAACTGGGCAACAAAAAAAACGACAAATCTGGCATACCACCCCCCCGATGTTTTTAGCAGTATTTTGGGGGGAATTTTGGCAGCATATTTCGTGTCAGAAGATAAAAGCAATAACGACTGCTGAAGGGCATCGTGAACACTTGATTTAAAAAGAATGTCTCCGACATTTCACACATAGATTATACTGTCCTGGGCTGAATCTGACATATTGCTCTAATTTATTGTACCACACACTGACTCCCAAAGACATCATCATTCGAATGGGTTCCTGATGACAGCGGTCCAGTCTGAATTTCATACAGGAGTGCCAGGATCCAACCACCCATTAACCACCAATATATCCCTCAATATATTTAATCGCTTGGTTATGAATGATTTATCTGTCCGACAGCAAGCGGCGCCAGCACTGCGCACGTTGGGGAGCCGTTATTCTCTGCAAGCTAAATAAAGATAAAGGAAAGACAATTTTATTGCCCTTGTGCACCTTTGGTCAAAAAAGAGGAATTGCATTGTCCGCATTTACTATCTACCACTGCCTCGGCACTTTCTTTGTGTCCGCCTCTCTGCCAGCGAGCATTTGCTGCAAATTCCTCCAGATTCCGGTAAGTGGTGTCAGACAGCTTTCCTGGGCTTAACGGGAAATCTGTCTTTGGGGTGCAAGATTATAACCTCTGCAAACCGCCGGTCAATGGAAAAGTCCTAATCCACTCACAGGCCAACCACTCCCCAGTGTAATATTGGCTCTTCTTCTGCAAAGAATAAATATTCAGGAGAACAAGCATGTTGAGAACGGAAGAATATTTTGGTCTCTGTTTTCTTACAGTCACTCTTGGTTATGTTCCTTGAATCCAAATGTCTATAAAAGGCTGCTCTGAAAATGAACTTGTGAGTCTGTCCTTTCTGATCAGCCTCAAAGTCAGCGCACTGTCCCGTAGATATTGCAGCATTTATATAGACAGAGGAACCAAGTTAAAAAAAGTACAGTCTCATTTGGCAATTTATTTTGTCATCAACGTCATCCATAGGATTTGGTTTCTTTCCCCTTTAAACGACGACTCCGTCCACATACCACGCTCTCATTAGAAGCTGATGATGACCTATGCGCTTGCACTTGCCTCGATTGTTACAACTTGTGTCAAATAGAGCAGACGTCCCTTCAGTTCTGTGAAGCAACGCGTGTAGTAAAAAAAAAAAAAAAAAGTGTGGCACCACAATAAAATAAAAACCAAATGGGAATCTTTTCATGTCTCCCGCTTTAGTTTCTAACGGGCTTTACGCTGTGACCGAAAATATCCTCGCCATGCCCCGGGGGCGGCTCGGGCCACGTCAGCGTGAAAGACGCCCCCCCCCACCCCTTTTGGTCCACCTGACATTGTTGTCGTCTCTAATCCAAAACCCTGACGCCAGAAAGAAAGGGGGCATGAAGAAGACACAGGAAGAGTCCAATGGAGGCCCAGAGTGTCTTTTGGTTGTCCAACAACGCAGAATGCCCTCTGTCTGCTGTTGTTGGACGTGCCGGCCCGGGGGCTCCGGGTTTGGCAGCGGTGGTCGTCCCCTCCCCGGTCTCGCCGGAAAGGTCCTCTTCCTGCCTGAGGGCAGCCGGACAGACGGGCAAACCGCTGCGGGGTTGAAACAGCAGTCACTTCGCACAGGAAGCCGGGTTGCTCACCGAGACGCTTCGCTGCTCAGACACAACAAAGCGGCCTCTGGCAGACACAAACATACACGGGAGAGGAAAGTGTGGGGTTAACCCGAGGCCAGGCGCTGGACGAGGGGTTTTTGAAGCCGGGTGTGGGATGACCGAGCTTGCAAATTGTGCGGTTCGCGTCTTCAGAAGTGCTTCGGCGGGAGAGAGGTGAAGCAGAAGTAAACAACCCTAATAGGAAAATGGCTCCTCAGATAATGTATTCATAAGGAATTCATTTCTGCTTTGGAAAAAACAAAAAAAAACAAAAGCTCTGGCGGTCTGCTTGTCCTTTGTAACAAAATGTGTCGGTATGCAAACCGTTGTTGGTCTGTCACAGCGTCTCTGGACCGGTGTCACCGGGATGATTTCCAGTATGTATATTGTTCTTGACAGTGTAAGTGTTTTGGACTGTGACCCCTCCCGACCCGGGATAATTCCACTGTCTCTCTCTCTCCCTCTCTGGTCTGGCTGTGCCGAATGACAAGAATCTCCCTGACCCAGTTTAGATGTCAGATTACTGTTGTGGAGTCAAACAGGCAAACAACCAGTGTGTGTGTGTGTGTGTGTGTGTGTGGCTGTGTAACGGATCCATCCAAACATTCCTTTGTGTACGTGAGGCCCCGGCGAGGTTCAGTGTGTGGTCGACGCAACAAAGAGAACCTGTGTTCGACAAGCAGCCCGATGCCAGGCCCGGCCCGAGGCTGAGGGACGCCGAGGACACCGCGAACCCACCTGACGGGTGGACGTCCAGCTCACGGGACACAGTGCGGACAGTCAGAGGGCGATTAGGGAACTTATCTACGATCGAAACTGTGACCTTGTGACTTGTCGTGTCCCTCCTGCTATAATTCCTCAAGAGCTCGGAAGAGGTTGTGGCCAAAGGTGAAAAGGGAAACAATTCAGTTTTCCAAGTATGTTTTCGATGAGGTACTCTCAAACAAGGGAAGTCGTGTTTGCTGTCTTTCCCAGTTAATTTGGAGTTATGGACATTAAGATCTTATGCCACGAGACGCTTTAAACAAGGCGGACAACACTTTTAAAATCACTATTTCAATATTGGTGCCTTATCTAGGCTTTGCGATGGTACGAGCTGAGGAGTTGTTGCTACTTCTCTATGCTGGATATCACGTAAAGCAAATAAAAACCGCAACTTGAACAGGATACTGTTAGATGTAATGTTTTTAAACACATACACCTACAATTACAATATGTACCAGCTACTTCATAGGCTTCCTACCTGGGGGAGAAATATGTAACCATTGCACAACACACAATCTTGGCATGAGCCACGGTGGGAATTAAAGAATGACTGGTCGAGCTAATTGCCGCCTTATATCCACAGCAAATCGAGGCTGAATATCGGTTCCCATCAAAAAAAAAAAAAAAAAAAAAAAAAGGCAACACTGCACGGAAATACTTTTGGGCCATTTCTTTATATCGCAGTCTATCGAGCCGGTATTATTAGGGCCTCGCTATACAGCTGCCAAGCCATCAGTGAGCATGAGTGAACGCCTCAGACGTCCTTTACATACTGCAGACCCGGTGTTTGATGTCTGGATGGTATATGAAAAGACGCTTTGACAGTGCCAAAACAGGAAAACCGCATTCTTACATCCAAACATATCAGGCCATTGGTATAGAAACCTCAATCTGCCAAATGCTGTGATGAAGATAAACAGCGCTGGGCTGAGGGGAACGGCATATGCGGCGAGCGCAGGCAAAAAAGCTGAGCACGAGATAAACTGTTGTTGACATTAGGCTGATGCACTCACCCGGAGCGATTTAAGTTGCGTACCTCCGAAAAATAAGAAGCAACCCACCCAAAGGCCTGCTCCTCTTCCAAAGCTGACCTGACTTCAACATCATTTCATTGCGCATGCGATAAACGGAGGGGTTCATGACGGCGGCGCTCGTTCATTTCAAAAGACAGCGGACGATGGAGTTCTTCTTTTAAAGCAGAGGGCGAAGGCGGCGAAAAAGCGTCCACTGCCCCCGCGACCTCGGCGCGCCAACTTCTGCCCGACAGCACGTGGGCCTCTGTGACGGCCGTCGTCGAGGAAGCGAATACGGTGCGCGACTAATATCGAATGCCGAGGCGCTATCAATTGCCGGAATGCATCGGGTGCACAGCTGATAAAAAACTGCAGCGGATTTCTCAATGAACTCGGCCCTTTTGTTTTTCCCCCGCGGCGGCCTGAGGCCAAGCCTTTCCGCGGCATGCGTGCGTCCGCGCAAAAGCCAGCAGTGCGCGGCGCGCGCGCTCGAACGGCGAGGCCGCGGCAATACAGGCCTGTTTGAGCTGGGTGCGGTGCAAACACAGACGGTGCGCCGATCATTGTGTGAGACAGAGAGGAGAACCAATGGCCCACTCTGACTGCAAACACTCCCAGCTGTTCGGAGGGAGGTTTAGCGTGTGGATTTGTGTGTGCGTGCAGTTGTGCCCGCGATAGCTGCGGCCAGATACAAATATGGAGCCACACCTTAAGTCAATGCGCTCTGTTTAGCTTTCACAGGTATGTCAACTTCCACACCAAAAGCATGCATTTGATGTACCTGGCAAAGGTTTTCACCCAAAAGGGGAGGAGAGCTAAGGCCTCATTCCGGTTTGCAACACCGTGACAATCCGTACTCCGGCCCAAGGAGGCCCAAAAAAGCTCTCCCTGCCGGATTCAACGTCGAGTTAAGGATTTGAAAATACTACAGTCCATGCGGGGAGGCGAAGAGAGCCCCACTGTCACCGGGCGAGCCTAAAATGTACAGCTTTATTCATTACCCTTTTTGCATACTCAAGCCGCCTTACAGTTGAATTGTTGCTCCTGGACACAGGAAGCATGCGGGGACACGGGGAACACGAGCCAGATCGCCGCGGACGGTCTGTTCTCAGACCTTTTTTTCCCTCCTGTCCCTCGGGCCTATTAGAGGGCAACAGAAAGTTGCCGCTTGCGTTCGCCCCGCTGCCCAAAGGGCCCGGGGCCTTCGCGGCCGACGCAGGCCGTATGTCTGTCAGATTTGATTGTGAACGTAAATGCTTGGGTTTCACTCTCTCACCGAGGAGACTGAATGCGGTTCATGCATTTTCTTATTCGAAACAAACAGCCTTTCGTTGTCGTGGCATTGTGTTTTTTAGCAAGGAAAACGGTTGTGTTGCATTCAGTCCAACTGGACTGTATCCATACGAATCAAGGACACAGGTAGCATAAACACACCTAGCGCATTCCATCCTTCGGGCCACCCGTCCCTGAAACACAACCCATGTGCCCCTTCAGGTACGTTCCCTATTTCGATACGACTGACAAGCCCATCCACAACCTTCGGACGCACGAATCTAAGTACACATCCAAATCTGGTTGTGGGAACAGTCATTCCTTTTATTGTGATCTCTAACCTAAGCTAATGGCTTCAGTTCAGTCCACCACACAGTTTCACCTCAACTATTCTGTGTGTTTTCCTTTGTTAATCCCTCGTGTCTGACATTTGAGAAGAAAAGTGGATCCTCTTTTACGAGATCATAAATTCAACAATGGATTACAGACAATTGCGGATGGACGGAAATGATCTGCAGTTCAGACGCACATTTTAAGAGGAAGGAAGCGGCGACACGGAGCCAGTAAAGCTCCCTAACCTAATGTGGTCAGGTGCGGAAAGTTTTCCAAATAGTGGCACTGTGATCTGAGAATGCATTACTCCTGGACGATCACAAACAGTAATCACGGAGTGTGAGTGTTGGATTGCTTTTGTGAAAACAGACATGCACGGCCTCAGTTAAGCAGAGAGTCCCATGAGTTGGGGCTGGACACATGGCACAGTAGCAACAAATCCTAGTCTGGGTCATTCGAAGGCCTCTCCAATTTGAAACGGAAACTCTCAGCCATTTGATTTTTTTTTACCGCTCTTGAACAGAGGCAACAGCTTTGGCGTGGCGTGCCCGCTCCTGCTCCCCTGACCCCCTCCCCTCTATCAGGAGAACTCCCATGACAGTTTGGCCGGTGGCCTGGCAAAAAAGTGAACCCTATCTTAAACAGCAACATTGCCAATTAGGGTTTGAAGGGTTTAGCATGAGAAAAGACACTGGTCTCCCTTCGAGCACCGGTTCGAACATTGTACAAGCTCCCGCTGTCGAAAAAACTAAAGCGAGAGGGGCCATGGGGCGGCATTTCAGCCTCGGCTAATCAGCCAGTAAGAAGCAGACTTGGATGCATGTGGACCCAGCCTGGCAGATCGGCTTCCATGCGTTCCACACACACAGAGACAAATGAGGCAATAAGGACCCGATGAATCAAGCGAGCGTGCTGAGGAATTAAGCAGAGCGCACCACTCCCCCATGCCCACAGCTGTGACCGAACAGGAGAAAGCGAAAGGTCAAACGCCGTGGTCGGGACGGGAGGATTGGTCCGGGTTGGTTTAACCTTTGACCTCGTGGTTCGACGTCGGAGGACACATCCGACATCCAGGTCCAAAAGGTCGCGTTCTCTGAGAATAGCTCTGTAAATCCTCTTCCTCCATGGCCGCTCCCTCTCACTGTGTCAGGTTCTCAGACCAAAGCCGAGCCAGCCTCATCGGAGGAAGTGTTAGGATTAAAAAAAAAAAAAAAAACGAAAAAAAAAAAGATGGAAAGGAGTCCTCGAGCCCCCCCCCCCCCCCCCCCCGTCTCTCGCCCGGGGCCCCGATGTAGATGTGGTGGACCCGGCCCCAGACGCCACTCCATGGTTTGGCAGGCTGTGCGCATCAGTCCTCTCACGGCTTCCAGTTGAACCAGCTCCCATGCAAACACAGGGGCAACCCGTGGGTTTTCCTATTTGGGTTGTCGGTCAAGGCTACTTAATAACATTCACAAAAGACCCCGCGACGTATCTTCTCGAACTCTCCAAAACATCCTCCCAAAATATTATCCATCCTTTGGTTGCCGCTACCCTTCGCAGCCTTTCACGCATTGGGGCAATCTCGAAGGCGTTTCGGCCGACACTTATCAAATAATGGAGCGGACTAAGAAAGGGGGCCAAGCACCGAGCAGAGGAGGACACGGAGAGCCATTCAGGAGATGGTGAGAGGAAATATTTCAAAGACAATGGGCCATATTGCAGCATGAAGCGCAGGCAGTGATGTGGCGTGTGACTTACTCAAATTGATATGTGCTCGCTGACCGACATGCTCTCATCCCCGCCTCAGCTTTTTGAAGTTAAATAAACAGTGTGTCACAAGATCTTCCCCATACCACCCAAGTGCACTGTGTGCGAGTGTCTCTGTGTGAGTCCGCAGTGTGTGTGTGTGTGTGTGTGCGTGTCTACGATTTGATTTGTGAGCCCGTATGCATACGTACAGTATGCGTGGAGACGGAGGGACAGAGGACGTGCGTTGGCGTGCACAGGAATGTGTGTGCCGACACCAAACGGCCATGGATGTGTGCGACATGTCTTTGATGACAATGGCGGGTGACAAATAACGCTGACGCACAATGGCCCTGGTCTTTAATAAAAAAAAAGCGTCGGTCCTTTGAACATTTTAATTAAACTAAACGGGACCATCCCCACCCAGGCCTTGACGATGAGCTATGTACATTCGAAGACAAACAAGACCATCTTTTTTACGGGGTAGACATCAAATACGCGTCTTTTTTTTAACGTCATCCTGGGCCCGCATGTTGACTTTCATTATTTCGAAAATCCATCTGGAATTTTGATGGGCATGTTTTGAAGGAAAAGGCCCTCAACCACAATGCAGGGATGTCTTAAAACAAAGGTCTCTGTGGCTTTGTCTGTTTCTCGTGGTCAACAACAGCCTGGCAGTCTCTGCGCTCAGATAGCTCATGTCTGTAATTTTAGTTTATGCCATCATTATTACAACACGTTAACCATTTTTCATGCAGTTTCTTGGAAATAAACCGAATTGGTGATTTATGCGTGCTTTTAAGAAACTGTGCAGAGTCTATAAAATTTTAAGAGAAGAGAAAGGGGGTTCTTTAGCGTTTCGACAGACCAGGCGCAGTGATCTTCGCTTGATAATTTTCTGATGACATTTAGGTTGTGCCATTAAATAAGGGCTGTGGTCAAAATCGAAGACGACAGTCATTTTATCAAATTAACCGAGAAAGACATCACTCTAATTGCAATATGATCTTTCTTATTTTTTTATTACCCCATTGCTTACGGAACAACTTCAGTGGGAAAAGAGGACCATTATAAATAGACGATATTGGAGTGAGGTGAAGCCTGGACCTTAAAGGTATTACATTATTAACAAAATATTAGACTTAAGTTTTGCGGAGTAACTGGGTGAAATCTGAATAAGCAGGTCCACTTAAATGTGAAGCTATTGCAAACGATCCAGCGTTTTTTTTTATTTTAATTTTTTTTTTATTAAGGTATGGGATTTAGTAATTCCATTGTACGGTATTTTCTACCCCTGACATTTCCTACCAATGTAACTAATGCAATGTATCGTACTAATGCATCTACAGTCTACACTTCAGTCCTTGAAGGGACTCTGCTGTAGGGATAGAGAAGAGGTTTATGATGATGGTCATCGGCTCAGCAGTGTCAGTGTCTGGTTGCCACCAGAGGGAGTCTCCTCAGTCAAATAATAGCTCCCAGTGGACTCTGGATTCTGAACATCTGCTCAAAATTCCCATCTCCTGGACTCAAAGCAAAGTAATTGGAATATTTATGTTTTGTTTGTGTTGTTTTGTTCCTGCGTCCCACAGTAAATCAAAGCGTCCGACAGACTGCCCCCTCTGACACATTAGTTACCATGAGGCCGGTTCATTATTATTATTAGTCATTATCAGGCATGCAACAGTTATTTCTATTCACACAGCTGCAAAGTCATTCCAGTTGTCTGTGCGACTTTATGGGTTCTTACTGTTGTGGTGGTGGAGCCCATCCGGGGATCCCCCCCACTTGGTGGGGGCACTACCCAGCACTGCAACCAACAAGCGCCCGCCGAGCCTGGGACACGGGCCCTATAAAAGGCCACTTCACTTCGTCCCTTTTTTAGTTTTCAGTACAACAACTACACGTGTTGATCCACAGCCTGGAAGCCCGTCCCATTCCCTGCATATATATGCTGCGGCAGGAGGAGCAGCAGGAGGAGGAGGCGTGCAGCCCTTTTGTTACCTGTGTTAGAGTACCTGGCTGTAGTAAGTTTCCCGGACAGGGCTTCAGGTGTCTGCAAAGGACAGGAGGGAAACGAAAGGCAACGATGAGCAGAGGTTTGGAACCCAGCCGGGTTGGCAGGGCACTGCAGGGGGAGCAGGACGCAGGAAACGAGAATTAATTAGGCACTGTCGTGAAAGAAGTGAGGACGCGCAGGAGAGGAGCCACTTCCTCCAAGGACTCAGTCACCCTCTCGTGCCCGATCATTTCTGACCTTTTTTTTTTTTTCTTTCTTTCTTAATCTCGGAGATCTGAACCAGCTCTCAGGTCGTCGCCATCACCCCACCTGTGCCGGCGGATCATGGATTTCGCACATTTGAACCTTGCCGAGTCGCTCGCGCTCGGCGTCGCACTTTGCAGGCGGTGTACGTGCATCTGGAAGGGTTAGGGAGAGCGGCCAATGTGAACGGAGTGCGCGCGCGTGTGTGTGTGACCCCCCCCCACTGCGTGTTCCGGTGCATGGCCCCCCTGGACCAAGTGGCTATACGACCATGCACAAACTCCTCCGAAAGCGGGGCGTCTACGCGTGGCTGTGCGTTGGCATCATTTACCTCCGGCTCGGGTGAGTTTTCTACCTGTGATTTCTGCTCACGCGCGCAAATCCGATCCATCGGGAATGACGCACTTTGACTCCAAAGTGACTCCAACGGCAGAATGCCCTCTGACCTCTAACTTAACAACAAGATATGATTTGTATTATTATTATTATTATTTTTAAAGGACACTTTTTTTTTTTTTTTTCATACAGTAAATCGATCTCGGTCATTTCGCGCAGACACCTGCTCTTGTGTTGGGATGTGTCGCCAGAAGGCAACGCGATCGATCGGCGCTCTCTGTCAGAGGCAGATTACGTTCACCTCAGGAGACTCCTGTTCCTTTTGTCGCACAAGATAATTTGAGCCGCTGTCTCTGCTCCAGACCCAACTCGGCCCTGCATACCTTCATTAATAGCGGCAGGCTGAGTTGTATTTCCACATTCCTTTGCCCAGACTGAGTTTTTACCTGTTTTGCAAGAGCTCACCTTGATGCGTTTAACTTCTATCCGTCCCTTCTCCCGTCATTACAAAGACCCTCCCGGATGTAGACACACAGTGGACTCCAGGCCAAATCTGTCTCTGCCTCTGATGTTGCTCTGTGTTTTTTTGTGCATGCATGCTCAGTGTGGCGTCAATTCCTAAATGCTCATGCCAAACAGGGGGAAAAACTCAATTTTTACTTGAACTGAAACTTTAACCCTCGACTACAAACTTAAACAATACTCATAGTTATAATAAGCCACAGGGGCCTAGTTGAGTAAGAATAAATCTCTGGCAAAGGAGGACGCAGGGGAAGGTAAACACGTGAAATCCATACAAAATGGGCCTAATGAAACTTTTCTGACACTCTAACAGATTATTCATCCATGGCTGCTTCCTTTGCAACTTTTTTTTTTCTCCCTTTTTGCAACTGTGCACGAAACAATACGGTGAGGTGAAATGCATTTATTTAGTCCTCTCAATGTGGAGATTGCCTGCAGCCACCGTGAACCAAACAATAAGCCCTCCCTGGGAGAAGCTCACGTGGAGTGAACCATGTAACTGACTTCAGGTTGCACAGATCCTCGTATCGCGCGACGCCGTGGCTCTGAGAATGGGCAGGGAAGCCACCCATCTCCGAGCAGTGGGCTCATGCCTTCCATCCTCCTGTCTGCTCGCCCTCTGCCTAAACCTTTCATGGTACCCTCTTCCTTTCGAAGGACCGGAGCCTGCAGGTGTTGAGTGAGCGTCACGATGCTGAGGCGATAAAAGCCCCCTCCACTCACTAAGCTCTGCTCTAAGCTCCCAAGTATTTTATTTCTCTGCACACATCCAATCTGTGCAACCAGGCTCTCTATTTTTATACCTCCGCGTTGACGTGCACGGCCTGCTTAGCCGCCATGCAATCTGTGGGGAAATCTTGATTGAATTTTACAGCAGGGTCATGATACGAGTGTTTGAATAGTATAGGATGAGGGCCATCAACAGCGCACATCATACGGCTATGCAGGCGTGTTATGTTCTTACCAGAGGAAATCATAAGGTCACTGAGACTCATATTTGAGTACCACAAACATGCTTTGCGGAAAGGTTATATAGAAACACTTGCTCCCAGAGATCTTTTATAAGGTATAGGCCCCAAATAATATCGTAACAACATATTACGAGGGTGTCATGGGAGATAAGGGGAAATCGTTTTCGCCCACTGGGCTCACTCTCACGCGCAGAGATAGTACTAGAAGCATCTCTGCGATGTTATGAAGAATGCTGCGGGTTAATATTACACCGGGCGCTTGATTCGGAGTGACACGCGCTGATTTTATGCACATGGAGCTGTGATTATGATGTGAGGCCAGCCAGCGTCTGTTTGTTTATTTTTGGCTGGACGGTGTCGGTGGTGGAGGAGGAGGAGGAGAAGGGGTGGGTGGTGGTGGTGGAGCGGGGAGAGGGCGTGGGGGGGAGGGGGGGGGAGGGGGGCTGGATGAATGAAACCCTCCTGCGCGTCCAACGGTGGATGGGATCAGTGTCACCCTATTGTCCCGTCGTGGCAAAGTGGGCGGATAAGCAGTGTCTCTCCCTGCCCAATGGCAGGCACGACTCTCATGAGAGCGGAGAGAGGCTCTTTTCTGCCATGCAAAAATCCCTAAAAACCATCATCATTCCGGCTCAGGAGCCCACAGTCCTGTGTTACAGCCTCCGCTGCACAGAGATGACAGAGCCAATCTCGGCGCACACTCGGCCCTGGGAGCTCGGAGCAGCGTAGAGGCGCACCAGAGACACCGAGACGCACAGAGCCTCTGTGATCTCCTTTGGGGTCTTATTTTGATGCGAAAGGGACTTAAAGCCGCGATTTCAAGGGATTTGTTCTTCTTCTTTTTCTTTTCCATCCTTCCCCGCGCCTTCATAATCGGTCCGAACGTGGCCATTTGCTCAATGTCATCATGATCATCTTCTCGTCGCGCAGTGTACTGCTGTCAGTCTACTACCCGCAGATCTTCCTCATCCTGACGAGCGGGAGCTACCTGTAAGTTTCAGCCAATTAACTGCTCCTTAATGAACTACAGATAGAGAGAGAGAGAGAGAGAGGGCGAGAGAGGGAGACGCACTGAGAGACACAAAGACGCACGGGTTTGGTTCTGCTCCTGAGCGGCTTTCTTTTCGGACTTCAGGCTGTGTTTTTTTAACCCGTTTTCCCAGAAAACACCAGTTGCTCAGGCGATTTTATTTCGTTGTCCGCGTCCACAAATCCGGAGCTTCGCTTTAACGTGTTTATAATTGTGTCATCAAACTCACGCCGCAGGGATCAGGCGGAGCCGAAGTGCAGCGGACACAGTAAATTCAATTTAATTCCACGATATGCATCACTCATGTTGTTAACCAGCGTAAAGTCTCACGGTGATTTTCATTGACGACAAAACGTATTAAAACGTCGGCGGTGGAGATGAAAAAAAAAAAAAAAAAGATCCACGTGGGAATAAAGTAATTATGAGAAAACCCTGAAGCGCTAAAGTGCCGTCTGCAGGCGGACGAGCACCTCTCCGCGAGTGCGCGCGGACGGTTCGTGTGGAACCGGCGTATTTGCAAACCCTTTTTGCAAGATCTAAAAAAACTAAAAACTAAAAACTAAAACAAAAACAAAAAAACTAAACCCGCCACGGTGACTGCTACATAGATTCGCTTTGGCCACAGAGTGGCAGAGATGTTCAAGACAATTGGGTTGCATGGGATTTTTGGTCCATTGTGCCCGCGCGGAGATTTGTACACCGTATTTTACGCATGCGACGACCGCCGTTAACCTGTCAGAGCGCGTGAGGGATTATCTCTGTGCGTGACCTCGTCTCTGGCCAATTCCTCCAGGTTAACGTGTGGACGACACTGCTTGAAAGATCTGCCTGCAACGCGCAGGTGATTGACACTGCGGCTTGGAATGAAACGGGGATGGCTCTTTGCAAGGACAAAACGGGCTTTACGTGAAGCTTTTACCCGAATAATCACTCACCCGAACTCCCTCCGCTGCACGGAGACCCCAAACCTGATGCTGAAATAGATGTGGTTTTTGGTTTTTCAGTTAAAAGTGGGCGACACTGCTAAGTATAGTTATGGCTTGTGCTGTAAAGCAACATGCCGTTGTTTGTTATGATTATCTTTATGTGTGATTCTTTTGTTGAGCATGAACCACAAAATAAATCCCGGCGACAGCATTTAGTATGGATTCGAAATGATGCAATGCCCCTTTCCATAAACGAGGAAACTACTGTTTTGATAACTGCAACTGTAAAATGTGGAAGGGCAGTGGGTGGCAAATGAGTGAAAGTCAGCAAAAAGATCTTTCCAAGAGGAGCTTTTGGCCCTTTACACACCTCACAACTCCAGTATCAAGGAATGTTAACCTCGATTTTGCAACGGCAATAATCCCACCATTTTCACTCCTTTGTTATTCGCGATCGCCACACAGGACTATTTGGTGTGCAAGTCTAAAGCAGATGTCAGTGGGGTTTTAGCTGGGAATTAAACAGCTTCAGTGCGCAGCTCAAAACCTGATATACATATATTTTTTTAATGAACAGCAAAAGGGAGAAGACCTATTCAGCCCTAAAAATAACGGTTAAGGTCAAAGGTCTGGCTGTGAGAGAAGGAAGAGCATCTCCTCACTTGACTTAGTTCAGTTGTGTCTCTGGCATTTTTGTGAGTGCATTCCTCGGTAGAAGATGCATGCCTCGGAGCTTAATAGTGTGTCAGTTGGGTTCAAAGTGTTCCGTGTGATGGAGTAGGTGGCTGGGAGCACGCTGTATGCCATGACGTGGGCTATAGTTTTCTCTTAAGGCCAGCTTTAGCTGACATTGAAAATCCGCAAGCTCCCCTCACCGCCGACACGGGTTCCGACGAAAGCTTTTTCCAATGAAACCATTTCACCGTCCGATCGTGCCGCGGCGGCTCTTTTTCTTCGGTCAAATCACACATTTGGCCCCCCGATGACATGGTGTGGATTGAGAATCCGGGTTATGTCAGCGCGCCGTATGAGTTAGAATGCAAATTTGCCCCACCGGCTGAGGCAGTACCCAGTGAGCTCATGACAGGTTGATCCAAAAAAAAGAAATGCATCGGAACGCAAAACAGGTCCAAGTCTGCAGCGGCGGGTACGCACTCGACGGCAGGCGTTCAAGACTCAAACGTGACTCAAAGAAAATCCCCCGTTTCTCTCCTCTGTGTCGGCGACCCGCCACCCCTTTCGGAACACTCTCTGTAGCCGTGCGTTGTGACGCGTGCAAGCGTAGTTCCTCATTTGTGTTGAGACTCGGGGCGGCCGCGGGCGAGCTGGCGCGCGCGCGCACGCGCGCACACACACCCAGAGTAGACGCAAAGCAAACAGGATCACAGTTGTGCACGTTGATGATGCGGGGATTTAAAAGCTTAGCTCTGGAATTCTCTGTTTGGTGTTGTCGGACGGCTTGTTGGTAGGCCGTGAACAAGCAGGTGAATGACGTTGGAAAGAGCCAGCAGGGGAGTTTGTAAATGCATCGAAACATCCGTGTGCCGTTCACTTTATTGACTTAGGAGCGAATAGAACCGATTTCTTGTGGACATAAAAAAAAAAAAAAGAAAAGAAAAGAAAAGAAAAGAAAAGAAAAGAAAAGAAAAGAAGAACCAATCCAAACACTCAGTGTGCAAGAAAATGAATTTCTCCAGTGGCGCTCCACTGGTGTTAATGTGCCTGACCTTTTGGCTTTTTAAAGAGGTGCCGTCGTTGCCACGAACAACCAGAGGGTCACAGAGGGTCAGGGGAGTTCACGCCCGTTTAACAGCCGAGCGAGCAAAGAGGGTTTGAAAGCGGCCGGCCACCGTGTTTACTCTGGGCCCTGAATGCACCTGATAAATGTTCTTCCTCTCTCCGGGGTGGTTTTCAGCCGCTGTTTTCGCGAGTCGCAGCTTTCGGTTCGGAGCGGTTCAGTCGTGGAAAAAATAGATTCCTCCTATTTGCCCGGCCGGGATCTTATTTACAGTTCACGTTCGGTTTAGCTTGGGGTTTTTCTTCTTCTTCTTCTTCTTCTTCTTCTTCTTTTCTTCAAGCTGTGACGTACGAAGGCAGCCTGTGGAAAAATCACCATACGCAATGGCACTTTTCCTTTTTACATACTGCAGTAGAGTCCCCCTGATTGCTGTGAGAGGTCCAAGAGGCTGTGTGCAGCCCGAAGTCTGGTCACAGATACGCATCTCGCTGCCGTTGGGATTTATTTGACGTCGCGTGTTTGAAATTGAGGTTGATGTTTTTTCTTTCTGCGTGGAGACACTCGAGCAAACCAGTGGAAAGAGAACAGCATTGTCCAAGAAAGATTTCTAATCAATGATGGTATCTTTTTTTTTTTTTTTTCTTCTTCGAACTCTCTTACGCCCATTACGCGAGCCGTCTCTCCCCTCTCTCCCCTCGATTCGCTGACGCACGACTCCCCCCTTCGCTTGTCCCGTTTGTGGTGAATCCTTTGGAGGTCCGCCTCATCCTTCGCCAGGCGGCGTGTGCCCCCGACGCTCGTTCACGGCTCCCGGTCCGCGACATGTTGGAAAAGCACGCATCTGCGGGGTTCCGAGGGGCTGTAAGCCGGGGAGAGCGGGGCGCTTTTGTTTAGCTGCAATCTGTTTTGGCTTTCTCAGCGGTTTCCGAAAAAACGTAAAAAAAAAACAAAACAAAAAAACATTTTTTTTTTTAACACGTCGCGATATGATCACCTCGAGCCATCCCATGTGTCGAAGTCTCCCCGAAGGTGGAATGCAAAGGCGCTGGGTCATCGACAACATGGTGTTGAAACTGCTTTACATATTTTCCATGCACACGAAATGTTAGGATGTGGCTAAACGCACACACACACACACACAAAAACAAAGCAGCCTCTGGAGAAAAGGCACGGGCGGCAAATGTACACCCCAAACACACGATCGCGCCAATCATCAGCGCGTCCACGCCAGGAGTCACGCTGAGCAAGTGCGCACGCTGCACTTAAGAGTAAGCCCTGGCGGCCGTTCACTTACACACACTTAAACACAAAAACCCCAACCCGTTAACTCCCACCATCCGAGCCCATGAGGAACGGCGTGGCCGGTAGTCAAATGCGCATTTTGTTTTCCCTCGCTTTCGGCACGTTTCTGTGTTTTGTTTTTTTTTTGCGCGCGTGTGTCTGTGTGTTTTACACCGGATTACGTTTTCAGGTTTTTCATTCACCTCTAATCCATTAAATAGCAATACTTTCATGCCGTGCTGCTTTCACTTCAGCATGGAGCGTGCATCCATCACTGGTTGAGTGAATCCCGTTCTGGAGAGCCCCGCAGAAGTGAGTCACTCTGACCATCCCCTGGAACTTCCCACTGAGCGCGTTCCTCCGTGTGTGCGCGTGGCTGTGCGCGCGCGCAACACGTCGCAATGTGCCCGTGTGCTTGTGCCCTCACTGCTGGTGGCGTACGAAGGCTCACGTGCACGTGCGCTGGTTTTGTTTCTCGTCCCTTTTTCCGCAGGGCCCTGTCGTCGGTGGTGGCTCTGGGTGCCAACATCATCTGCAACAAGATTCCCGGGCTGGCCCCTCGCCAGCGGGCCATCTGCCAGAGCCGCCCGGACGCCATCATTGTTGTGGGCGAAGGCGCCCAGATGGGCATCAACGAGTGTCAGTACCAGTTCCGGTACGGACGCTGGAACTGCTCGGCGCTGGGAGAGAGGACGGTCTTCGGTCAGGAGCTGCGAGTAGGTCAGTCTGGGTTCTGTCGCAAAAGGGGGGAAGCTCACAGTGGGTGCTTGTGCGTCTATTTCCTGTTTGTGTGCTCCCGTACTGCTGTCCGTGCGAGAACCTTTTTGAGGTTCAGTCGCTGTTGGGTTGAACATATTTTTTCCTTAACAAAAAAAACAAAAACACGTTTCACTTAGTTTCAAACTCCTCCCCCCCCCCCCCCCCAGTCGTCACCAGGACTGGATTTAATTTCATGTAAATCCTAGGGGTTGCCGTTCATGTTTTGATTTAAGGCTAATTTCTCCGACCCTTTAGGACTCTCTGCTGGATAGAGCGTGATTAACGTGGCCGGTGCAGCATTCCCATGCCAATCAACATCCACGAAGTGAACTGAAGGCTTCAGTCATTTGCCTTGGTGCTTGGGGGTCGTACGATAAAAGAAGCAAAGATGCCAACCAGTGACTTTTGTGGGAAAGGGGGAAAACAAAAACCAAAAAATATTATTACTTGCAACACATTTCAGTCATTCAATTGTGTCAGTTTGCAGACACAGGCACACGAAGAATATCAAAAATGCGGTGCCAGCCCCCGACCCTCCGGACCCAAATGAAATATGGCTTTTTTTAAACAAGCCAAACCCAGAACTCCACACATCAGGCAGTCAAAACTCAAAGCAGCAACACACGCACGCGCACACACACACGCACACACACTGTCTCTCTCTTTTGCTCTCTATTGTACAGCCATTTGCGTTGGCATCGCTCGAGAGGATTCCATAGACTGCTGATTCCAGCCCGTCTTGGTTGTCCTCATTTCAATTGACAATGTTATATTTCTCCAGTGCACTCCAGTGGTTTCTGTGGATGTAGGTCCTGTTGGTTAGCGGCGTGCCGACCGTTTCGCGGGGCCATGCCAAAGTTATGGAAAAGCTACCGAAAAAGGCACTGGAGCCCTAATGGGGAAAACGTACGGTTGAAAAATGATATCGCAAACGAGGAGACAACTAATGGTGTTATTGCAGAGAGCGCTCGTCAAACTAAAGGAGTCGGACACATCTGTTGTTAATCGGACTAAATTGGTTGTGTCCATGCTTGGCTGGTTCACGAGAGCCGTGCACACACACGTCCAGAGCCCGGCAGACCTAAGGCACACAAACGTTTACATTCGCGATGCTTTTTTGTGCGATCTGCGACTGGACGTGCCGCGGAGTCGCCCCTTCGCGTCTCGTTTGTTTTACTGGGCCCCTTTGATATATTTTCCTTTCAGTGGGAAGACACTTTGTTGTCCTCATGTTGCGGCCTGGCTGTGCATTTCATTCAGCGGCTCTGTTAACAATCAAACCTCTCGAGGAGTAGCTGAATTCGCTCAAGCGCCCTCTCCGAAAGCATCCTTTTTTTTTGTCTTTGTTGTGAATGTGGCATTTTCTTTTGCAACGCACGTTCATGCCTGTTTTCCTCAAAAATCCCTTTTTTTTTTCTACTTTTGGTTTGCTCCGCTACGCCCGTGCACATGCATCGGTTTATTCAAAGCATTAGTTTGAATCGTTTTTTTTTTCTATTTTTCAATGTTTTACATTAAGCAACTCTATTGCCAGCAGTCCTTGTTCTTATCTATGTGGCTTTGAGCCTCATCTTCTTTTTTTTTGCTCAATGTAAGGCATAGTCATACATGGACCGTATGAGCTCAATCAGGTTGACGCCATTCAGCTCTGTGGGTTTTTTTTTTTTTTTTCTTCTACTTTTTCAGTCAATGATGCGATATTTACATCCCGTTCAGCAAAAATAATGCGTTAATAAGTAGTGCCTTGCTCGCATTTTCTTTTCTGTTTGGTTTCAGTTTGGAACATCGACACACATAAACGTTCTACGTGCCTACGATGAGGGCATCGCTGTTGGTTCTGGTCACCGTTTCTGGTCCAGTTCTGGTCAGAGAGCAATGACTACTGGTCCTGCCATGGCCGTCTAATGATGGACTCGGTGGCCTTTTCCGTAAAATATCCCATGACGTCTTGTTTTAGACCAACATTGGACTTTGTTCCCATTACGCTGAATAATGTGATTTTTTTTCACATTTTTTTTTTACTTCTACCTGATAATCGACACATATGAGCCCCTTCCTGTGACATGTGAAGGTAACATACAACGAAAAGAACACCAAACTGGGGTTGAAAAGGAGAGAACGTGGCATCACTTAACCGTGTTGGCACATTTTGTGCGACCCACGGCCACACGGCAGCTCTTTGTTTTAAAGGGGTTGGATCATCGCCTAAATAGGCTTGCGCACTTGTTTTTGTGGTCTAGCGGTCATGGTTTTGGAACGTAATACTTGCCCTAATCAATGTATTCGATGAGGGCATTTTCTCCCACAATAGGATTTCGTCGTATTATTTGATCAGCGTAGAAATACAAGGCTTTGGCTTCAAACTTGAACCTTAAAAAAAAAAAAAACAGACACGCTGCTGAGAACAGGTGTGTTGCATCTTGAGACGTTGCGACCAAGCACTCGGCCGCTGTAGTTTGGGCCCCGCGCCGGGTTGGGATCCGACGCTACTTTGTCCCACCAGGTCACTGTGAGGGACCACAGGCGCCACAGCTGCTGCAGAACTCACCTGCCACTTCCACTCGGCGGAAAAGGGGGCGATTTTTCATCCGCCGACTCACTGTCGAGCTGCAATCAGCTCACATGACATCGCCGGTGGTGGTAGTTTCCAGTGTTTGTGTTTCGTGATTGAAGATGTAACCATGTTTTCTGACCATGTCTTGACGTATTATGGAATCCTTCGGCATGGCATATGAAATCATGGAATACACCCCCTTCGACAAATTTTTTTTCCAATCCCTTCTCCCAATCTGCAGATTCCCACATAATCAAGTACCGGGGGAGGGGGGGGGGGCGGCGGGGGTCTCTTCCCGCTCCGCTCCCATCTAAGTTTTTGATTTTTGTTTTTATGAGCACTAAACCTTTCCCCCCTCCACTCTGTGATCCAGTCTTAGTTTTGTACTGGTGGGAGGGGATGTTGGCATTTATTATTATTGTTATTATTTTGTATTTTTTTGTCATGAGATCAGCCGACCGCAAGTCTAATGCATTCTCTCTGTGCTGCCTGCTCTTGGAGGCAGCCTTTCTGTTCTGGTGCCGCTCCAGGCTATTACATTGGCTTTCCAAGGGAGCGCACATTAATAGTCGGGTTATTGAGCATTACGGGGACCAAAGATATCTTTATTCCGCAGAGGTGATGGGGTGTCCAAGGCAAGTAATCGGAGACGTTTGGCACCCCCTCCAGTGTAAACAGAAAAGTGTGTTCACCTCGGAGCACGGCGTCCGCTGGCACCTCCTCGGCTGCCCGACCCTCCGCTGAGCATAAGACTTGGGGTTAGGCGGATTGTTGGAAAAATGAAGGCATCCCCCTTCTCGTGGCCGCCCCGTCCCTCGACGTTTTTTTTTTCGCAAAGAGCTCGGGCGCCCTTATTATTCCGTCACCGACAAGTTGGAGAACAACACCATAAATTCGCCACGCGAGACTTGACGCTCGCAATTAAAAGCGCATTTCCGTTTCCTCCGCGAGAGCCGATTTAGCACTCTTCCCCCCGTCGTGCCCTGCTGCGGTGTTGGCAGTGTTCTCAGAACGAGACAAGAAAAAAAAAAATAAAAAAGTTGCGGAATGAATCATCGTGTGCAAAAGAGTAATGGGTGTCAGAGCGGGGCTTGTTGCAGTCTATTAAGAAGCAATAATAAAATTAGAGACAGATCCATCACCGACGGAGAGGGGTTTCGGGATAAGGAAAAAGGCAAATGTGGTCAATCCTCCAATCATAATCCTTGGCCCGCACTGTGGATGAATCACTGTATTTTAAATATTCCTGTCAAGACTGATCCCACGGCTGTAATTTGTTGATGCACTTTTATCATGCATTTTTCAGTGCGTTCAACCACGCGTGAAGTACAATGAAAACCCCATGTGGTTTCCGTTACACATCTTACACATAATAAGCCGATGTGTTCGGGATCCAGCGCGAGGTCCTCCGCTCCACATCCCCAACTGTCCTCAACTTTAACACACATAGGAATATGAACGCTCAACCCCCTCCCCCGCCGCCGCCGCCCCCCCGTCGCAATTTGTTTCTTCTAGGCCGCGACAGAGTCAACCAATTTATCGTTTTTTTCTGGACTTCAAAATATGCTTTGAATGCAAAACGTTATCTTGTCTTCGGTCAGTCGCTCGGAGATGGCCCTTTGCTTTGAAAAAAAAAAAAAAAAGATCTGCTTACGAAACACCTCACAGCTCTGCAATGCGCTCGATGTTAGTGATTAGGGGCTTGAAAGTGGACACCTTTCATCGGCTACACTCAGCATCCAAAGCCAAACACTGGCCCCCTTGTCGTAAAAATGGCCCGCTCTGTTTCCTCTGTTTGACTTTCCGGCCGGTTTGTCACCAGTCCGTGATTCATGCTTTTCGTCTGAAAGAGGTTTTTTTTTCCCTTGTCGGGCCGGGCAGTGAGATATTAGGAAAGTTCACTCGAGCCGCCTCCGGCTCATTGCGCAAGAACAGATGCGGCAGTTGAGCAGGTGAACCGATTGCATGCAGAACGAAATGGCTATTTATTATTATTATTATTTTTTTGAATGGTTCCAAAACACAACTTTAGTAAATTAAAGACACATTTAAGCAACAAATTGGCTCGCCTGGACTTAACACGTTGGCTCCAAATGCTTTTAAGAGAAGACGCGATGAAAGGTCCATTTTTCCTCGGTGACCCGCGCCGCATCTCTCCGAGGTGTGGCCCGTAGCGTTGATTCATGACCAGAAACAGAATGAAACGTCGGCCTCACCGAAGTCACCGAAAAAGGAATTGAAGTGAAATGAGGCTGAAAATGACGTCAGAGAAAAGAGAGTGTTTCCGTATATGTCTTTTTTTAATAATTTTTTCCTTTCCTCGAAGGCCTCCTCCGCCTCTCTAAACATCTTAGGTGACAGCACGGGGGGGGGGTGATCCACCTGTCAGGACTCCTCAGCCCGGGGGGGGGGGGGGGGGGGGAGCCGGTGGGCGGGGGGGCAAACCAGTGTCTATTCAGATAAAAGCATGTTTAAGGCAGCAGGTTGAGGGGAAAACCATTTGTTTAGAAAGAACTCCCGGCACACGGAGGGACGCGGGACTCACGACTCACAGGTGGGAAAAGGTCACCACCCGACGGATAGAGTTAGACGTTATCGAGCGGGGGGGGGGGGCAAACCAGTGTCTATTCAGATAAAAGCATGCTTAAGGCAGCAGGTTGAGGGGAAAACCATTTGTTTAGAAAGAACTCCCGGCACACGGAGGGACGCGGGACTCACGACTCACAGGTGGGAAAAGGTCACCACCCGACGGATAGAGTTAGACGTTATCGAGCGGTGAGGTTGGTATTGTTATTCCAGGAGAGAGGCGGGAAATATTGTTGAAATGACCTTTTTTGCAGATTTCCAAAGATTTTTTTTTTTTTTTCTACAGAAAATAATTCAGTTTAAATAAAATACCATCGTCGTTTAGCCTTTTATCAGAGATGCAAAGTGGTGCCCATCAAGTGTTTCCTCCTCCTGTACGGAGTATTAATCAGGTAATCAGGCTAATCAAACCGGCTGGCCGTGAATGGCCTTCTTTTTTTTTTTTTTCTTTCTTACTACTTTTCATGCAGTTTTTTCCGCCGATGTGCCTGTGTTGCTAGCGCTGGGCCCGAAGACAGCGGAATACTAACAGATTACCAATGCACTGGCGGAGCTCCTTCCCCTTCTCGGAATCAGTTGATGGTCATTTGTGGTGAAATCGTATCCCCACAGAAAGCGAGTACAACATCACAGGCCGACCTAAGGCTAATAATGAACGAACAAGAAGAAAGCTATTCCAGGGGCCGTGCGGTCGCGCTCCTGCTTTGTTTCCCCGTCTTGACAGAGTAGAAGGAAATGCAAGCTGAGGTATTAATTGTGCCCTGCTGAACAATTTCTACAAACTCCATTCGCATCGCGGCGGCGATGCGGTGTTAAAAATAGGCTTCCCAGTTAAATGTCGGCTACAGCATAAACATTCTTTCCTTGAACGCAAATAAGTCAGTCACCCAGTGTAACCGTAGCCACCTATTTCAACCCGATCATTTGTCGAAAATGGTTATTTTTTCTTTTTTTTTTGTAAGTGACAGATAGCAGATTTCTTTGCTTTTTTCTTTTTTTTTTTTTTGATATTTTCAAGGCTACCGTCAATGTAGCGGCGGAGCGTCACCGTTAAGTTCTCGCTCGAACAGCTCGAGCATTTCCCCCCCCCCCGGTTTGACGCACGAGCTCGGATAGTTGGCAGCGAGTGTCGTACCCGCGACTCATATGGACAGCGAAGAAGCCATTCTTCAAAACTGGAGGTTGTTCATGCGCGCACCCAAAACACCATCAATCATCCCACTGCCGCCGAGGTTTTTCCCTTTGTGGAATTTGTTGTGCGCTCCTTAACGGCATACGGCGGTTATCGACCTTATAATGTGAGCCGGTATAGACGAAAATATATATTTCTCGTTCTCACGCGACGGCACATAATTGCGGTGCGCAAAAAAAAAAAAAGAAAAAAAGAAAAGAAAAGAATCTCTGACGCGCTGCTGTGCCGGGTCTACCAGTAAAAGTTCGGATTGGTTCCCAGGCGGCCCACGACTTGATACCGCGCGGATAACAGTGTGGAAATGACGCGTGCATTGTGTGTGTGTGTGTGTGTGTGGCGGTCACAGTGGCGGATAAAAGGCCTATGTCTCAGCCCGTCATCGTGTGGGTTGCCGTAATCCTCCCCGCCTCCCTCCGTGCGAGTCCAGAGAAAACAGAGCGCTCACGTGTGTGTGTGTGTGTGTGTGTGTGCGTGCGCGTGTGTGTGTGTGTGTGTGTGTGTTTATGTGTGTCTGTGATCTTTTCCCCTCAACTTTATCAGGCTCTGAAGTCCGACGCTTTGTTCCTCTGCAGTGTGTGGGCTGTGGTCATCGTGGCTCGATAAAGGTCGGCCATTGCCGCTTTCCTCCCGATATTCCGCCACACATCCCCTGCCCACAGCCTCGTCACGTGTGTGTATCTGGGGCGGGGCCACGGCGCCATCATCGCCAGGCCCCCTTTCCTCGTTCATTCGTCAGCTCGGTCTCTGTCTCAGACTCTGCGGGTGTGTCCGGAGCTGGGGTCCCTCTCTCTCTCTCTCTCTCTCTCTCTCTCTCTCTCTGTGTCTCTCTCTCCTGCCCACCCACCGTCTGTCTGTCTGCTGACGTGGCCCAGGGTCTTTCTGGGCCCTGACCCTTGGGCCCCTGTGTGTGTGTGTGTGTGTGTGGCTGTGATTTGCCCCTGCCCTCCCGGTGGCGATGTGTTATCGGTGGGATCTGCGTCTGTGTGTGTCTGCCAGTGCCGCTAGACGCAGGAGGAAACAGGATGCGAGAGGATCAACTGTAATCTCACGCCGCGCTTTGTTCCCCACAATCCCAGGCCGATCACTGTATTCTCTACACGCGGGGCTTCCACTGGACATTTACGAGTGCCAACAATCACACGGCCACTGGCCCGCGTAGGTGAGAGAGACAGGGGGCAGGCGGGCGGATCGTTTGCGGGTCGGGGGCCAACGAGACACTCGTAGGAGGGCAGGGAGGCTGGGAGAGCCGGGGGGGGGGGGGGGGGGGGGGGTGGTGGGGGGGGGGGGGGGGGGGGGGGGGGGGGGGGGGGGGGGGGGGGGGGGGGGGGGGGGGGGGGGGGCTTTGTTTCAGGGTTCGATGCATATCACTGAAAATACGTAAAGCCAGGAGGCTGCTTGTCGAATGAGGGAGGAAAAAGATTCTGAGAGGGATATTTCGCTTGCTGCTTATTGTGATGATCATAATGGTACAGTGATATGAGGGTGTGTGTGTGTATATATATATACTGTATATATACACACACACACACACACATATATCTCAGTTTGTTTTCACTCGAGATGAAGCAAAGCCAAATGGGATCGAAATTGAGGAAAGCCCTCGACACCGTCCCCGCATGAACTCGATGATTACTGTGTACAGTACACGCAGGTATCCGCGTATCCAGAACGGAGCCGAGTGAGTGAGGTCCTGATTTGGTGTCATTGTTCGGCGGAAAAGGGTGGGAAGGAGGATTTGCGCTTGTTTTAGCAAGTCTCGGCATTCGCCCGGGAAAGCTTTATCTCCACCTCTGGGAGATCAGGGAAGAAAAGGGATGCCTTTGGAGATGTTTTCTGCCAGCCCAATTGTCTGTGCCTGGGAGGCAGCTCACTTCGATTCTCGGCATTTGATAGCGCCAACGTTAAATACCACCATAATTGTTTGAGCTTTACCGCTCAAAGCCCTGCCTATTATCCGAAATCAGACTCGAGAAAGCCCGACGGTGAGCGGCCGTGCCAAAGCATGTCACTTCCTCAGCGCCGTGATGGGAGCGCGCTGAGAATGTGGAGCCTCGTTTTCCTGGTAAAACAATATTATTTTATTGTACAGCAACACGGCTGTGCTAATTCCTCGAGCTGCAAACCTCGCGGACCGCAACTTTGTCTATAATTTGCTGGGAGCATATGTTCATAGCAACGGGACATAAAGCGGAACGGAAAACAGTAGTAGAGAGCACATTAGCCAGTTCAGTGATTGGTATACAAAGCGAGGGATTTTCCTCCAGCTTTCTTCCCCTTCGATGGGGCCCAGGAGACACAGTTCCAGCGCCGAGATGGCTTTGGTTATAGCTTGGTTTTTGGTATTTCTGGTGTCATAATTCCATTTCATACACGTGAAGTGTGGAAAGATAACTCCTTTGGTGGAATATCCATAGAGTCGCCCGTTTGACCGCCGCTGAGAACACATCAGGCGCAGTGGCAGTTTTCGTTCCGATTCTCCTTGGCGAATTTGATGCTTTGGTTATATTTAAGAATTTACCTTGGGTGTGTAAAGCGTCGTTTATTTTTATTTTTTTTTACCCACGTCGGATTTCTCGCTTTCCACTGAAAAAATCTGAAATCGAACAAGAAAGTGGCAAGTGACTTTTCAGGGCTGTAAACTGCCTTCTCCTCTGGGTGGAGAAAAAAAATAAAAAATAAAATTAAATGATAGATTTTTTTTTTTTTAACCCGCTTCATCATCTGTCATTCAGTCGACATGGCCACAACAAGTGCAAAGACTCCTGGCCACCAGCAGGTGACACTTTTCCCTTTTGTTCACCGTGGCGCTATTTGTCTGTGACGGGATGTCCCCTGTGCTTCATGGACCCGCGGGCCCTTAAACCCCAGTGTCTCGCTGTGTTGTCGAAATGATGTAATTTCTTACACAAGCCGATCCTCCGGTGTGCCTGGGGTGCGAGTGCATGTCCGGGAGGAGCGGGCCTTTAAAAAGCTTTCCTCTTCACCGCTCCACCCACCGGGCTTTGGTTTCTCTGTGGAGAGGCCATTCAGCCGCACTGCTGCGAGTGCGTGCATGTGTTTGTGTGCGTGCGCGCGCGCGTCCTAAACTACCTCTCCCCAGCTTCTCCTTTCACCTGGCTCTCGCGCTCCTTTCCTCCTTCACCTTTGCAGCGATGAAGTTGTATCTTTGCTGCTTCACTGCAGACCGTCGTGTGTGCTTGCGCAACCTCGATTGGTGGAGTCAAAATCAAGTTTTGGGGCCCCGAGTACGCCGACATAAACAAGAAACCCGACTCTGGTTGTCAGTGGCGCTTCTTTGCGCCAGAGAGTAAATATTAACAGATATTTACAGCTTATAAGATTTCTTTCTCTTAGAATGAACCCCCCCCCTCCCCCAAAAAAACCCAACTAAATAAACGCAAAATACTAAATAGCCGTTCTGCACTTGTGACTTACGCTAAAAAGGGATAGGCAACACGTGGTTGCTGTTCACGTGGCGCCTCGCCAGATGGTAACTGGACTCCTTCGGTTCAGATGTGAACCCTTTATCTCTGGATGACGTTGGCACACGACACGATTCGACCTTGGGCCGCTTTTTTAGACGGAGCCAGTCTCTTCGGTATATCTTCCCTCTTTCCTCTCCTGTCAGCAACACAGCCTTAACCATGTCCTGTGCGCGGTGAAGGAAAGGAGGCCCGCTGAGGTCGGCGGTAGTATTGCTAGATGCGCTCGCGTACGCCTCGCCAGCGCTGCATGTGCAGCGTCGTCGGTTGTAAATCTCTGGTGCTGTGTCATGTGAAATTTGTCTCGCGGTGCGCCTTCCCCCGGGCTCTAAACACAGATTGCCATTTAAGCGGCGAGCCACTACATCCAGAGACTTCTTTTTGTGTCCCGGGTTTTTTGGCAGATGGTCAAACGCCGTGACGGGCGCGTCGCAGCGGGGACCGGTGTCCAGAGCGGTGCGGTCAGTTCATGGGAAGGCTGAGGCGTAGCGAGTCAGTGGCCGACACTAGGGCCGGGTGTGATGACATCCTGCAGGCTTATTAAATAGTAACTCCTGTACCTGCAGCCAGTCAGGCTGATCTTCTTCCCCACGCTCTTGGACAGTGTAGTAGACACTTGCCACTGAACTCCATTAGACATCTGGTTTAATATTCCCTCATTCTTCTCCCCTGGATGTTTCCAAGTTCATTGAGGTTTTTCTGGTCACTCCAATTTTCCACTGGCAGCTTGCGAGGCTATCCCAGGGTGGTTCCTCCTGGAGGGCTGTCAGGACTCTGGGGCCGGCTTCTTCAGGGCTTTCTGCCGCTGTTATGGGTGCTTTGTCTCCTCCTCCTCCTCCTCCTCCTCCTCCTCCTCCTCCTCCTCCTCCTCCTCTTCCACATATCATCAACCACACGTCTGTACGACAACCCGGGGCCTTCCTTTCCGGAGCAGAGCAATGGCTGTGCACACACAGCATCCGCGAGAGACCAACAGCATTATTGTTAAAACGGGGAGTTTCCTGGTCGTGATTATACTACCTATATTATATTACTAGATTTGCTTGGTTCAGGACACTATGAGAACATTGGGATAGTTGATTTCTGTTTCTTTTGGCATATTCCTCATTCATCCCGTAGATTACATTCGTTCGAACCCGAAATTGCCTGAAGTTCATGCGTGGCTCCACGCATCGAAGGTATGGATTCAAATAATAACTTTGGGCTTGAATAGGATATTTCGACCCTGCATGTATTTCAAGTTGTACAAATCCGATTTCCCAAATTCCGATGTCGTCTCCGGTTCATTGAACAGTGAAAAAAAAGAGGGTCTCGATCACCACAGTACCATGGCTTGTGTAATTGGCTTTCCTTTTGGCCGGGCAGAGCCTTGGCAGTGCCAGACCCACCAGGGGGGGTTACATCCAGTACAAGCTCCATCATCATTTTCCCCATGAGCAGCGCAACTCAATGGGCCCAGAAATGGGCATGCATCTATGGCCCAGGGAACCACCCTTTCTCTGGAAACTGCCTTTATCCTGTTTTAAACATTACGCTGACGCTCTGTTTGTGCGTGTGAGCGCAAATGTGTTTTTTAACAGTGGATGTGTGCGAGGGTGGAGAGCAGTGCGAGTGCGTTGTGTATTTTTATTATGTGGCCTGTGACTGAGCATTGGCGCGCATGTGTGTGTGCGTATGAATGCGCATACGTTGACAGCTGCGCGCCTACATTTGTGCGTGTGTGTGTGCGCGCGTGTGTGCACGCGTGTGTGCGCGTGTGTGAGGTGGGGGCAGCAGAGTGTTACCACAAGCTGGTGGGGCACAGCTCGACAGCAAACCAGAGAAGAAAACGGTTGTGAGTCAGTCCCCACCGGGCAAACCTGTGGCCGTGGTCTTGGCAGTGCAGCACCAGTGCCCAGGAAGGAAATTACCGTGGCTCTGGGTGAAAACATCTTTGAGAGTTCAGAAAATGTCCCTGTGACTAAAATAAGAGGTGCAAAAGAAAGAGGAAATGGAATGGAAAACAGATGAAAAGATGCCAATGTGAAAAGAGTTTATATTTGCATGGACTCCGCGCAAAATGCTTCTTATATGCGGAGAGGACCAAAA
Source organism: Colistium nudipinnis (assembly GCA_016785305.1). NCBI lineage: Eukaryota > Metazoa > Chordata > Actinopteri > Pleuronectiformes > Rhombosoleidae > Colistium > Colistium nudipinnis. Next base: position 120,045 of record JAFBJU010001667.1, read on the forward strand.
AACAAACAAAAACAAAACTGCCATTTCCGTAAGCATTAGCCAAACAAACGACTTGACAATGGACAAGTACATTTGACTGTTTTACTTTTTGCGGCGCTGTCATGCCGGCCAGGCTAGACTCCAGCGAACACGAGTTGTCTTGGCTCTTTTTGACCGGAATCTGCTTTCATTTAACACGGCAAAATAAGCAAAGATTTTACGCCTCGTGACTTTCAAAAATGGTGTGCAGCTTATTTGGTCAGGCGAAGTGGCACAGGTCACCTCCATAGTATTTTCTCCCGGAGTATTTTTTTTTTTTCGTGTTTAGTGTCCATCTCATTTCCACGTTATTGTTGTTCTTTGCTGCCACAGCCGTAAACGTCCTCTCACGTTAGCTCACGTTACGATATTATTTCTCATTTTGGTGGGCCGCGGCCGTGTTTATATTGTAGGTGCTGGATGTTAATGTTGTGCGCCGGTTCACTCACGGTGCATTTTTCTCCAGATCTCTGGTGGAGGGAAAACGTGCTGTGTGTTCGCCACATCTGACATGTTTGAGCATGGCACATGCAAAACGCAGTCTGGCATGCTTGAATAGAATAATATTCTCCAAGAAGACACCGATAACGATCAACGCACTGGAGTTGTTCTTTATGGCATGTTGCTTCACATACAGATAAATAAATCAGTCGGCGGAATCTTTCACCACATCTGATTTATATCTTTTGCTCGGTTCGTCACGAAAGCAGTGACTGAACATCAACGTTGTTGTCAAGCTTCTCTGAAGGCTATTGAAGAATATGTATATATATATATATATATATATATATACAGTATATATATATATATATATATCACCAAGGAGCTTTTTTGCCATTTTTATTTTATTTTTTTACCTAGAGTGATTCCAGTAATTACATACGAGTACATTACACAACATACATCAAAAGACTTACGAAACATTCCTCTCCAAATGCTGAAAGGCCCCCTGAAACACTTTGCGGTTAGCTTTGTTTCTGCTGCTCGGCCGCTTTCCAGATTACTGCCAGTTGAAGGGAGACTGGGGTTGTAATAACCCACAGTCTGTTTTAGAGGCCTTTTAAGCGAGATCCCTCTGTAGCCATGAGGAGAGTCGCAGAGGAGGAGGAGGAGGAGGAGGAGAAGAAGTGAATATTTAGGAAGAGAAAGGAAGTGCCTGGCATCCTTACTGTCGTCGACCTTTTGCTTAAATTTGGACCAGAGTCTCTCTGACACCACCAGTGGTGCCGTAACACTGAATCCACGTAAACTTTGATATATTATTCATCGGTCAGGTAATTCCTCACGGTCAAAACGTCAAACATGCGCGACGGTGCCTACTCTCGTGGGACGATTCACAGCTTTTTTTTCCCCCCCATTGAAAGGATTAAATTACGCTCGCTTGAACAAATCAAAGGACTGCATTTGATCCCACTTTTGGAAATACATTGGAATATATTACAAAGGTTAACGACGAAGCAGTGACACGAAAATGTAGCCAACAGATCACATCGCGGTAGCTTGAGACCGAGTCACGGAAACCCCTCAACTCAGAGAGAAGATCGTAACCCCTCGTTTGGCGTCGACACACCGTCAAACGGCGATTTTTGGAAATGGTTTGACAAAGTCAACCCCCAGGAAAGCGATCCAATCTGCTGGCGCAGACCGGGTACGGTTGGGCTCCTCGTCTGCGAGGCAGCGAGACCTGCAGACCCCAGCTGCTTGCAGCGTGGGCAACAGCACAAGGTGCTCCTGTGGAGGAATTCAGCACTTTGGACAGCACCTAGCCCAGCTCTCCCCACACTGGAATCCCAACGCTGCACTCGTGCACACTGGGCCCAAGGACTTTGCGGTCGGAAACGCGACCGCATTTCTACCAAGGTGCAGGAGGGGAAGCCGTCTAGGCGGGGGAAGCGTAGCGCCGCGGCTTATCGAGACGACAAAGTGCACTTTACATTTCGGTGCCGTTTTGTCGCGTCGCAGCGGTCGCTGGCGTGACGGGAACTCAGCGGGTCCAAGGTTCACAAAACCAAAGTAGAAAAGATAATAATAATGAGCTTTGTAATGAAATGAACATATTACAATGTATGTGTGAGCTTTAGTGTTTTGTTACAAGTCATCTGGAAATGGTCATAGCGTCTCATTTTACGTCCATTTTTTTTTTCCTCCAAATAAAATCAGTTTTCCCTCCTTCAGGCAGCCGGGAAGCGGCGTTCACCTATGCCATCACCGCAGCAGGGGTGGCCCACGCCATCACAGCGGCGTGCAGCCAGGGCAACCTGAGCCAGTGTGGCTGCGACCGGGAGAAGCAGGGCTACAACAACCAGGAGGAGGGATGGAAGTGGGGCGGCTGCTCGGCCGACATCAAGTACGGCATCGAGTTCTCTCGCCGCTTCGTGGATGCCCGGGAGATTAAAAAGACGCCGCGCCGCCTGATGAACTTGCATAACAATGAAGCAGGGAGAAAGGTAAGCCCGAAGATGCATTACCAGAGGTGAGCCGGTGGGAGAGAGAGAGAGAGAGAGAGAGAGAGAGCAGCAGCGAAACACATTTGAATCCAGGCTTTTTGAATAAACAGACACTGTCATGAATTGTAAAGCTTTGAACTCGATATAAAACTATTTATAATTAGTCGGTTATTGAGGGAGGCTTTTATTTCGGAGACTTTCTTGGCCTCGTTCGTCGTGGACATGTTTGTTTGCCATTAGTCATCCCAGAGCGGCCGCGGAGGAGAGACAAAGAGAAGGCGTTTGTGAGAGGCAAATAAAAGAGAAGAGATGATGTTATGTTGTCAAGTGGAGTTAATTAATAACTTGGCCTTTATCGGGTCCACTGGGAACATGAGGTCTGGCCAACGGTTGCCAGATGGACTGCCGTCACCCCTCTCAGCCTCCTTTCATAGAATTATGAAGTGCAAATTCAGGAACAGGATATTATTGCAGTTCTCTGCACGGCACCACGACATGTCACTTTGACTGCATCAAATGACAGTGTGTCTATTCAGGGTGCGAAAGCCGGCCGACAACGCCGGTGCTAACGCAGCAGACTGATACGGTCTGCGCTGAATGCCAGTCCGCCGGCACGCCGGACTGCCAGGGTTAGCGTTGGCACTGTCGCTCGTCTCATTCCAGGGCTCGGAAACTTCAATTCTAGGAGGACGGGCAGAAGGCAGCTTACCTCTTTGCTGAGACAGAGGGAAAGTGGAAGTCTGTCTAAGAGCGGAAAGACTTTTTTTTTTTTTTTGGAGAAGGCAGAGGACTCGGCCCTCTCACTTTGACTATGCACTGCCCCCCCCCGCTAGCACATAGTCACTTGGGTGGGTTGGATAGGTTTCAGCAAACAGCAACGTGTTAATGCATCCAAGACGCAGTCGTGATGGAGAGAAATACCATTATTCAAACCACCTTCGGTAATGAAACATAAGATTTGCTCATGATTTATAGAAAGAAGTCATGCATGCGCTTGTGTTTTAGTTTATGAGCAGCTGTAAGGTTATTTTCTGCCAGTGCGGTCTCCGTCAGCTATGACTGGGGCAGTACGACCTCCATCTGCAGATCCCGGGTTTGCATGTCATGCGTGACAACCAAGCTCACATTATTTTATTTACTCATCTGGCTAATGGAGACACTTAATGAGTAAGTGGTTGGCTCTGAAACAAAACACTAAATTTTCAAAAGCTGCATATTTTATCTGGATAAAGGACTTAGGGAGATAAAGGGAGAGTGCAAAGGAGGGCTTGGGTGCAGATCAATGAGAGAAACGAGCCTTTAATAATGGCAAATTTAAAGGGGGGAAGACAACAGGCAGAAAAACAACAACAAACAAAAAAAACCACAGAAACATTGCAGGGAAACTCGTAGGAACAAAACAGGACTTTGAGCAGTGCAAAAAGGTAACATGACATGCACCGTATGCCAACACTCCGGAAAAACCGACAAAAGGGACACGCCCACTTTGTACACTGGGAGGCGACGAGGCACAGGTGTGACAAAAAAGGCACAGGTGAAACTAATGAGGGAGGGAGGGCCAATCACAGAGGTGGGAAACCGAACAAGGGCAGGAAGTAAAACTGAACGGAGCGCCACAAGGAGAGTGGCTACAAAATAAAACAGGAAGTAGGGCAAGACCAGCTACTCCAGGAAGGAGAGTACACAAAGGGAGACGGAACAAAGAAACCCGACAACGTAAAAGTTCTTACAAGTAAAAGTACAAACAGAAAGTTCATGGCTGCTGTAAACGGAGCGTATATTGGCAATTTCAGCAGTAATGTAGTCAATGTGCGACAAAATATGAACCTCCTTTTCTGGCAGGCTTTCTTGTAAATAGTTTTTCTTTTAACTGCAACTATCATAGGCGGTGAGTGTTATTCCTGTCCACGACACACACGGTACTGTGGGAGCATGTGCCACAAAAGTCTGCACACAATAGTCTTTGAGCCACTAAAGTCAAGAAAAATGAGGTGATAAGAATCGTGGTTCAGACGAGAGAGGAGCTTGTGCCATCAATGGGATCCAGCTGAAATGTCGTTGTCTAATCTCTAATAAGGAGCATTGTTTCAACAAAACAAAAATCACAATGGGTTCCGTGACCAAAGCGACTGCAAAACACCCAGTGAATCACCATGAGATCTCTTTCATCTTGAATATTTTGTGTGTGTGTGTGTTTCTGACAAATGATCTGTAGATGAAAATCTGGTCATACTGGACTAATTAGAAACAGATCAGGGACTTTGATGGACACAGTTAAAGTAAATGTTTCCATGCATCCGTCAGAGTCCCCATTTCAGACATTCCTTGCGGTTTGTGCACTGTACATTTTTGGAAATCCTCATTCTGAATCAACATTCGGGGCAAGATTGACAGTTGACCCTTTTTTGTATGAATGCAGAGTAGCTGATTTTTTTCTTACAGTGAAAGGTTCTCATATTTGGAAACTGTCTGATAGAAATAGTGATTTGTGCTGCTGGCAAAGGGAGGTGCCAGGAAAAAGCTGGACTGGAAAATTGCCGTGCCAACCAAACCTACATCTCACACAACAAATGCAAAGCACGTTGTTCAAGCAAGTCCGGGGTTCAAAAAAACGATGTTTAGCTCCATTATATTTAAATACTTAAATACTAAATTATTTATCACAAGTTTGTCCGAGCATTCAAATAAACTTCGTCAACTCATATCAGACGGCGCACTTCCGTGACACAAATTCAAACTATTTATGAACTTAACGGCACCATTGCCTTCATAGACATTCCAATTCAAATATTCACATCTAGTCATTTCGGTGTCCTCTTCATGTATTAATCAATGTTTCTGGAATTGTCAAAAATGTCAAGGTATTACACAGCAATGTCATTTTGCATTACATGTCGGAAGATGTTAGCCAGAGTGGTGTTTGTTAGGATTAGGTCTACCCAAATTGTTCTCTCTTTCGTGGTAATGTGCCACGCAAACATGTTCAACCATGCTCATCCTTTACTGAGTATGATTGAAAGACATGTATGTTCAATTTCCCATGTACTATTACTTGCGGTTCTAAAGGTGTGGTGTTTCCTCTCTCACTCCTCAGGTTCTAGAAGAAAGGATGAAGCTGGAGTGCAAGTGCCACGGCGTCTCAGGCTCCTGCACCACCAAGACCTGTTGGACGACACTGCCCAAGTTCCGCGAGATTGGCTACGTACTCAAGGACAAGTACAACGAGGCTGTGCACGTGGAGGTAGTCCGGGCTAGCCGACTGCGACAGCCCACCCACCTGAAGGTGAAGCAGACTCAGGGCTACCGCAAGCCCATGGAGACGGATCTCGTCTACATCGAGAGGTCGCCAAACTACTGCGAGGAGGACGCGGCGACAGGAAGCGTGGGCACGCAGGGACGCCTGTGCAACCGCACTTCGCCACATACGGACGGCTGCGACCTCATGTGCTGCGGCCGAGGTTACAACACACACCAGTACACCAAAGTGTGGCAGTGCAATTGCAAGTTCCAATGGTGCTGCTTCGTCAAGTGCAACACATGCAGTGAGAGGACGGAGGTGTTTACCTGCAAATAAGGACGTGGGGAACTCAGTGCCAGGAATTAAAGGCGCCAAGTACAGGCTGAATGAGGAAGACCTGGGAGAGCGAGATTAAAAGTGTGACTGGGATCAGTGAGAGATTTTGAAATAAAGGAACGGAAATTACACGACTAGCTCTTCATGGCATCGTTTTGCACAGCAGAATCGTATCTAATTGCTTTTCAGAAGGTAAATGCTAAATATCAGTAGGTAGCACCCCAGAACTTTGCTGTCACAATGAGGTTGTCGGCCGTTCTATCCGCGTTGAAGTTGGGACTACAGCTAATGAATGAAAGCCCCGTTGGTAAATGTGCTTTGCTCTCTGGGATTTGTAACTGTTAATTTCACACGAGACTCGTGCATGGAGAGGAAACACAATCACCTGGGTGTAGATCAAAATGACAGCAGCTGAGGAGGGGTACCCGAGAGAGATTTTTCAAGTCTTAATTGAAAACCTTTGAGGGTTTTGTTGTGTTTTCACTAAAGGGGAGCAAACGTGAATCTTGACATGAATCAACCCCCCAAAAACTGTTTGGGGGCTTATGTTGGAGGTTTGCAGAAATGAAGAACATTTTGTAAGTATGGTGCGTTGGGTTGCGCCAAAATCTGAGAGGAGAACTCTGTTAAACCCTCTGCTGCCAACTGGAATATGGTGGAGTATGTTAGTTTTCCAGTCACACTGGAACTGTCTGTTCTGAACACTGAAAATAAATTGTTTATTTATGTTATAGTATCTTAAAACGAAAGCACTAACGGGTAGAGATGTCTTTTTTTTGTACTAAGTGTAAAGAAAAATCCTTTTTTAGAAACTGACTGAAGATGTGTGTCTATTAGAATATGACCCCCCCCCCTCTATCCCTAAATTACCCTAAAATCATCTTTTCTTAAGAAAAAAGAAAGAAAACTGGGTTTCATGGCTACTGGTGTGCTAAAACAAAAGTCATTATCGCAGCGTGTTTCACGTTCAAACACCTTGGTTCTATGTTAGTGTAGAAGAGACAGTAGTCAAATTTAACTGAAAAGATTTGTCCTCATAAATTCAATTCATTAACATGAAACAGATATGTTGCTGGATGTGTCGTCGAGTGCTGCACTGAAATGTTCTATTCAAATACGCACTTGAGAATAAATTAACACCCATTTGAAAGAAAGAAAACTGGGTTTCATGGCTACTGGTGTGCTAAAACAAAAGTCATTATCGCAGCGTGTTTCACGTTCAAACACCTTGGTTCTGTGTTAGTGTAGAAGAGACAGTAGTCAAATTTAACTGAAAAGATTTGTCCTCATAAATTCAATTCATTAACATGAAACAGATATGTTGCTGGATGTGTCGTCGAGTGCTGCACTGAAATGTTCTATTCAAATACGCACTTGAGAATAAATTAACACCCATTTGAATCAGTTTGGCAATTCATTGCTAAAATACAAACTGAAACCTAACCTTTAGTATACTTTGTAATATCCGCAAAGCTCTGCTCAATAAAGGAAGGAACCAACTATACACCCAAGCATATAATAGCAGAGGTAACCAAAACTTATAGAAGAGATCATTATCGTCATTAGCCTGATAGCCTGCCAGTGAAACCTTAAGCAACTTTTTTTTTCTTTTTTTTTTTTACATACAAATGGTTAGCTTGAACCTGATTCATCCTCACCAGGGTTAGCGGATCAAATTAACAATAATTTAGGATAACTCCAGGTTATTACAACTTGGATGTTTTGTTATAGTGTTGATATAATTTGTAATAATCAGCTATAACATTGTACACACTAAATTATTATTTTTGGAGCTGGGAAAAAACAATGATATAACTAAAGGGAAAAACACAGATAATTATAAAATTGAGAAAGGTTGGAGAGCCAACAGATTATTTCTTAAGTGAATAGTATGAAAACCCAGAATGTTGATTATAATACATTGTGGCTAAAAGTGTAGTATAATTGATTAAAGCTGAAACAGTCTGTGATGTTTTAAAACAATACAAAGACTGGGCAATCATTGTTTTGGTTTATCTTTGTTTTCTCATAAGATTAAGTTTTTCTGACCTCCTTTTAGAGATGTTTCAGCAGATCATTGATAAAAGGGTAAGCAAAATGCTATCACAATTCATAAGCACGATGGCTGGAACTATAAAAAATGGGACAACAGTAACTGTGCATTGTTTCTGTTGTTTGCTGGTGACAAGACTCCAGAAAGTCAGTGTAATGTTTTTCTGTAAGAAATTGTTAAAGCATTGAACTCAATATAAAACTATATATTTTTTTACATGCCTGTGTATAAGTGACAAAAGTGACACATTATATTTATTAGAAAGCTTTAGAGTTGTTGGCAGGTGTATTTATGAACTTTGGAGAGACACAAGCTAGCTATTTTATCCTGCTTCCAGTCTTTCTGCTAAGCTAAGCTAATTGCCTCCTGACTGTAGTTTCTATCGTGACGCAGAGACATAAGTGTGATATCAATCTTTTCATCCAGAAAGTGAACTGAAGTGCATTTTACAAAAATGTCAAATTGTTTTTATTTGGTTCATGCAGCATGAACAAGGGTAAATAAACCATAGGCTAACACTTCATCTTTTGGCTGGGAATCTGTGGTGCTTTTAGGCACTTTATGTTAAACCACTTTTATTTATTTTTCACTTTTTCTGTTGTGTTTTCTTGAAATATTCATGTTGTTGCTGTTTATTTAGCTTTAATCTACAATACGACTTTTTTTGTTCGAGGTTGTGAGGTTTAAAGACTGAATAGGCCAGTCTCTTTTGGTTTACATATTAATTAATGAAAAAAGTTTAGAATGTACTATAACTTTTGCACATTTATAATAACCACATATCTTATAGAATATAGACTTATATAGCCCAGTCTTCCATACTGCATTTTAAGTTCATAGTATATGTTCATCATTTTAACTTATTTTTTAGTAGAGGAGATGGTGTGCACAGTTGTCATGTGAGCAGTCTTGCACATTTAAAAGGCTAAAGTAATTTATTTATATAACAGCATATAGCCTCACTCTGACATTCCTATTTTCTGATTAAACACATTTAAATAACTTAAGTTGGGGAAACATTAAATATGTGTTTCCTTCTAACCGGGATGCAAATGTAATTACACATGTAAAAAAAAAAAAAAGGTCTTAATTAAGTCTAAGTTGTAATGATTAATTATATTATGAAACACACAAGAAAGCGTATCCTCGTGTCCTCACTTAGAAAGCCAATATCTTAATTTTATTGCTCTGTGCCTGTCTGTATCAGAATGTTCCCACTCCACTTTCAGTTGCCCATATCAACTGTTCCAACAAATATCCAAAGCTATTATTTTCACAAATTCTCTCCATTCGAGGAACAGCACACAGATTCAATTGGTCATTGTGTGTGTCCATGTTTGAAACCCGACTTTATGTTGAAGCCTGTTATTCAAAAATTCCAACCACTTTTAATATAGTGACGGGCAAATGCATTGGGAAGCATAAATCGTTAAAAATCAAAAATAAATAAATCAAGCAGTGTGCTGACTTTGACATCATTTGGTACACAGCACATGTTCATAATATGCTGTGGTCTTCTGTCTTGATTGTGGCACGCATGGAACAGAAGTCAATTATCTCTCCCAGCATGGAAAGGAACTTCTCCATGTCTGTGTCAAGCGGAGACGTGATCAGAAAGAGAAAGACAGAAAGAGAAGGGGAAAAAACAAGAAGTTAACAAGTATTATGGAAAACTGTTCTTTTCCATTAAAGCAATGACTCTTCCCTCCAAAAAATCCTTCGTAACCCTGTAATAACTGATTATTCATCGAGATGGAATTGTTTTTTTTTATTTAGAGACAAATGGTAAATTAGACTGTCCGACATGGGTGACCACAGCCACCTGTGTTACAGACAATATCTGTGTCTCATCATCTTGCGAGTCATTTTGTTTTGTTTAAAACAGCAGATGTATTCTGAAAGCATGACGATGACATTCATGATGATCGGGAAGAAACAACATGAGGCTCAAACCTGGTGCACTCAAGAGTTGGCAGAGCTGTGCGGCATCACTAAATGGGAGCTTCATGCAAATGACCCCAAAGTGAATAGGAAGTGGCTCAGTGTGCCTCTTGTATTTGGACACACAAACAAGAGCGAAGCTCCTTTGTGAGTGTGTGTTTGAGATGGATGGGATAGCTCGGTGAAACAAGGAGATGCATGTGTTGCCGGAAACTGCAAGTGAAAAGAGTGGTTATTTAGAAGAGGAGCTAATTGAGAGTGGTTTGGGAGAAAGAGTGAGTACACCATGTAAGTAGGAGCAGCTGTCGAACTAAGCTGGGGACTGTGTTCAAAGCATGGCTATAGATAACGGTCAAAGAGTTCTCAGTTTGGGAAAAAAACAAAAAAAATCTCGATCTCTCTGGCTTTCAAATATGGGTACTCCCCAATGTTTCACTGTGTTTTATGAATGTGTCTAATGAGATACATTGAAAATAAACTTATGAGTTGATAGATGACTTAGACTAGCGATTTTGCAATCCACCACATAAGATTGTTTTCATAAAGCCAAAACCATTTTGGACACTGGAAGTGGCTCTGTGAAAGAGATTCGTGCTATGTCATTCATTTGCTGGACACTCTCACTTGTCCTCCTGTATGTGAAAAGCATTGTTGGTGGGCAGCAGAGCAGAAGTAAGATGTGTTTTGTTAGTTGTCTGAAGCCCTTGGGACCGGAACCTCATAAGCTCCCCATACTATGCCCTGATTGAGAACAATAAATCAATTTGTTTCTGACAAACATTTTGTCATTAAAAATATGAGATAGAAAAACAGATGTCTGCAGTGTGCCTTCTTCTAAAGCAGCTATTGTTTGGTTGACAAGATCATAAGCCCAATGGGATATATTCCGCAAGTTAATGCTTGTGGTCACATTCACAATGGGAGCTATGCGCCAACGTTTATAACATGAAATGTGAAAGGTGAAAAGGACTTGAACCAATAAAGAAGCTGAGAAAAGAATAGTTGAATAGGATGTAAATCATTATTTTTTTAAGCTAGCTAGTTTACAGCCAAGTTGCATACCATCTAAAAAAATGGCATCCAGAGATAATACCCAACTGATTTTTTGTTTTCAAAATGCTCTTCCCTTTTTCGTGAAGTGACAAAAACCTCCCCCAATTCCTTTGAATTAGCTATGTTCTGCCTCCTCATGCTATTTGTAACTTTGGCAAAGGGAGGCAACGTTTGTCCTGTCAAAGATAAGGAACATCAGCAAGGGGGCAGATCAAGGATGGCAAAAAACGAGAGAAAATACCCAAATGAAGGGATGAAATTAAAAATCCAGGTGTCAGAGGTCATCTGGGCTGATGCTTGAGATTATCCAGATACCAACTGAGAAGAAAAGGATTGTTGTCTTCCAGATACCACACTACAATTTCAGACCTCAGTCGAAGAAAGGGATGTTTAACAGTCCCATGGATGACAGATTATACTGGGGCAATCCTTTAAGTCTTGTTTGTTATTCCCGGGATGTGAAGGCTTTGGTTAAGGTAATACATAAACAAGGAAGCACCACTGTGCTGAAAGCACCTCTTAGCAGTCCTCAGGGACATGGTCAGCCTTTTTGCCATGAAAGTGCTGGTTTGAAAATGCTAAAATGCTCAACAAAACAGAAGAGCACACAATACAGTTTAAAACTGCCCGCAACACATCCTGCAGCAATTAAAAGCGAATAGTCCTTTTTTTTCTTTTTCATGTGATCGCTTGGAGTGGTGTTTCTCTGTGTTCCTTTAACTTTGTTTTGACTGCTTGTCTTAGTGAAAGACCATCATTTGGAGGTTTCTCATCATCTGTTTGATATTAGTGGTGAGGAACACATGGCCATTCAAAGGCAGAGCCCTGTGTGACATCATAAACCACAAGGCAAAGTGGGGATCATCAGGACCCCAGACTGAGGACTCTGAGCACTACCTGACTGCCTTTTCATCCGTTTGCAACTGTATTGTCCGAACAATGTGCCAGCACGGGTAGCTGCTTCGGCTGTGTGCTCGTGGCTTTTTGTGTGTTTAGTCTCTTGTGCAGGGGAAGCAGAGATCTGCGAGGCCTTTTTCGCAGCACTGTCCCCGTTCTGGGACTGTAACGAGCACAACTGAACTGAGAACACATTTCACAGTAAATTGCAAATATTGTGCATTAGATTAGGAGTTTAGATGTAAATCCCCCAGCTAAACTATGTACTGCAGTAGATACAAACTAAAAGCAACCTCTATCGGCCGTTCAGTATTGACTGACCAGGTTCATAAACGCCTGCTAGCTGCACACTGTGAGTTTACACTCATAGATAGCGAAATGAAAGTCTATATATACTGTACATAAGCAGACAAGACATTAGCCTGGGGAGTAATGACGCCCAATTTGGCATGCACACCTGTTTATGTTGGACCAGGGCAGCGAGCGGTGTAAAATATGAGTGAGGTTAATACTTACGCGGTGACGCCCTCAGGCCTCACAGCGTCAGTAAGGACATCATCAGCAGTCTCAGAAGACGGGATAGGTCTCACCCCAGGCACTACTGGATTTGGTGTCCGTGCTTTCGTGTAATTTGCAAAGATTTCTGTAGAACGCTTGGCCTTAATTTGTTAGCTCACATCACGTCTTGATTTTTGTCTGCATTCCACTCATATATACAGTATGTAAGAGTGTGTGCATCCGCGACTGTGTGCACAAGTGTGTGTGTGTGTGTGAGACAGATGCATTCCGAATGGGAAGTGGGTTTCTACACGGAGACATTTGGTGGAGGGAGTTCGAGGACAGCCCACACGCGCTTTTGTGCTGCTCAGTGTCCAGTGGTTGGCTAGGCCACGGCTTCTCCTTGAGGTTATTTTTCTCCTCACGTTTTGTTTTCATGAAGTGAGGTTGGGGTTCTAAAAGCAAACTCCACCTAAGGAAAAACTCTGAGACCCTTGAGGGCCCTTTTCTTAGCACTTTCAACCCTCCCCCCCTGTGAGATGAAGCACACATTGAACTTTCTGAGAGAAGCAAATGACAATGTCTAGCAAAGATGACCACTCGAAAAAATTATATTTGAGAATACACTTTCTATACCGGATTGCTTTGAACATTTACTGGGGCACAGTAACACCAAGGAAGAAGCAAGAAGCAGGACTGAATTTTATGTTTTTGTTTATTCATGCAAAATATTATCAGAGCCAACAATGATAGGTAGAATAATTTAAATAGGCTCAAAATGCTGTACCCTTAATTGTCTGTTCTGATTAAAAAAACAAAAAAAAAACATAAAGAAGCTACACAGCTGACACGCCACGGCTAGCGTTAGCATTTTAAATATTTACAGCACACAAAAGTGGGTGAAAGCCTCAAAAACTTGTATTGATGGTCCGAGTTACCTTAGGCAACTTTACTCTTGTGAAGTATTTTAAGTGAGCAAGTTTAACTTGCTAATACCAATCACCAGCAACAAGTTGATTGCTCTTTTGCTTTACTAAAAAACGTAGAGTGAGTTCCAGAGGATAGTCCAGGAATAGCCAACCCTGGTACACAGCCAGTGCCAGTGAGATTTAGTGCCAGTGTATCATCGTTCCCTGTCTAGCCTTTGGAAAGAGCGTTGGTGGAGGTGAAGAGGTTCCATGATGTGGGCCATATACACGGAAAGTTCCACTGAATCCTTTTCTTTTCCATAAAGACGGAAGGTCACCGGAACAACAAGCAAATGTCTCCAGCTCGATGTGCAGCCCCTGTTGTTCAAGTAAAGTCAATCTAAATAAATCTCTAGAATTGCTCTACCATGTCAAAGTACGAAAGGTCTTAAGTGCGTGTGGCAGGTAACGATGAGCGGCACGGTGACAACATTTGCTCAACACAAGTGAGCTTGTCCATCTCCTGCTCCGAGAGTTGATGGCTAACTTGGTCTGTCAGCAGAGTGCACCACACGGAAAGCAACATCAGAGGGACTGGTTGCCCAGCTCTTGTATATTTCTGTCTCCATCTGTGTCACTGGCTGGTGTACATGCCTTTGAATATGTAGGGCATTGGACACCAGCTCCGTGTGGTTTGGGAGAAGTTAAAGGCTGGTTGGGGCTTTAATCCGCCAACCCTCCTCCCAGTTTTTCCCCTCTTTTTCTTGTCTCTGTGGGTCTCGTTTCCCCCCATCAGCTCCCCATTTACCACACAGGCCCGTCAGCACCCCAGCTCCTAAAGACCCTCACCTCCCCACCACCCCCTACTCCCTCTGCCTCCACACAAACTGGGCCTTGCCACGCCGCAGTCCTGACGTCCACGCGGCTGATGGATGCACCGAGGTCACTGTGATGATCTAGAGTAGTCCTTTGGTCCATCGTAGCCTTTGATCAACATACTTAACCCTTCCTTTTTTAAGAACCCCCCTCAGCGGATGAGAGTGTGGGGAGATTGAGTTACGCAGTGCTGCGTAGCGAGCAGGCTAACTTCCCTTTGGTAACACATGTCTTTGTTTAAAGCAAATCTCTCGCACTGACAGTCCTCATCTGAGCTCTTCTGCATCTTTAATACCACAACAATTTTACTAGGGAGAAGATCCAGCTCCTAGTTTATAATACAACTCAAAAACAACATTATACATAACATCATGCTTTATTTTGTTTGTTACGTTTCTAGGAAAAGGTCCACGTTCAATCTTGCACCACAAAAATGTATTTTCCTTTATAGTGTATTTGTGCTAAGCTAACCAGCTGCTGCCTGGTGCCCCGTAATAACCAAACATTCGAGACCAGTATTTCTATTAGGCTACTCGGCAGGGAAGTGAATAAACACACTGCAGTATCCAGAATGTTTAACAACGTCTTTTTACAATTGAATCAACTGTTCATCCATGAACACTTGCCATTTTTCCAATGCAAATGGGATGAGATGTTTCTGTGAATCTTTTTTTTAGCCTATCAACTTCTGTGGCTGGGAGAATATAATAAGTGTCTTGCAGTATATATATATAGTATATATAAATCTCACAGGAGAATTCAACAGCATTCCCTCAGTAGCAAAAAAAAAACTCAAATTGAGTTCAATGTTATCTAAGATGAATAAAGTAAAGTCTATACTGCAAGTTCTGGATAATAAATAGTTTCATGACCCATTCACAACACATAAAAACTGCTTCATAAAAAATGGTTGCTCAGTATGTTCATTTTAGGATCACCTTACCAGTATTCGGATATGTTCTATCAATTAGCGGGCTTGGGCAGAAAGCAGAGGAAAAATTAATATGATTCTAATTTTAAGTATCATGGTTTCTACATATGGACTTGTATATCAAGCCTTCCAAAGAAAACTTCTACCCTTACATTTCTCTATTTTATTGAGCTGAATTGCAATAAAATGTTATCCACAAAAACATAAACGCATTAGACCTCATTGGGAAGTGCTATTAGGTCTGTCTAGGAGCAACTGTAAAATCCATTTTTAACTCATGCCAGTTTGCTGGCCTCCGACCTGCAGTTATACATCTCATCTATATTGCCTGCACCACACATATTCCTAATGTGGCGCGCAGACAGTTGCTGTCCTGTCATGTCCCAACTCTTCTTGGCTCTCCGTGGACTTTTCCCATGAACACAGGTTGGTGAGGCAACAGCAGCTGTCAGACGGTGGTTGTTGGCAGGGCGTGGTGCCTGACCAGCGGGTCTGACCAGACACTTGCGCTGCCGCGCTGAGCCACGGGCAGAAAGTTGACCCCAAATACTGCCTCAGACTGCTGGTTGACGTGCTGTGGTTGCTGGGGTCCGTGACAGCATGGATGAAACTCGGTGGTGTGAATGACCTGGACTTCCTGGGTGTGCTTCCTCACATCGGGATTGGCGGATTCCCGACACGAGATGTCTGGGCTGCTTTGAACAATTTATTCATCTTTCTTTGATTAAGCTTCTCTAAACTGGCTAAGTTACTTCCCAGCTAAACAAACTATGATTTCTGACCCACAGTAATCCTGTCCTTGGGTTATATCCCTTCTTTTCTGCTTCCTAAAATATGCCACTTGAGGTTCCCTCACTGAGATCTTTAGATCTGGCTGAAGAATAAATAGTGAACACAGCTTGAAGCGGAGTTGGTTTGGAGGAAGAATATGAGTGATGACTGTCACTATGGAAACCTCCTCGTGTTTTCAGTCTAAAGCTAACGTCTCAATAGGTCCTGTTGTGTGCTGATATGTGGGGATAGTAAAAGGTTATAAATGTATGAGGTGAGTTATTAGGAAGTCTGTTAATTACAGGGGTGGGACAAGGAATAAATCTCGCAGATTAGAGGCTGGATGCATAAGCAAACCAATCTGCAAGCTCAACATTTAAAAACTTTAGAGCTCCCGTGATGGCAATACTGGATAGCCGCAAATGTCAAGATGTGGCACGGAAGACTTGGTTATCAAAGTCAAGCTGAGTCTGCATGAAAGTCAAGCTGATGAATGTCGATTCATAAAATAGGTAGGGGGTGGCCTATACGCAGGGAAGGAACTGATGCAGTTCATTCAAGTTTTCCACATGATATTGAACTACTGCCAGAAACTGTGTGACCAGAAACCCAAGGCTGTAGCCATTAAATGCAACAAAAGAACACAAGCTTCCTACCAGACTATTTTTAGATAGTAAGCCCCTCTAATGGCCAGTGCAATATCGAGCTGTGGAAACCACTGCAGTCACTCATTCATGCTTAAGTCTGCACTACCTTAACTCAAAGGATAAAAGTTTAGAACAACTCGGTTGGCCGACCAATGGTTTGTTGGACTTCTCCCATTGGCCAATGGGCTTTAAAAATGACTTGCCTCGTCATCAGGGAGTTCTTCTTGTTTCTGTTGGCTGCTCTCAGCTCTGGTGATATGTCGAGCTCCCCCTGCCTGCAGCTAAATTAGAAACGACTTGTGTTATATAGAGTTACAACCAACTGACAATGGCATCAGCAGACCAGCCGAATAGACACGCTACTTACTTTTTACCTAATCTTGTCATTGTTTGGCCATCTGCAAAGATCTGGGAAAATGGCATCAGTGTGACAACAATTTCCAACTTGGGAAGAAACAATCAGCTTGGCCAGATTACTATAATAATAATTATTTGAAAAATAAAATCAATCATACCCAAAGTTTCAACATTAATGCCTCATTGCACAAACATCTATGAATACAATGATCCTATACACTGGAATGAGTGATCTTTGGGTTTGTATAAATCCATTATGACTAGGCTGTATGGTTTTGGTCCTACATCTTTTTTTTTTTTTTCATATCATGTTGTTACACTGTAAGCAAGCCATTTATTAAGTTAACTTAAATGATCCTTTAAGCCTGTGTGCGTACTGGATGCCATTTTTCTTACTTTTACTTACTTTAGTGAAATCTGTTGGCAAAATCTGTGTCAACGGTGGGGAAATAAAGGGAAAGACGTACACAAACAAACGCAAACATTCCCACTTGGTGAGAGCAGGCAAGCCTGGGTCGGGAGGGAGGCTGATGGCTGAAGCTGGGGAGACAGGTCTAGAGGTTGGTGCATTCATGCACAATGGGCCATGAGAGGTTCCTTTCTCCCCTGTGGCAGGCCCTTTCATAGGTTCCTCCTCCCTAGTCCTGAAAAGGACCCCACATGCGTCCCCACTGCCCAGTCAGTCCACGTTCTTTCCCATCATTCCCCCCAACAGCTGTTTCTGGGTGGCATTGTGTCATTATTTGGACTCATTACAGCCCCCTGCCTGTGAGGAGAGCATGATGTTGTTGGGGTTGTTGTGGTAGCATGCTCACATTTGGTTTCAGATATGCTGCATGTAAGTTGTTTGATGGTTTGGCCGTTGACAAGTGCTGGTTAAACTAATTTGGGTGCTCATAGAAAAAAAAAAAAGAAAGAAAGAAACAAGCCAGCAATGAAAATGAAGCGGGTACATTTTTCAAGAGTGACATATTTTTTTGGATGTGCTGTTTAACGACATTGCAGGAATGCTTTCCTTTGACCATAATATAACGTTGCTGGCATCAACTGTTTGAAAGAGATATTTCCTAATTATGAGTGGGGAACATAATCTGTGATCAGATATCAAATGTAACCAACGTGGCATGTTTTCGCGTGGAGGGCAAAACTCGGCTCTGCAATTTTGGCCAAGCAAGAGATATCTCCAGCACTCACTGACACTGGCTCTGACTCAAAAAGACAAGGCAGCCTCCACCACAGTAGCTGTGACATTTTCCGGGCTTTGGATAAACAGGTGCACCACCGCGACCTTCACGGAAAGAGTCTTATGTCTGCAGCGAACCCACTATCTCTCCCAATCCACATAACGACCTTGCGGAAGGCGCAGGAGGACAGTGGTGGTTATATCACGTGAGAAAGTGATACGGCGTGCTGCAAGGGTTCTGCGCCAGGGGAGCTCGGAGAGCCCCGTGTGGTCAAAGTGGTGAGGGGAGGCCTCACAGCGTTGGCAGCGACGTGCGCTATACTACACCAGATGCTGCTTCCTCTGTCATTTGTTTGAAGCAATTGCAGATTTAAGTGTGTACCTGCTTCCATTCCAACCAGACTGCCATAATATTTCACTCGACAGTGTGAATCAAGTCGGTTGTTATGCTGCTATTATACTACTCCACTTTCATTTATTATGATTTTTTTGTCAATAATAAAGTGAAGTCACAACAAATATGTATGAGCTTAAGAACCAATGTCACAGCTTGTATATGGCTTGTGGCGCATGGAATGCTTTCAGTGGTTTATATAACTAGTTATAGTGCATAAACACATGGAATTTGTTACAGGGGCTTGAGTTATTAAAGCTGCAGAACAGTTTTTTCCCCCATATTTTGAATATTTTCATTGTTTTGTTGGTGACTCAGTTTCAGCCTCTGTTTTTTTTTTTTTGAATGTGGGCTCTAATGTGCACGGCAATATCAATATTTTGTGACTTACAAATGTTTTTCATCACTGGGAAGTAAGCAATGGCATTAAAGAGGTAAAACACAAGCTTTGGGAGTTGTACATTTAGCCATATTTTGTGTGAAAGAATGACTGGAACAAAGTGGGCATACAGACGGAGGAGTGGATTATGTTGCTGAAGTGATCTGAGACTTTTTTCCACAGTGAAAAGTGGTCAGTATTGGAATCCAGTGGAGCTGACACAAACTCAAACTCCAAAACCAACCAGAGTAAAGCAAAAGGAAAGCATAACGATATGTATATCATTGAGTTGTACAAGATCGAGGAGAAAGGGGCATGGCTATACAAGAAGAAATGCAATAATCGAATCTAATTTACCTAAGAGTGCATCTCAAAATGTCACAAATCCACCTAAATAAATTTTTAATCATCAAGATATTCTCCCTCGAGCTAGATTTATTCTGTGTCCTGCAACACATCCAACATGTGTCTTCGTCTGTCCTGATGTTCCCAATGAATTTGGAGGTATTAATTATTCCTCCTCTCTAAAATGTTTTGAAAGGGAAGTCTCTCTTCTCCAACGCTGCCAGTAGCACATTCTTGCCACGTCTCTCAGTCCAGTATAGAACGGGTTGGCAGTCAGTAATTTTGCGGTGAAGTAAGAGCTCCGTGTTACACCAATTTGCAAAATTGCTCATCGTCAAGTTTTTGGTGACTCCGGATTTTGGACATTTTGACATGATGCATGCAATTTGCAAAATATGCTGCATTGCTCTAAAGCAGGCCTATTAAACTAGCGGCCCGTGGGCCGGATAAGGTCCCACGGAACTTTTGTCTGGCCCAAAAGAGGGCTGGTATGTATCGTACAGCCAGGGGTGCGCACACGAGCAGTACGCAGATGATCATGCGCGGCAAATATCTGGAATCCGTAAGGTCACTTGTGTCACTACAGTCCACCTGAACAGCGCCCCTGTTGGAACACACACACGCGGATGCAAGTATTCATGAGTTATTTGCAGTGATTTATTGAAAAAAGTATTGTGTGTGTCCATTGATATTCATATTTGGCCCACTTGCTAATGAAGTTGAATAGCCCTAGTTATAGGGGCTATAAGCCTGGCATTAGGGATTTGGTAAACCCTAACCCAAATTAGGGTTTTGGTAAACCTTAACCCTTATTCCACAGTTATAGGCAGGACTATTCGACTAGCATTGTACTTACTTCAGTTTAATATTTGAATACTGGGACTCCACCAAAATAGCTTTGCATGATTTACAGTTCAACCGTGAAACTGAATAACTAGTAACAACGCAATGCAATTGTTTTAAAATGCCAAATTCTCAAGTCCATCCGAACACCCTCTCATGGGATTTTATTTACTTTTATTACATTTACCCCGGTTCTTGGAAACTCATGCCCCATTTCAAACTGACTGTGTAAAACAACATAGGCGACATTAAAAGGACAACTTTTTTGAAACGTCTTTAAATTGCTTAAATCAAATAGACTTTCCCATGCAGGGCACATGGGGTGAACTGTATTATTTCTTCATAGATGGAGGTGCACGCCTCCAATGAGTGTGTGTGTACCCTAATAAAACAATCTAAGTGTGTTACGGTTGCGCAATTTCCTCAGCAACAATCACCACATCATCGCAGAGCCTGGAACAGATCATTACCCCGATGATAAGGTCTTTAGCCAGCTGCATCGGTCAAATCAAACAACGAACCCAACAAGCTTCCCCTTCCGCCACTGCAATAGGTAGGTCACGTCTAATGGTGGAATCAGGGGCTACAGGATTTCCATGCCTGCGTGTGGGAGCCAGAAGCCATGCCAGTCATAAGGCCCGGGTCACAACAGCTATTCTAGTCAGTGGTCACCATGGTCCAGTTGTTAATGATTGAGTGTGTTCCTTGTGCTGACACTAAGTGGTGAGTCAGGTCAAACGGCCATTCAGTGGAATTCCATCTCTGACATTCCAGCGCCCGCTGTTCCCTCAGGTTCACATCACGGAGGCTGCCAGGGGAAAAAGGGTCAAACAATGTGATCTGGGATCTGGGAGGGAGTTTGTCACCGTTTGTTCACAGCTCCTGAGATATGAGTTAAACATGCGGAATGTTAATCTGTCAATGTGTGGTCACGGTGCTTTTTTTTTGTGTTAGCGGTTGTGATTCGAATCACGAGGCCCCGCGGTAGTGCCCGGGCCCGCTCTGCCTATCGGACGCGATTAGAGGTAACCAGTTCTGACACCCTGATGGCCGTGCGAGGCATCCCTTGGCCGCCAACAAAGCCACATGTCACACTCCGCCATCTTGTTTTCTCCCAGCAGGCCTCTGGAATGTAGTTCATCCCCTTGGCCTCTTTAATGCAAAATAGCCCTCCGGATGCAAAATAGCCCTCAGCATGTGAAACTATGTAGAACTAATGCAATTTAGCACCCTTTATCTGTCCCTCAATGGACTGTCTTCATTGACACAGTCATTTCTGAAGCCTGTCTTGGTGAACTTGTCTGCAAGAACGAAAAGGTGAAAGAGTGGGGAAGACATATGAGGTCGTCAACTCGAGTCTGAAGCAATCCCAGCAATAATCCCTGCAATGGAAAAAAAAAATCAATCTCATCTAACATTCACAAAAACAGCCAATCTTGTTTGAAACTGTTTGCACGGGGTGCATCGGAGACCCCAAACTCTTGAGTGTGCCAGTCATAACCTTCTTTGGTTTCTCGTTTGAAGGAAGTGAAAAATGCATTTTTTAATCTCAGTATGCAGGGATAGATCCATGCCATGTTGGAAAAACATTTGCACCACAGCTCTGGTTTGTGGCTGGCTATTGTACAGGGAGTGGTATTTCACTTATGAAGTGATTCCGTTACAGCTGTCCCCTCAACCATCCCCCTTCTGCACGCACTCACTTACTCCCATTCAACCACACACACACGCGCACGCACGCACACACACCCCCACCCACGCACACACACACACACACACACACACACAGGCAGAACCATTTAAACACAGCTCTCCATAAACACGTACAAATCAGTTCCAACGGGTGCTCCAGCTAAAACTCAGACATGGACCCAGACCCACAGCACTCAAAAACAGGTTATTTTAGAAATGACATGATATGCCAAGTTGCACATCTGCAGTCGGATTCTGCCAAGCTGCCCTGTGAAATACGATCCAATGCTGGTCTCCTCGATTCCAATGAATGACATCCTTGCGCTCCTATCTGTTGAATGCGACAGATGCGTTTCACTTAAATCCTTCATATAACGGGGCTCCCTGGCCGGTCGGGGGGGGGGGTTGGAAATAAATCTTGGAAGGATTATTATATTTGCTTTCTTTGGCAATGGTCTGAAATGGTATGGGAGGTAGTTGTGGTTTTGGCGGTCACGTGTTTATTGTTTATGCTTTGTATTTATCCTTAATTAATGCCGCGCTGATGAGTGCTGTCACTGACACCGGCGAGTAACTGTGGGGTCTCACGCAATGTGCGGATGATTTCCTACCCACATTCAAGGCCACGGAGAAGAGCAAGACACTTCCTCCGGCTTGTCTCTGTGAGCCCAAGCCGGAAGACAGATGCTCTAGAAAAACACACAGCAAACCAAAGACTGTCAATCTGTCGCTCCCGCTACTCCTCGGGTGCACGTCGTTTTTGGAAGCCCTCTCCGTGTTTTCAACATGCACTCTGGAGTGAAAGGAAGTTCAAAGACGTGTTTTCCAGCATCACAATAGTTGCACACGTTTTCCCCAGATGAAGGCTTGGGATCCACATGCAAATCAGTCACGAGGGCCACTGCGAGGTCCCCCCCCCCCCCCCCCCCCCCCCCCCCCTCCAACCAACCAATCTCTGTCACAGGATTATTGTTCTCCCTGTGTGGCTACCTCCAACCAACCAATCTCTGTCACAGGATTATTGTTCTCAGATGACCTGCTCACTGACAAATGACGTGTGACCAAATTCAAAATAATGCAACTTGTCATCCCTTGGAAATGGAATTCCTGGTGTTCATACAGTTGGAAGTTGAATGAACATGTCGTGTGGATTTGAAAGTGACAGACACTGCACTTGATGGATGATCCTCTTGATAAATGTCTCCCGTATTTGTAATGGCCTACTTTGTGCTTCAATACATTGTCATTACATTTAATAGGTGGGGCTTGCTCTATGGGCAGTTTAGATACACGTTCCCAAGTTAGAGAATGAACCATAGTACCAAAAAAATAAGCTCTGGGCCGGGAGCATAAGATTATCCAAGCTTTTCCACTGAACACAAATCTATCTGCTACATCTAGACGTTGTGGTGATGAGAAAAACGAGACCAAACCAGAATAGTAAAGCTGTGGGCAGTAAAACCTAAACAATGAGCTGGAATATGATAAAAATTCTCCATAGAGCTGAGGAGGAGTCTAATGTCCCTAATTTTGTATATACATTTCAATACAAGCAACCCCGTTCGCGTTACACGCAGTCAATTGTTGGTGTAAAAATACTGACTCGTTCCGCTGCCCCGCAAAAGGTGTTCAACATGCGGGATATTATACACCAGCTGAATCGCTCCTGGCGTTATGGTCAGGATTTTATTGGAACACGTTGTTAGCAGAGCAAACTTCGAGCAAGGAAGCAATACTTCAGATGTCTACAGCAGTTTATCGCTTTATGTCTGTGCCGCACCGTACCGTGTATTGCACATTTTGAGTCCCAGTCTTTGTTTGGATTTTCCGGAATCAGATCTCTTCTTTATAGTTTACAATAAAGACGTCAAAGACCCTTGCGGCTTGCTAGCTCAAGCATGGGGGACTGTTTTCTGGAGATGTTGACTCACCCTAAATATACTCTTCTCTATTTTGGTTGAGAGGCTTAACATGTCACGGCTGCTCGCGCCTATGGAGGAAAACGCTGTTATGCTTCCTTTTGGCCCGGGGTCAGGATCTCCCCGAGGGAGCGAGCGGACGGGGTTCTCAACCCGCCGTATCAGCAGGGCCATCCCGACATGTATAATCTGTAATGCACAGCTGCCTTTTACTGCATTATACTGTATACCACCGAGGCCCCAACCGTGCCAAGGCCTGTGGTGGCTTGGGCGGTGCAGGCCTCAGAAGTTTGTTTTTGTCTCGTGGGCTCCAAATTCATATCTCACCACCTGAGGACAGGAGCGCTCGGCTCCATGATTCATTAGCGTGCGGTGGGAGGGTTGAGGAAAGAGGGTGGATCGCTTCACTTTGGGAAACAAGGACCGCATTACTTCGCCATGGTTTAAGTTTCAAATAACGTTTATGTGACACACTTTGCGTCACAGGAAGATATGATTGGCTGAAATTCGACTTTGCCGGCCTGGAATATGGCTAACGCCTGGAATAATGGCCTCGTCTAGCCCCGCGAGCTGCGTATACCGCACAGTTGAAGTCGACGCAGGGCAGTCGTGCGTCAAACTTGAACCAAAAAAAATACAAAAAAACGAATGAATGAAAAGTAATTACATTCATGCTTGACAGAGGAATTGGTTCTTTGTGCAGATTAATCATAGCGTACAGCATGCGCATACGCAGTTCGCCTTCTTTGAGAAAGCGCCACATTCGGAGCCACCAATCCGGCCCCCGGTGCCTCGGCATGTTGACGAGTAATAAAGTCGTTTTTATTTGTAGGAGGAAAGTGCATCTTTCATCACTTCTTCCACAGTGCCCGAGGCTGCTTCCTTCTCGGCCGTGTGGCCGGCACCCATTCAGCCACACAGGAAGCATCTTCCACTGCTCCCCCTTTCTCCCTCCTTTTTCTCTCAGTCTCCTCCTCGCTGGCCCATGGTGGAAACTATTAACAGGGCAGGGTTCCATGGAGCAGTGTGGCGAGGTTATCGTTCACACAGCTTTCCCTCTCCTTTTCCTTCTCTCTCTCTCTCTCTGTACACTAATCCTCAACACACAGCCCAATATAGCGGGGGAGAGTCGCTGCCCTCTGTTTTTTCAAAAAAACTCCACAGCCACAGGGTAACGATTTTTCCTGATACACGCGTGGTGAAAATACGTAAGACTTGACCTTTTTTTCATGCGTCTCAGTGTGTCACAGGCATGGGGGACATGGGAAGGAAAATGTGATGGCCAACTGCAAAACAGTTTTACAAAGTGTCAGAAGAGCGACATGTAGACCCAACGACGACATCCTTTGTGAAAAACAACCCAAGAGTTGAGAGGGATGGTAATTACATGGTGGTATATGTGTAATATTTTTAATTTCAAGGGGAAAATAAGACCACATTTTCAGTATTTTCTATGTACATTTTAAATTCCAGAAGGCGTGCTTTTGACTTTTGTTTCATACAAGTCACCAGTACAAGGTCACCGATAAAAACAAAACAAGGTGCATGTTGATAAGTGGTGCAGTGGTGACACATTTATAAATCTAATGCATCATTGGTGGATTTAAGAGTGCTGAATTAATTATGTAATTTTTTCCTGTCCTGTTGTCCGTGTTATATAAACGATAATAACTCTCTCACACACACACACACACAGTACTAATCTGTAAATGCAATGGAAGCATTAAAAACTGTTAAGCTTCCTTGTCAGTGTGTCAGGTACAGTGCTGTGGCCAGGGCGTGTTTGGCCTCAATAAGCATTCGGACTTGAAGGAAGAGAAAACAGCTGGCTATGCTCTCTAAAGTAAAAAAAAAACACAAAAAAACAAAAACCCACCAACAAGTCTAAAGCTGTCTTGTTTTGTTTGTTTAATTTGTGCACGCACATAAAAGAACAATTTGCGATTTTACAGGGAGCAACGAGTTGGAGCTACTTCCTAGGGAACAGTTTATCCATCTGTCCAATCACACGGCCCATTCTGGCCAGATATAGCATATTTGTCCGTAAGCCACTATGGTAACAAACCTGGCAACCTCCTTAAAACTGCAGGAAGTTGCTGCACCCGGCTGTTGTTTGCCAAAAACAACCCCGGCATGCAACAACCCCTAAAACCACAAACTGCTTTTTTTATTTTTCAGTTTCACTATAAGATTTAAAAAAAAATATCACTAAGTGTGTTTCGAGGTGTTTCTGACTGAGTCAGGCTTGCTATTTCCCCCAGTAGTGTCTTATTTGATTACTTTTTGTCATCATTATTTCAGTACTCAATATTCTAAGCTCTATTTTGATTGTATTACTCTACCACTGTGTTATTGCTGTAGCAAAGACATTTACCCAGCGATGGATTAACCAAGCACCTATAGCTGCCCCCATGCCGAATCAAGTTAAACACGGCCTGTCTCCAGCTCTGTCTAATACAAAGACATTATGCTGGTAATATTATCCTCATCCCACTATCTCCAAAAGAAACGCGCACATGTCCTAAAATACTTCACTTTCGTATTTAGCTTGAGTACAAATATGGTAAAACATTTCACATGGAGCCGTGTGCCTCCGCGTTTCCATCCCAGCTATACAACTTGGAAACTCCCTGACTGTAAGGTACCTGGTCACACACTGGCTACTGTAGTGCAGTCTGTCCTCTCACCTCTAATCTCTCAGCCAGCTTCATCATTCTCCGTTGCTCCTCCTCCTCCTCCTCCTCCTCCCCAGGCTGCTGAAAAGCCGTCATTGATGGGAGCCCTGTGAGGGGGTGAGAGGTGCCCGGGCCCCCTGGGCTCGTGTAGCAGCTCCGCTGAAAGACTTCCTTTTAAACACACACACACACCTGTTAACAAACAGCAACAATGGGCAGCATGGCTGCCAGTTCGGTGAGCTCCGTACTTTGACCCCGCTCCCACCCCTGGTCCCCCTGGCGGATATTAAAGAGCCTCTGTTTGCCCATACTGGCACACAGCACGCAGGCCCCACAGAGGCCGGCCTGCCCGGGATGTCCTTAGTCCTCTGTTGTCTGGCGATGGAGAACTAGGCGGATGGATGGCAAGGAATGCTGAGGTAAAAATAAGTGCAGGATGGGTGTTCTCTTTTGAGCTCCGTCTGAAATGCGGCAGAAGGTGTAAAAAGATCAAACGGAGCCAAATGTTCTCTTCAAAGAAATGGGTTTTATGGAGGGGAAGATAGTTTCATTTGCATTGTTCTGCTGTCATTTCTGGTTTGATGGTTTTATGTGTTGTGAAGAAGTCATAGGGTGTGTCAAAGTAACAGCAGGCATAATGATATTGGCTTTTCCCATTGCTAAGCTACATTTGCCAAGCACTGGCTTGTTTACCCACTAATAGAGCAAAATGTGTTATTTCTGGTTTTATGAGCTTTGCAAGTGTCACGATAAATGCTGCACAAACACGTGTTACAGGTGAGAATGTTTTCTCATGTTCCTATTTTCCTGTTCCCTTCGCCACTTGTCATTACCTTCTCAAAAGAGCACATTCTTCATAATAAACACAGCCACAACAGGCAGCCTAAAGTAAACGTTTCCTTTTAGGTATTTAAATATGTGACGTCCTTTTGTCATGGTGGTCACTGTCACTATTGTAACGAACTCAACATAATGTATGAATCTGATAGGACTATACCTATGACATAACTGGTAGGCACAATCCGGATTGCGTACCGTCACTTGTGCCACTAAGTGCCTTTGCGTACCTCATAGTGCCCCTTTTCCTTGTATATTGGGTTATTGTACGTAATAAATACATATTCATGTAAAACTGATGCAAGTTTGATAATTCCTCTCCCATGATGAATGAAATGAATGAAATCTGGTGAACACATGAATAACAATGAAACTAAGTTTTTAAAAAGGAACTTTGCAAAAAATATCCCTTAATCATTTTTTTTTTTTTTTCACGATTAAGTTGTGTCATTATTATTACGTCTTTCCGAGGTGAACATCCTCAGACATGAAACCAGCGGGGACCAGCCACCATTCTTCGGTTGGGGCCACTCTCCAGTTCAGCTCTGACCACTCCTTTTGTGTTCGCTGAGGGGGGCCAACCATTCAAACCCTACGGGACGGATAATAGCCCCGCTGGCCTGTTACCCCTCCACTCCACTCCCCACCACCGCTCCAGCCTCCCATAAAATTCCCCTCTTTAATTGCGTTCCCTGGAAGCCAGTCGGGGAAGAGAGGGAAAAACGTCAAGGGAGGAGGGTGAAGAAAGAACTCAATAGTGGGGAGCCTGTATTCATCCCAGGCCTATGCATTGCAAACAACAAACGGCGAACCACGGTCGAGGAAGAATGAGGCACAACGGTCAAAAGCAGTGGAGGACTGGCCCACCAGTCTCCAATTCAGTGGGCCCTGGCTTCTTCAATAACTGATCGAGTTCACAATTAAACCCCGCTCACTGGTAATACAAGTCTCCTTAGAGGCTCAATTGCCATTGGTGAGAGACAGGGCCACTGTTGTGTCCCGGGGATTAAAGCAGGCAGAGGGAAATCAAAAGCCATTTTACAATACAGTAATCAGCATGTTTTCCCTCTGAAAGGCCCTCTCTTCCCCCATTTAGAAAACACAGAGCATTACCTCCTTTCTGCTCCCTACAAAACCCATTGAGCCACCTGCTTTATTATATGGATTAATCCTATGTGTTGTTGGGAGCCCTGGGGCTCCGTGAAGGGGCTGGGGGGGGGGGGGGCGGAGGATGTGGGGGGGTTCGGAGGATGTGTGTGTGTCCACTCCAGACAGGTCGGTGAGGATGAGGGAAACCCACGACCTGGCCCAGGACACATTCCCCATCTGCCTCCTGAGGGCAAATGAACCTCAGCTATATAAAGCTTTTGGGTATACCTCATAGGCGGAGTACATAATAACACTATGGTGGAACAATGTGACATGTGATAGGTGGTATAGAGGTATAAGATATGGTTCCATGTTTTCTGTTTCTCCACGATCAACGATTCAGGGATTCTTTACATTTACATAGACTTAAACTTGTTTTTTTAAACCAAAATTGACCTTTAAAAAATGTGTTTGAGAAAAACAAACGCTGCAATCAAAATAACGCTGCTGCCGAGGGAGAAATATTGATTCTCACTCCAGATAATGAATCATTAATAATAAGGAAATTATGATAAGAGGAATCGCATGATGTCAGAGACTCAAAGACTCCAAATGTCACATTAATGGTCAAAAGTGTTGACTGATGTCTGAGAACTCCATGCGGCATAAAACAAGAAACATCTGTGGGAGAAAAGCAGGAGACATGTGTGGTGCAGCAGGGAGAAAACAAACTTAATAATGGTATCAACGAAGCCATTATATGGCCTGTTTTTCTCTGTTGTGTCTAGGCCTAATGTATAATGAAAAGCGAGATCCATGTATTACAACGGAGAGAGGAAGTATTCCATGTCACTCTCCTTCAGCTTCCTGATCAAAACCACATACATCTGATTCAGTTTATCTGGCGTCATCCACAGCCATTCACCCCATTGATCCATGAACAAAAAAAAAACAAAAAAACACCGCTGCATGTCAAGAATCTCACATCCTTCTCCGCCACGCGAAATCAAGAAACACAAGCTTCGATTGTCAGGCACGGGGTGTTGGCAAGTGCACATCAAGGATGGAAAAATCTTCGAGGGACAAACAAGCAAACATATGTCATCTGAGACACTGCTGCTCTTTGTCACTCGTGCGTCCTCACAGCACTGAACCATTGTTAACATTAGCGCTGTCGATGAGTTCTATCATGTCCAGCGGATCAAAGTAGGGAGTGAAACAAAAACACTCGGAGCCAGTTTCCACCGAAAATGCCTCCTGGCTGGAGCAAAGTTGAACGGGTGTCGAGAAGGCGGTTGTATTGACGAGGATTTGTTGTGATTTGTTGTTCGCACAAGGCTAAGCTGGTCTGGGATTTTTGGACAGTCGCGCCTGAAATTTACTGGAAAAAAAAAAAAAAAGGAAAGGCAAGCATGGAGTCCTCCTCTCGTACGGCGCGACTATAAAGTAACACAGGCAACAACAAAGTTTGGAATAAGCCCTCATCTCCTGCGTCATGGAATTAAGTTCATGTTCAATGACGCTGAGAAAGTTCACCTGGACAGCGACATATTTCCATTTTAATCAAATGAGAACGGTGCCATTTAAACGCCGTTCTAATGATTACCTCCATTTACATAAGGTCACCATAAGCAATCATTCAATAAAGACCTGTGGACGATTCCAATTGGAGGCACATTTTGTTGACTGGCATATATCTTAATCTCATCTTCGGTGGTCTCCACAGTATCTTGCAGCGACTACAATATGGTAAATAGATGGTGATGACTACTGCGGTAACTGTGCTGCTCATGTGGCTGTTTTTTTTTTTTCTATGACGATGAATCCAGGCAAGCAACTGTTTTGGATTCGCATCTTCGCGCTAGAAGTTGTGTAAGCGTTAACCGAAGGAATAAAGTTGTGAATTGGCAGCTTCATGCTTATAAATGCGCCACATTTACCCATGCTTTATGAACTCCATGGGAGGACCTGACTAGTGTGTGTCGAAACAGCCCATTGAAGGTACCACTATGACATCAGTCTCACCCACCCACCGCGTCGCTGCGCGTTATCTCCTGCATCTTAAAACACCACTTTGCAGAAAAGAGAATGCAGCGCAGTAAAGTACATATCCATCTGATGCGTGGGCAGAGTGGCCATATACAAACTTACCAATTTGTGGACGCTCCCCCACATTCCTGACCACGCGCCCCCATTGCTTTCTGCGCGAGCCTGTTGCAATAACCTTTGTCACGAACTCCGTGTTTAAATCAGGAATGAAATATTCCCTGGAATCAAATGGAGGTCTCCTTTAAGAGCTTTTTAGGCAACGAGGAAGATGATATAAGATGGTGCTGTGTCTCCAGGCTTGTTCTGTGTGTGGCACGTTGTGCTTCATGACGGATCGTGGCGGACATCCCGTGTCTCTATTTTCTCGGCGTTGGGTCGGGTTGTTTCGTAAGAGCACATGCTGTTAGAAGGAGGGCGAAAGGATGGAGAGAAATGGTCAGAGGGGAAAAGGGATAGATGCGAGCAAGTGGGAGGGATGGAGGGAACGAGGAGGAGAGGAACAGAAAGACCCACAGTGAGTTTGGCAGCTTTCCACAGAAACCATTAAACTTCGACGGTCTTGTTGTCAATCCGTGTGTGTGTGTGTGTGTGTGTGTGTTTGTGTGCTACCCTCTTCTCTTTCCCAGGTAACCACTCAGTCCATCTGGCCAGAGGCACGACACACCAGAGAGATATCTTGAGTCTCACCAGCCCGAGGGGTGAGTTTGCTTAGTTCTCTATGTCTGAAGATTTTAGCAATGACATCCATTCCCGCTTTTAACGGTGACACAACAGCACAACACAAATATTGCTTTAGTGTTTTATGTAACAGCCAAATCTTTATGGAAGCGTTGATGGAATTCTAATATAATACGCAATCATTGTATAAGCTATACAGTGGTGGAAGATGTATTTGACAACCAGGATCAATTTAAAGAACACTTATGTTTGAGATGTATGATCAGTTTATACACACAAACACTGAATGAAATCATTTCATTCCATTTTGAAATGTCTAAAACCGCACGTCTGTGTGGTATTTTACAAGTGATGTCAAAACGATGACTAATAACAACATATGGACAAATATATGAAAATAACGTTGGGGTTGACAAACACCAGACTTTCAGGAGATAAAGTGCAGGTTGTGAGTGTGGCTGTTCAAGCGTGGGCCTGTCATGAATGCTGATAGTCTCCTCAGCCAAAGCACTGGTGAGACTAAGGACTCTGTGATTAATATTCCGCGGTTGCACTTGTTAACATGCATCATCTGGTCCTTACCTACTCATACAAACACACACACACACAAACACACACACACACACACATCCCCCACTCTGCCGCTTGGCCTCAAGTGTTGAAGGGAGATTAGATGCTAGGCTTGGCTATGCTCCCCATTACTCTCTTGTTCGGTGGCCCAAAGGTGAAATGAAAAAATAGCCCTGTGGTCCTAATCCTGAAGACACTCAACACACTCATATTGTCCTCCAAGGGGTACACTTCTTTTGGCCTCCGCTGCTGCCATGGCAACTAGTGGCTAGTAAAACCATTAATGGATTTGTTGCGAAAGCAGCGCGGATGCACGCATCGGACGCACACAAGACACCGTTTGTCAAACCACAACTACACAAACATGCGGTCCCCTCTTGAGCCTCTCCTGTGTTTTAGCGTGATTACAATAATCACTCTTCTTTCCTTGCATGAGCTGTCAGGATGAAAACATATGAGTTTAGTGCAAGAAAAACACTGCGAGGTGAAGTGAAAATCCCCTCGATATGGGATCCCAAAGATGAGTGGTGCTAGAAACCAGGCTCATTGCCAAGAAACCATTACTAATCCCCCGGGGCTGTTAGAGTAAGGAGTGTGTGTGCACGCATCGTCCAGCATGCATGTGACTATGTCAGTGTATGAATGTGTGTGTGTGTGTGTGTGTGTGTGTGTGTGTGTGTATGTGTGCTATTCCCAGCTCATGAATTCGCGCCCTCCCGTGACCACCCTCCCATCTAAAAGAGTCACAATTGCTAGTTAAACATTGCAAGAGTTGCGAGTGAGCAAACACCTGGCAGCACTGGAGGCAACTTGTGTGTGTCCTTAAGCGTAGAATAGGAGGAGGTTTCCAAACTATATTCATTCAAAGCAACAATGAAAGGGCCACAAGTGGAAAGCTGTCATTTAAAGCATGTGACTCATCGAAATTGTTTGGGCTCAGTTAAGGACCTTTCTTAGATAATGTACAACCACTGGCGCACGCAAAAGTACGTGCGAATAGATACATATTCCTACGCTGCCTAACATTTGAGACAGCTATAAAATGTGTGTGTTTTCTTTTTTAAACATAGTGGTTTTTACCAATGGACAGAAACAGGTCCACGCAGGCCTATGATCTCCGTCCTGAAACCCAGCAAACCCCCCCCCCCCAAAAAAAGAAGCATACTCCTGTGTCGCCATGAACCAGTGCATGCGACAAAACATTCCCATGCATGTTGGCGTGACAGCCTTTGATATCCGCGCGGAAAACACACAGGAAGACGAATGAACGCCAACCGGGGTGTGTGCACACGCTCCACGTGCGCAGCACACAGCAGACAAGAAAAAAGGGAGTGCCAACATCAAGCCGGTGTGTATAGTCAAGTTCAAAGGTCATCGCTGGACCGGCTTGTGGTTCCTTTTGGCATTCAGGCACTAATTCACAACATGTTGAGTCATAACAGTTGAAAGGTTTCACTGGGTTTGCTAAGAAGAGCATAAGTCCATTTTAAGTTTGTGCTTTTAACAAAATACAGATTGCACATTATAGGCCCATCTGTCTCTGATTAGCTAAGCATGTTTTGATCGTGGTCCAGTAAAATTAAGAGCAGGTGGTTAGGTTGTCTTTTTATTTCTTAAAATTTGACAACATTTTTTTTTCTTCCTGAAATAAATATTCTATCTCAGAAAGCTAAATATTGCTTTTTTGTTTGCCAACAGCATTGCATTGGCTTATTAGCTAATCACATGTGCAAAACAAAATACGGAAAGCATGTTGAGCTCACAGGCTGGACCGCAGGCATGCAGAAGGCATGATTTCACCCGAGATCATGAACTGCACCTCACAAGAAGCCAAGGCAAAGGCAAACAAATAAAATGGCGTGCAACTCCCCCCCCCCCCCCCCCCCCCCCCCATATGTTTGGAGAGAAGTTCAACCCAGTGCTCTGTGAATGAACCCACCATAAAATCATCTGCGTAGAGTTGCCGGTTGAAGCACTGAATAGAACTTCAAGATCCCCTCTCGCATCCGTCATGCACGGCTCAACTCGGAGTTCAACACTTTTTCGCTGCATTAATTGCGCCAGATGGAGCGAGATATTATTTTGGCGTCAGTTCACCTTGCAGCTTAATACCTTCTAAATGAATACCGCCTTCGTGGAGCCAAAACAGTTTTTCTCTCTGTCACACACACACACACACACACACACACACACACACACACATAGATCTTCCTGGGCTACCTTTATCTTGGAAGGTAGATAAGCGTCCTTAAACCACAGGGTTTTTCTCTCCCAAAATCTGTTTGGGACCATAGTATCAATGGTGGATTTATGAACAACTTCTATTTTGATCGGAACGCAGCTTTACGGTGATTTTCAATTTTAATGACCAAGAAGAAAGACTACGTATGTTGTGCGTTGTCAGTTATTTTAATGTGAATTCAGCAATTATCAACAGACCTTGAGTCAAAGCGTTGAACTGATGCAACATTAATTCAATTCCATTCACGAGCAAGACTCTTTTCCATTTCTTTCTCTCAACCCCAAAAAAGAATGAAATTTATGCCAAACCTGTAGCTACATGTGCGTAGACCAACACCCTCACCCATCCAGAATCTGAGTGTGTCAGAAGAGTGCGTTTGCCCTTGTGAATGACTCTCAGTGGACGTGATGAGAGAGGACTATGGCGCGACTGCAGGTGTGCCTCCTCCTCGTCCAGTGAGAGTGGATGCGCCTGATTGCCGTCCGTTTCAACAACACTACCCCCGGGACACACAGGGCTGGAGCTCCACGCGGTCATTTACACCACCTGTCGATGGATCTGCATTGTTACAGTATGGCTTCCTCTTATAGCGTGGAGGAAATGTGTAAACTACCTAACAACTGGGAGAATGATACCCTGGCAGTAAAAGTACTGGATTGTCAACATGTGTATTTTTTCGTTTTTTTAATAATTGAAAAATATTGATAGAATAATAACACATCATTTCATGGTAACAGTGTCCATTTATTAGGTTTTTTTTGCCTGTTGTCCACTGTATCTATTTCTCATCTGCTATCAATTGATTAATGTAGTCAAACAATTAAATTGAAGCAGATTTTCCTTTAAACACTTCAAGTGGTCGCAAGTTCATTACAGTGGATTTCAGGCCCAATGGGTGGTCTGCTATTTGCATAAGGCAACGGGCCTCTGTAGGAATTACAAACTGGAGCCAGCAGTCCTTTATTGCCCGATTCATGTCAATACCTCCATCTTGTCAGCTTAGCTTCAGACATGCAGACTATTTAAGTGGAAGAGTGAGCCAGCATTATGGAAGGATTATAGAATCTCAGAGGTTAACCATCGCCTGACCTTGCCTTATTTTTTTTCCACCAGCAGGTAGACGAGGAGAACGTTTTCTTTATATGTCACAGTATTTTTTCCTTCTTTCGTTTTAACAAGGAGTTTTAGGAGGGACATTTGGTCAATAAACTCACTTTGATTGTTTTGTTAAATCTACAGAGGTGAATTGTGCAATGGTAACTCAAATTTTAGAAGAAAAAAGTTGTTTTTAATCAAATTATAAACGATTTTGTTGTTCCCTACTTCTTATCTATGGAGCCCGTTCTCCCTCAGATATCAATAACAACTGCACCTTATCCCACCCTCAATTCCACCTTTTCTCATAAACCACATGCCCCCTTCATCCCTCTCTGTGTCAATCAGTCAGTCAGACAGGAAGGCCTGTACACTGTCTCCCAGCACGCTTGGACTGGGCCAAGCGTGGGTGAGTCATGCTGCAAGAGCATGCTACTGGATGTAAAACAGAGCAGTTGTTTCCTGCTGAGTCAAACCCGCAGCTCTCATTAAGTCATTATGCAGTAATTAGCCTGCGTGTTAGTGGATAGGTAGCTTAGCAAGAGAGCAGCGGTAAGTGAGTGAGTCTACTGGTGGCGTCTGCATCCATATCAGGAAACTGTAAAGTTGACTCTCTCAAGACTGGGCCCATTGGCTGTGTGGGGGTAATTTGATAAGATCATTGACCTAATCTGTGCTGATATTGACACGCGTCAGGCTTGCTGGCTAATGCTTGTGTGTCTTTTTCGATCGGCAGGTTAGGTTACAGTTGCTGCCGGTCATTGTGGGATCACATTAGGGTTTGGCTCGGGGTCCATGTCTCGGCAGGGCGACACATCCACTCCAGACTGATGGAGAACCACTGCACGCATCGCATGCGCATAGCCTAGCAACAGACAAGCCCATAAATCAGCAGCAAGGGAATGGGGATAAAGATATAGCTTTTCAATGTGTAAGTGTTTCTCAAACAAAACTTTCCTCTTATATCCCAGAATAAGCTGCTACCACTTGGTTCCCATTAAACCGTAAGTAGGGGAAGATTATCCATATTGTGCCTCAATGGAGCAGATTTCACAACGAGCTAAGCAAAAACAGCTAACAACCAGCAAAAGTAAATTCCAGACCCACCAATAATGCACAAATCTAAACAGTATCCATGTTAAAGGAACCCAGAGTATTAGAGTCTAAAGGCTGATACTATTCATTTAAAAAAAGTTATAAAAATACACGTTCAGCCTGTTATTATCTGTTGAATTCAAAATTAGCTATAGCTCAGCGCAACAAGCCATGCTAGCAGAGTGGCTGGCTAAATTTGGCCCTTGTAATCACATTCTCTCACGCAAAATTGGCAAAGGAAAACTATGGTAATTGTGTGAGTAATTTGGCTTAGATAGGACAGTTGAAATATCAATAAAAACAAGGTTTCCACAATTCTAACATGTAAACAAGTCAGGATGTACATAAGGAATGTAGAATATGAAGCAAAAGCAGTGGCAGATGTAAATGCCTTATCCAAGCAGACTGATGAGGGGATCATAGTTACACAAACAATTGTTGAATCAGTCTGTGGTGGCCACTGTCATCTCCCTTGCTGCGGTGTGATGAGGAGGTGACATAAGGAGCCCTGGTGCAAAGTGAACGAGCTGGTGAGGCAGGCCAGCTCTGTGGTGGTGATGGAAATTGAGAGCGTGGAGGCAGTGATGGAAAAGAGGACGAGAGGAAAGCTGGAAACTGTCATGGACTACCCCTCTCATCACCTCTACACTGAAGTATTCCGTGGACATATTGCATATGCACAGTATAATTGCAGTTAGGGGAAGCATTGCTTTATTACATAATTTGTTACTGATCTTATTTTAATTTAACTTCATTCTCACTGGGTGTTGATGTTTTGCGGAAAATTGTCAGACCCCAGTTATCCATTCATTAATCTTTCCCCTGAAGTTTGGAGCTGTGGTTTGACCTAATGGCCTCCACCTCTTTACCTGGGAAATCCCTAATCGCACCATCGGCAGATGAAGCCAACACCTCCTCCAACCGTTTGTGGTTAATAAGGCTGGCACGCTTCAAAGTCCTGGCTGAAACGAGATGTTGTGCTTTGACGTGCCGCTGTCACGATCTGCTGTGAGGTGTTATGATGGGCTGTTAGGATTTGCCATGACCCCGGGGGTCATTTGTCACCAACCTTAATGTACTAGCGCTCTCTGAGTGGGTGTTGATGGTGAAAAGCTTCGAGGCTTGGAACTGAACCAGCGACGCAGCTGCACGCAGCACATGAGGAGCTGATGGCAGGTAGAACAGGTGCTCTCCTCCGACCCAGGGCTTTTATCAAGCCTTAATCACACACAGATTATGATTGGCTGGTACACATGACTTCATATCCATTAATAATTTCTGCAAATCTTTAATCCTGATGTGGAGGCAGGTGCCAAGGGGAGAGGTGACGAAAGCAAGCGAAATAAAGAGCCAAGAATAACCTGATAATTAAAAACACATGCCAGAGATCTCGTGAGATCAAAGGTGAGACTTGTGAAAAGGGGCTTTTACTATCCCCAGGATACTTATGAACAGCTTAATTTTGCTTCGCTTGACTTTGCAGTCTGTGAAGTTAAAAGGTTGATGCCCTATTTCCCTGCCATTAGATAATAAATAATTGTCAAAAAATGTCAACGCTGATCGGTCTCCATCTTTGTAAACAGAAGAAAGAAGAAAACCATGGTCGGGTCTTTTAAAATGATCAAATTATACTGCACAAAAAATGTATCGGCACATCCATCGTCACACACATTTGCG
Source organism: Colistium nudipinnis (assembly GCA_016785305.1). Lineage (NCBI taxonomy): Eukaryota > Metazoa > Chordata > Actinopteri > Pleuronectiformes > Rhombosoleidae > Colistium > Colistium nudipinnis. Next base: position 157,778 of record JAFBJU010001667.1, read on the forward strand.
CAGCTCCCTTTTTCTGGATGACGTCATGATTTAAATCCAAACTGTTTTTGTCCCAAAGGTGAGGTGTGAAGTGCGTCTCATACGCATGTGACCTTTCTAAAAGATCACAAAAATATGTGCAACAATGCCATCCCGGGCCTCCACACAATCACAGTAATACTCACACACATCACAGAAGAACCACAGATTATAGGCCACTTCTTCGGTAATTACTACTGGCCAGTCCTAAGGCATAATCTTGCAATTTCCTCTGTGACGCGCAAAGCATGCAACTCCATATAGGCACCCAACACCACATGGATCGTTCTTTTTAGGCCTCGGAGCGTGTACTTGTGATTGAATGAAGAGATTAGCCTTCACCTGCAGTGCGTAAAGAAACCCGAACGCTAATATGTTTTAGTCCCCTTAAGTAGTCTGGTCAGAGACTTATTTAAAACAGGTGCCCTTTCAATTGAAAGACCTATGTTGTTTCATCAAACAAAGGTTCGGACAGTCACTGTTTTTTGTGTAATGTAATGTGTGGCCAGCCACGCACCAATCAAAGACAGAAACTAAACCAAAACGCAGGTTACCTTTCATCAAGTGCATCATTTCCACTGTCTTCAATTTCCCCTCACAGGGCCGGTGGAGCAAAGAGAGTCCTTAAATGTAGCGGTCAAAACATGGAAGGCTCAGGGTGGACAAGGTAGCCCTTGTTAGGTTAGGGTAGGGCTTAGGTTTGGTGCTAGGGTTAGGGTTAAGGTTACGCACACAATGCAAACAAACGCAAAACTCTGTGCCCTTATCTGAGATCTGAAACCCTGAGCTATTAAAAAGCTCCTTCATTTAGTACAATACCAAATACGTCGTGGTAAGTGGCTCTGTTTTATGGACTCTGAAAGGAATGTGGCACAGTGGTATCAATCTGTTGATGAGTTTTAACAGAGGAATTTTGGTGTAAAACGCGTTTACGGGGGTGTTTGGTAAACCTTCGAGTGAGAGAGAGAAGGGGACAGGCTTCATTGAGGAATTCATCAGAAAAACCCAAAACTTCAAAGACGTTTTTACCTATGACCAGGCACACATATAACCCGTCGTTGTGTGCTCTGTGTCGCACTGGGGCGGAATTAATGGTCAAAGCTGTGCCATGTCATCATCCCATTTCACCCCCCCCCGAAACAAGATCTGCAAAATTCAAATTTGAAACTGAACATCCAGTACCATTATCCTGTCTCTGTCATTTAATGAGTCCGTCATTTAAATGAGAAAAAAAAAGTAAGGGTAAGGCTGGAAAAGCGTGACCCGCACCCTGAGCGCTAGACACGACACTGACACCTAGTGTTGGAGCAAGCGACTTAGGGCTCACCGTCATCCTTATGGTGTATTACAGCAACACAGGACAGTGCTCGCAAGTGATAGTTCAGAATAGCAGCAGAATTATGTAGGTAAGAAAAACACAAACAGAGAGTTAGCCGTTCACCGTATGTTTGTGTTCCCATGCTGAATTGTCAAAACAAACACGAGGGAGGCTGGAACCAAAATATGAATTACGGATGGGGTGAGTGACGCGGATACAATTGAACGTGACACTGTTCCCAAAACCACACAAAGACAAATACACACGCTATTCCACAGAAATATGCACACACACACACACACACACACACCCACACACACACACACACACCCACACACATACAGGCACAGTGAGCCTCTTAAAGCCGTGGAGCAGCGAGTGATAATTATGCGTGTAAATTCCAGGACCCCTCTCTCTGCTGGCTGGCGTTGAGAGCCGCGTCCCACTGGCCCTGCTGGTGATGGTAACCCACAGTCAGACAGCTGCCCCTGCTCCAAGCCCCCCCCCCACTTTCCCTGCATCACTGCGAAGTGTTGCCATAATCCCGCATATGGAAAGTTTAAGGACACATGTGTGCATTTAGGTGTGCGTGCGCTTCAGCTGAGGAAAAACTGCAAAATATACTCCGGTGAGGAGGCACGCAGGCAAGGGGTGTCAACAATCCAAGAGGACTTCTAAACAAATGGACAAATAAACTCACGCTCTTATCTATCTAGCCGTTTAAACATCGATATACGGTGGCAGAAGGCTGCGTGGGGAGGGGCGAGGGGACTCGTCAGGAGAGCGTTCCCGGTGCGCTCATACACGCACCGGAAGTGGATCGGCTAACGAGCCCTGGGAGCGGCCCAGGAGCCAACACACCTGAATTGTGTTGGCGGACGAGCCTTTCATTAGGGCTCATGATCTGAATCACCTGGGAGAGGGACCGAGCCGAACTGGGCTGGAATGTTTTGATAAAGTTTTGAACGTGAGCGGCGTCCCTTCCGAGGGGGTTTCCCCGGTGCTCGGGGGAAGTTTTGCTCACCTTGCTAAAAAAGACTGTGTCAAACTATCTGAAGAAGTGCCAGCAAAATATAGCCCTTTATTTAGAATGACTTACCGTATAATGTATGCTATTAAATATCAGACGTATGGGCAACTTAAGGAATAATCAGTGGCGTAAAGAGTATGTTGTTTCACCACAACATACCGATGTTATTTCCTATAAATGGTCTCTCCGTTTTTTTGAGGGCGTGTACCACCTTTTGAGCGATTCATCTTTCTCGGAAGAGAATTATTATAATGCATGACTCCAGCAGTGTTAAAATGGAGGCATCGGAACAAAAGCCACTGTCGTGAACCCATTAAAGTATTAAGCTTGACGTAGGTCCACGGTGTTTTGAACATTTTAAATATTTTCCTGTGATGCAATGACAGATTTGCTCTATGGCACATTTTAGACGTCTGACCTTCCGTTTGCTCAACGTGAATCCGATCAACGGGGTTAGCGTTTCTGCGGGTTTTTCTTTTTCAGCAATCCCGTTACTTCTTGTGAGACTTGTTGGTCAAAATGATAACATTTGGGGAAAACCAAAATCTTTTGTCCATTACAGCAGTCCAGTCTCCGCTTCCGGAAAGCGGATGTTGCATTATAATACCAGCGCTAAGCAGGCATTGAACACCTATCAAAGCATTGGATTAAATCCAAATATACCAACAGCGATGAGGTGCCATAAAATGACCATGCTGACCACATCCTTCAGCGATAATCCCATGAAGTCCTCCATGAGGTCAGCACGACCACCACAACCAAATGAAAAAAGTAAAAAAAAAAAAAAAAAAAGGGTTTTCCTCCCTCCATTTTCTCCCCTGGGAATCACACCAACGTGTTTTTCCTTTTCTGCCGAGCGTTTCTTCGGGTGAGCATGGTGGTGGTGTGATACTGTATCTCAGGTGCAGTGAACCGGGGACTGCCACGAACGCATTCCTCTCTCCACCTGACTGATGAACGCTAAGCATGTAGGCGAGGCGAGTGCCTGCGAGAGACGCACCCAAGCCACACATCTGGGCTGCTGAGGAAATGGTGCGTGGCAAACATGGTGGCTGCATTCCACGTCTGTGTCTTTAAGCGGGGTGTCTGGGATGCCGAAGAGAGGGACGCGCAATTTATTGAACAGAGCTCATGTCTGGCCGGGCAGATGGCAATCACATAACGCAACTATTTTAGCATGGCAGCGGCGGGCGGGCATCAGCTGGTTTGGCCTGGGAGGGGACTGAGAGGCGCGGGGGAGGAGGGAAACAGGGAGCTCTGTGGAGACTGGCCCGCTCTGACCTGGCCTACACGGAGCTGTCAGCAACCGGGCAGATGACGAACCCGGCGGAGAGGAGGAGAGGAGGGAGGCCGGTGGTCTGATTCCCTGTTACATCATCTGGAGCTGACAGACTGTGTGGCAGACTTATCTGTCTGTGGTCTCGGGTGGCATTTGTCTGGCCCAGCAGTGAGTCACACTTTCTGTTTACCTCGACGCGAACCCATCCCTGAATCTCCGCGCTCGCCGTCCAAAAAAGCCTCCATTCATCAGCCGCATGAGGGCCGGCAGCAGGGTGGCTTTGGACGGACGGCTTGGCAAGGGACGCTCGGGAATGTGCTGTGCCCACACCTGGCGAAACCATGACACCTTTCCTGTGGTGGAGGAAGCCGGTTCCTCTCTGAAAGCTCTCAGCTGGAACCAGGGGAGTAATTATAGCCCTCCTATGCGTAGCCGCTCTTCCTCTGGAGCAGACTTGGGTCAAACAGTGTTGAAAATACAGTTCTGCAGTTTGTTTTTGCGCGCCGATGTGCCAGAATTGTAGGATACGCCACATGAGACAATAAATGAATCCAAGGCTGTTTAGACAAGCACAGGAAAGTGCTCGGAAGAACGTTTATTGCACTTTTCACTGACAACTTAACAGACTATCTGATTTGACCTGATGTGGCAAACCCCAGCCACCTGGTTCCCTGCGACTGCGCAAATAAACACAGGTCTTGGCGAACCTGACGTCTGCTGTGAAGAGTGGACATTTAAATAAAAAGGGTTCTCAGTGTGGCACCGGGACCGGCGATGGAGTGACGCTACGACACATTTGCTCAGGTTGTAGAAGCAGAATCAGTGCCGCAAGATGTTTGAGAAAGTCTTCAAACAGGTCATGACTGTGAAAAGTGCATTTTAAAGTATATCCAAGTGGTCGTAAAATTAATACTCCAGAATCCACAAATGTTGAGTGGTGCCTATCACCGCTCAAACCAGTACAATAAAAATACCCCCCTCAAACTGCTTCACACTGCCGCCGCCATATTGCCAGTCTCAACCCCTTCCGCCACCCAAGCACCCCTCACACCCCCCCCCCCCCACCCTCCCCCCCACCCCCCCCCCCCCCCCCCCGCCCCCCCCATGAGCAAGTTCAACATTAACCAATGTCGACAACATCCTCAAATGGTCAGGAAGCCCCATCAGTGGGACACAAACTGAGATTAGTGGCTCATCCCTGGTGAAAGGAGCCCCTGGCACCGTGCCCTGGCTTCCAAATCTAAACCAGCAGCGCTCTCGTGAGAATGACAGAGCTTGGAGCGCTGCTGCATTTGCCCCCTCCGCCTCTGCCAAGCAACCGCCTCCACCACATCCTCTTTTGTATCTCCTTTTTTTTCCCCCTCAGACTGTGGCTTTCGCATTGTTTTGAATATCCAAATCTCGTCTTTTTTTCTTTTTTTTTTTGGATTCAATGACGGCAAAAATGTCATTGAAAATAATGTTTGTAATAAACGGTAGCAAATTTGATTTATCAGAAACGTGGAAACTGAATACAATAAAGCTTGGCTAACAGGAAGGCTAATATTTTGTTACTAAGATCTGTGAAACTATATCCCCTCATTATCCAGGGGGGCCATTCGCTTCTCCAACGACCTGCCTAAGCCTGCGGAGGAGTTATATCCGCCTCTGCATCTCTGTTCAAGTCTGGAAGCTAAAGTGTGGCTCTGCGCGAGACAATGATGGAGCCAATCAAGACAGCAAGGCTTTCCATTAAGCCCAACAAAGGCCCTGGACCAATGCCGTCGGGATGAGGCCACACTTCCAGTGGAGCGGGACGAATCGTGAATGCAAATAAGAACGGTGAAAGCAACGAGGGTCGAGAAAGGTGCTGCAACATCCTTTTGTAAACTTCTGGGAAACGGCACTTGGCAAGTCTCGGGGGGGGGGGGGGGTTTGGGGGTTTTCTACTCATCACTCAACTCAAAGAGCGACTGAAACACACTAGCTGCTGAAACAACGGCGCGTTCCCACCAGGCAGATGGGCGAGGGAGAGGATAAATGAAAGTGAGGGAGAGAGAGGGAGATTAGCAGATAAAGTTTGCAGAAAGGCAGCGCAATCATCTCCGCTAATTTGTCCGTTTCAGTTCAAGGGGAATCAGATACACTCATTAGTGAGGGACTAACCGAACAAGCAGAGCGTGCAGTATAATATACATCATTTGGAGGGATGTCACCGGCCTCTGACAAAACGCCTCGGAGAGATGAGCTGCCTGCGAGAGTGATCTCTTTATGCCGCGCCATGTGACGGCTTTATTGGAATTGATCATGTTTGAGTTGTGCGGTGAAACCTGCGGAGGGGTATCGCTAACCCGGGTCTGGCAACTACAATTGATATGGCTCCATCTCATGCAAAGCTCCCAACTGGCACTGCTCGTCATGACTGGAGATTGTTACCAGCCGCGACCGGGTGGCTGGTACCGTTTTCGCTGTGTGTGTGTGTGTGTGTGTGTGTGTCTGTGTTATCGTGCCAAAACGTGCTCCGGTAGCCACCCACTGTAGCGCAAACGCGCGGCGGTGGTGCTCTCTGACAGGTGTTTCCGCGTCTGTGGACAGATTTTTGTCAAGACAGCGGCACCGCTGTGAGGGAAACGATCATGAAACCTGCTGTGGTTTAGGATGAAAATGAAAGCTGAGTAGTGGCAGCACAGGGTCTTGACAGGCGTCAGTGTGAACCCCTGTAATAGATGGTCTGTAGTTGGGACTGCACTTGTACGTAATAAGATAATAAAAGCCAGCAAATGGCACCAAGCCTCCCACGGACACGGTAGACTCGGTGTAGACAGACGAGTTGTGTGAGCATACGCGGGCGTATTGCGCGAAAAAATGGACACGCTGCATGCTTACAAAGGAATACGCTCTGAATCAAGTACAGTGTGTTAAGCTTGTGTATACCATGAAAAGAAAAAAAACGTGCGTTTACGTTCGAAGGGATCCGATGCCAGGTTCAAGCGGCTGTGCCCTCCGCCGTTGCAACTGCGAATCAATAGTTGGAGATTTCGAGAAGTACACAACGGCTCCTGGCACGGAGGTGAACCGCTCAGAGCGCAGGCCACCAGGAATGCGGAAGAGTGCGCCAGTTCACACTGAAACATAAGCAAATGCTCAATGAGTGAGGCAGCTTCCAGGAAAAGCCAGAGCCCAGTGGAGATAGCTGCTAATCTGAGCATGAAGCAGAAAGCCAAACAGAGGGCGACCGCAGGGCAGGCCGCCCGGGCACGACGGCCAAACGCGCCAGACACCTTCGGGTGATACCAAACCGCAGGACGCGCAAGGAGCCTGGGAGCCACGGCGAGAGCGGAGCGGCTGCAACCCACCGTTGAAATAACTGACCGCAGGGAGAACATCGGCGATGAGTAACCGTCCGGCCGCCCAGCGCAAGGAGTGAGGAACTTTATACATCGCGCTTCCAACAGTAGAGGCGGTGCCAGGGATTTGAGGACTGTCACTTCTGGGGCCATTTCGTCTTTTTTTTTAATCGTCCATACTCGTAGGCGCTCCCTCGCTGGTTAGCGAAGTGACGGGAAAAGTTGCTTTAGGTGAACATCTCCCAGATCTACACTGTCTTGTCTTTTTCCGAAAAAAAAAATGCTCAATGATCTCGGTCTTGACTTTTTCTCCAGGCCACTATCACGTGTCATGGAATTGCTGCCGCCATTTGCGCTTTAGGACTGCGTCTTTTTTATTGGGACGTTGCAGACAAAAAATGCATTATGAAGCTGCATTGTGATGGTCCACGGGATTATTTATTCAACGGACTAATCCCTTGAGCAGAGTCCGACAGCGTCCAGGGTATCCCGTTCACAGGGAAACGGACAATTATAGAGAAAGCCAAAAACGTCCTGACACACTGCTGTAATTCATATCGACAGGAAAACAATAACAAAGTGGTTGCTTCACAAACAAGTGGAAAACAAAAAAAAAATGCGGGCTTTCCCCATATTTTTGTTTGTGGAAAAGCTTGTTTGTCCTCGATATGTCACATTCTTCACCATCCGTCGCACAACACAACACACCGCACGGCCTTGACCTTTCCATGGAGTCGTAATTCACATCTGAACTGAAAATACACTGTATACATGATACATTTGTTAGAAAGTGTATCTAATGAGTATTTGGGATTTATTCCTGAATATGACGTTGAGCAGCTGACACACACACACACACACACACACACAAGCTGACACGCATGCACACAGAAATGCATCCAAAGATATTACTGCCCACCCACAAGGAAGTGAGTACCACATAAGAAAAAAATAAAATACAGTAAACAGGAAACATGGGCGTAAGAATGCCAAATGCGTTCTGCAGCTTCAGCTCCAGCCTGTCTTCAGCGCAGCAGCATCTATTTCTGGGAAAGCATGTGAAAACAGCCAAGGAGCAATCTGCTGAAAAGAAGGGGGAAAAAAAAAATCTCCTCTCGGTTTTGAAATGAAATTGAATTTTATTGTACAGTTAAAAAAAAAAAGAAACCCCAAAAACGACAAGGCTAATGAGTGACAGGAGATAACGCAAAATGCAATGTTTGTGAGTTCACTGCAGATCGCGAGGAAGCCAACTCTTCCACTCTATTGTCTGCAGCTGTCTGCTTGAGTCACTGGCACTGTAGAGCGGCGAGGAGGCAGACCTGGCCCTCAGCCAGCTTTTGGTTCTCGTCATTATCTGGGCTTTGTGTCTCGGTGACGGCCACATGCGCATAATGAATAGGCAACTCTTTCCCATTAAAATAATACCCTCATCAAGCGGGGCTCCTGTCAGCAGAGTTGCATCCGTGCCCGGCCGGGGCCTGAGCTTTTAAGGCGGCTCGCAGAGCGCGGGCCAGAGGCTGGCATTTGAAGTGTTTCGCGGGAACCAGCTAGTTAGCCGTTCAAACGGGCTGGCACCGGGATAGCTTTCCATCCAAGCCGATGTGCGCAGATGGAGAAGAAGGGATTCAGGAAATGTTGCCGTGAATGAATCCCCGGGGACAAACCGGGGCTTTTGGAAGGTTTCGCCTCGTTGAGGTGGACCACAAAGGGGGCGGGCAACAAAGGCGAGCGGACTTGAAAGAGGAGGTGAGGAGGGGGTCGGTGGCTACTTGTGAACTTTGCCAAAGAAAAGATGCATCCTTTTGAGTCTCAGGGAGATTAGACATTTCTTCAAGTGACAAAACACCTTATTAACCTCCGCCTGACCTCTGAGGATTGACCTTTGACTTGTGACCCCCCCCGCCACCACTGCGCTTTGCTGCTGTTGGGAGTCATCAGCCTGAGCCTTTTCATTCAAACTAACTGGCCGGCCCCCAAAAACGTCAAAGGAGCCAGAGAATGCGAGGATTGTCTGGCGGTACGCGGGACAGAAGACGGCGGGACAGAAGTAAGCGGGAATGCAACAGAGTGAAGAGTTCAATTAGAGACACGGCACCTTTGGTAATCCACTCTCGCCCTATTCATAAAGAGCGACGGGGGTGGGAGGGATGGGCAGGCAGGGATGAGAAGTTTTTAACAAGAAGTCAGAGAAACGTTGGCTCAGAATATAGGCCTTTAACAAATCCGCCGTCAAAGCCGCAGATTAGTCCATTCCATTGTTTTCCGGAAGTCCGCTCCCACCGACCCGGTATGCAGGAGGCAGATTTGCGCGCGTGTCCACGTGGGATTGTGTGCGCAAGTGTGCGTACGCGTGTGCATGTTTCTGTGTCAGTGGCTTGGGGGGGGGGGGGGGGGGCCAGGGCACGGTAAGGAAGGGGGTTGTCAGGAAGGCTCGGGCTCAAATGTGAACCTCTGACCAAAAAAATTCCAACAATCACTCATGACTTTCTGGCCACCGAAAGCAACGCGCGCGGACGGCGGGCTGTTTCACCACTGTGACCCCTCCATAGATAATATGTACTTTGGAAACTGTCGTTCCTCATGGTTTCATTAAAGCTTTTTTTTTTTTTTTTTTAATATATATACACGGCCCGTGGAGCTGTTCTCTATACAGAGTGAATTTGGTTCAAAATGTGAAATTCTGTTCCTTGAATAAACACGATGCTTTCTTCTCTGTGGCGTCACTTTACCACAGCCAAATTGACCACAAACCCATGCTGGATCACGAGTCAACTATATATATATATATTTTTTTTTTACATTTTCTTGCCACTTACTCTCCTTTACCTGTTTTTCGTCACTGTGCCCTCAGCTTGCCGTGTTATTCGGGCCGGGGGGGGGGGGAAACGGGGCATCGGAGTGACGACAAGGACCCAGGAATCACCGCATCTGTCCTCGCGCACCCCTGCATCTTGTTAATGTCGGCGTCTTTCAACCCTCAAACCCCGGGACGCGAGAGCGCAAAAGACATTAGCGAAATAGGCAGAAAGCCGAGACACAAAAGGCCAAATGATTTATTATGGCTTTCAGCAGAAATACCTGCACAGGAGCGCAGGCCCTCGGGGTGCTTTTCTCACCGGAGTACAGCGGAGGATAAGAGGGTCGGTGCTGAGAGACGCGCCGGAATGAGGAGCCTGGGAGTCTTTGGCAGGAGGTGGGCAGAGGAGACGTCGGTGGTGGAAGAGCGGAGACACTGGAAGGGGTGGCTCCAAAAACACAAAAAAAAAGGGAATCGCATTTGTTTTTTCAAGCATCGTGTATTCGTGGCCCGCAGGCTGGTGTTTTTCTGCTCATCTCTGCTGTCACTGATTGCGATCTTGAAAATCTCGCACGGAAAAACCCTCGACACCTGTGGTACGCGTCCGGGGAGAGGGAGCTTTATGTTCCGTGTTGAAACTTGATTTTTTTTGGTGGATTTTTGTTTTTTTTTTTGGGGGGGGGGGGGAAAACAACAGGTGAAAACAACATATACGCGCAAGATTCCGAGTGGCGGCGGAATTACAAAAAAAACCCGTCACCTTGTAATACTGCCGTACCTGCTCATAAACGAACGGCTCGTTTAGGAATAGGAGGACATGCTTACCTCGCAAACAATCCGCGCTTTCTAACGTGCGTGCTGTTTTTTTTTTGGGGGGGGTGGGACGGCGAGGGGATTTTGCCCGAACCCGGTTTGAAACAAACAAGATTTTAACGAGGCCCAGTAACGTGCGTGCTGTTTTTTTTGGGGGGGGGGTGGGACGGCGAGGGGATTTTGCCCGAACCCGGTTTGAAACAAACAAGATTTTAACGAGGCCCAGCAACACAAACATGTGTCACATCTGTAAAACCAAGCAGGTCTCCAGGCTGGAAAAGACAGATTTATGGTTTGGAATTGGAGGGAAACTTATTGCTATCTGTTAGGCGGCATTAGACATTGTTCAATCGCAGCTAATAAATTCTCACCCGCTGGTGAGAATTTCCTCTCTTGCGTCATTCAGCAGATGGAGTTTTTCCCCCCTCCATTTGTCGGTAAGATGTGCCGCGTGACTCCGGGACATACACGAGATGCTCCTCTACGGTCTCCCTTTAACCGTGTCTCGTTAATTATTTCTTTCATGCTCCCACCTGGATTAGCTTTTTTTTTCTTTTCTTCTTCTTCATGGGACTCCCCCTTCGTGAAAACGGCTGCGAACAGCAGCGCTCTCGCGTCTCAGGACGAAAAAAAAGGACGCCTGGTTTATCAAGTGTCAGGGAGCTTTTATCAGCCGGAGGATTAGGTCGGAGTATTAGATTTTCTTATTCTCGGATCGCTTTCGAACGCGAGAGGGATTTCCTCGGCCGTAGGGTATCCCCTTCTCCCCAAGGCTGGAAGACGACATCAACCTTTGTATTGCAGTTAAGTCGAGCCAAACAGAGCCTGCCCACAATACAAAGTGTCGGTCTGGCTAACTAAATAAACCTGAAGCTTTGTTTGGGTTTTGCCAAGTTACTCATTTGTGATGTCTGCAGCTGTGTCTGTGTAAATCCGAACATGGGGGAAATGCTCAAACGTGAAACATAAACGCCACATTTGTCGCTTGTCGTCGTCCTCGTGCAGTCAATGAGCCCCAGGAGCGCCGGCCTTTCTGGGGTAATACTTTTATTTGGTGCCCCCATTCATAGAATTGCACATTACCGCCCACTCCCTGCGAAACATTTTTACGCAGATCCCACCGGTGTTCGAGTTTTGCTGTCGTCCTGAAAACGTCATTGGCGAATTTGCAGGAAAAGTAAATATTTAACTAAAACTTAAAAATAATTTTCCACCTCACAAAGAGGACCACACACACGTACACGCTCGCACCAACACATATGCGTGCATGCGTGTTGGGTTCATAACTCCCTCTCCCACTCTCTCAAGCGCACACACACACGCACGCACGCACACACACACACACACATACCTACTTTACCAACGGTAAGTGTTTCTCGTCATTTTGAGATGTTAATACCTAATATGTGATTGGGCCAAACTCATATCTAGACATAAGGCTGTAAAGTTGGTGTCTCTGTTATTACTCAGTTACGAGCTCCCACCGCACCAGCGAGTGTCTCCCCTGCAGCCGTGACAGCTGGCCTTAACTCGGCATCACACCAGTAGTTTCCGCGTAAGCTCTCTGCATTCCTGTGACAGGCATTGAACGCTTTCGGAAGGCATTTAGTCCCTGATGACATAATGGTAACTCTATTGTGCCAAATCACTTGGAAAGACCGGGACCAGGGGGGAAAAAAAATCCAACAGTTTGTCGGCCAGCCTGCGGTGTATCTTTGTCACTCCAGTCTCTGTGACATAAACGTTCTTTATGTATATATATATATAACTTAACTATACAGAGCAGCCGTGGTACCACTGCTAAACGTGCTGCAATGAAAACCCATAGGCACATACCACACGCGCACACACACACACAAACACACACGCACACACATGCACATGAAAAGTTCTGCTTTCCTTCAAACCCACATCCTGGATCTCCGCCCTCAGGCGAGAAGATTTACACTGTGGTTGTCCTTCAGGTGCACCATAAGAGCTGTGCGCTGAAGCCGCTACTCCTACAAGGCCCTGATTTCTGACTTGGTTTACAAAGTCAAATTGATATAGTGGAAGGAACAGGAAAGTGGAGGCGTCCCTGTTTGGGTCTGAACTCATATTAGCGATCATATTCGTTTTGCAGAAATGGTCAACGCGAATCGGCGGCGCAGCCAATACAACCAAAAGCACACTGTAACGTGATAAACACATGGGAAAATGAAAGCTAGTGAATTACCAACAACAGCGGGCTAGGCTATAGTGTTCTGCGGTATCCTTTGGCTGGGGCTCCACCGGGGCCCTTAGGTGGAGGTTAATGGGGGATTTAAGGGGGCAGCCAAGGCCAGGCCACTGGAGGAAGCAGTGAGCAGGCTTAATCCCGGCCCGGCACATTATCCAAATTATTATCCATGCGGTCATTTGCCCTTTATCGTTGTATCTGTGCAAGCGAAACGCATGACGTAAACATAACCATAGCCTTCGGTTGTAGCAAATGTTTAAATGTCAAAACCCCTGCGACCTACGGCGGTGCTGGGTTTTGTTGTGGTTGCATAATCCCAAACCTTGACATTAGCATCGAGACAATAACATCAGAGTGGACCAGAGGAAAGATCTGCGGACAACAGACACATGTGGGAAACAAGCAAGTGGATACTTTCATATGCGACTGAGTTTCAAAAACAACATTTGGTGTTGTTCGAGTGTAAGTCAAAATGATTCACTTGCCACATTGATGCATTGCAGGACGTGAGAAAAAGAAAATGTTTGCAAGCACCCGCCCGAGCTTCACAAGGCATAGCAAAGCAGAGCAAATGACTGTTGACACCTTTTGTGGTGCATCCGCACTCCATTGTCTGCATTTCGAGCCAAGCTTTGCTCCGCATCAAAGAACTTGCTCAATTCCAGCACAGATGATCTATGACATTATCATTCTCGTGTGTTATGCCTCAAGGCTAAGAATCAAATCAAAATCAGTCGCGTAACGCGAACCTGGTCTGTCTCCCCAACTTTGCGATATTACACAATGCTGAGTTGGAAGAGCTTTTCTGCCAACGTAAGGAGCAAATGCCAAGATGAAAAAAAACATGCAAGTATGTATGAATGTATTATTCAGCGTCCAAATGAGGTCCAAGAAATATTCGCAATTCCGATCTGGTCATTATATCCATTCGATTCATGCCGACGCTGAGACTGTTTTATTCTGCGACAGCCGATGCAGATGATTGGCTGGCAATAAACACCACCCACCGATCACTGGGGCCACCAATCTACAATAAATGATGCTTTCGCTTCCTGCGGCCGGCGTAGTGTCGGCTTACACATCATCAGCATTCCTGAAGTCATGCCCAGTGCAAAGGTCTATTTACACTGCCATAATAACACAATTGTTCAAATGGGCCTGCATGAAATATGAAATGAAACGGGAGAGGAATGGATTCCAGTCTGATATGCCTGGTTTCGGGAGGGAAGGAATCTCCTGTCTCCCCTTGTTTACCATACGCCGGCACAGTAAATCGAAAAGGCTGACAAATGTACATTTCTTTCCAGTCCATGAGCCCATAATGCCTTTGTGTGGTTTCTTTTCACGGGGCACGCTGTCAGATGCAGTTATGCACAACAAAGCCATTCACAATAGGGGTAGCTCTTAAAGTGTTGCCCCTCTGAGACGCAGTTAATGTTGTTTACTTTGCAATGCGGCGTATTATCAGATTATGTCACGGCAATATGGCCAAGATTGGACCCTTCCACTGACCTTCGATTTGTTGAACACGAGGGCTGACCAGCCACGTGCCGCCGTGCCTGTGTTTCATGCACACTATCCCAAGCCCTGAGTGGATTGTGCACAAAAAAAGTTGCGTGTTTTGATTACACAACTTCCCACGGTGGTAACTTGCAGGTATGTCACAGACTCTTCGCTGCCGACTCTTTAATACAGGCCCTAATGAAACATGACAAGCTCAGACTCGCCAGTGGTCTCGACACAGAAACAATTACGACGGGAGCAGCAGGCCTGGCCGTCTTTTCCTACGCCGCCGGTTTCCAGGGCACTCGATCCAACTCGGCGAAATGGTGTTTTTGTCCGTGGCCTTTCTGTCAAGCAGGAGATAAAATCAGCACATTGTCCACCGGAGAGGTATGCGCGGCTCTCTTGGAGCAGAATAATGGCGAGTCCACCCCAACGGTTGCTAAAATAAAAACCCAATGCTCATGCACAACCGTTGCTCGAGAACAGAAAAGAGCGAGATAATTGAGGATTGAAGAAGAGTTGTGTTTACAAGGATTATTATTTACAGTAAGTGAAGGGGAAAGATGCCTGAAACTGCTTGGTTTTGATTTTCGATGCCTGTCGTTAGCATACTGAAGCTGTTGCACTCCGTTATTATAGGATCTTTAACTGTAACCCGAGGGAAGTATTGTAGCGCTAATACTATGTTATGTGGCGTATTGCTGGACAGTCGGAACTGGACCGGTGCCGGTGCACATTTAAGATCTGTGCTGGTTGTTGCAATATTCTCCCACCGTATTACCCCCGACATACATGCGCGAGTGTCACTCTGCGATCCTTACGCCGCCTGCCGTTGCTCGACGTCTCTCGCCATGAGGTGAAATGATCACGGACCCTTTTTACAATAGGTAACGCTCAGCCAAGCAAGATGTCGCATAATATACAAAACGCCCATGTGCGCCAAGCACAAGCCACGTCATGGTCCAGCTGCGGTCAGAGCGTCAGCTTCCCACGAAACGAGGCTCGAGGGGCCAAACGTTGCCGGGACTTGTGGCCAGGGCCACACTGCATTTTGGCCATGGCATTTGTCATAGATCTGTCCGGTCCCCCGATGGTGGAACAGCGTGTCCAAAAGCTGGACTGGAAGGGAACGCTTCCTGAGGTCAGGGTAGTACAATGCACTAGCTGGCTCTCAAATAAAACTCGTTTGTTTTTCTTTAAAGGAGGCTGAGGTTTTCGGGTTTCAGTTCATCACCCCCACACCACATCACCTCCAATCCTCTCCGCTTGTTACAATGGGAGCCTTATGGTGTGTGTTTTTAGACCTTTTTGATTAACACAAGGTTGGGATTGGCTGAAAACGGGTTCCATCGTGACTGGAGCTCTGTTTGGCTCCACCAAAATGTCAGCTGTGTATATATTTGTTGAAGAGGGTCTCCGCCACATTTGACTTGAAACTTGCCATCAATCAATACATGAACTTCCTCTGTTTATGAATTGCGACCTTCTTTCTTTATAATGCAGCTCGTAGCTTTGGGGGGGGGGGGGGGGGGGGGGTGGGGGGGGGGGGGTCATTTCATTGCAAAAAAAAAAAAATACCCCACACCACAACAGAATGGGACAGAAAAGCCGCTCGCTTTCAAATATATGTCAAAACTTGGTCATCTCATTCTCATCTCAAGGTCAGTCGCGAAAAAAGTTGGGGTTTATTTTTCTAGGCTATATTACAGTCGGTGAATGGTAATGGATGAATTTGTGTGGGGGAGGTTTTACGCTGCTCCCATGTCACTTTGAAAGATTACATCTGAATGTGGATGTACTCTGTTAACCTGGAGGGAGCACACATCCAAAATAGTCAAAGCTCACGGGGTGTAATGGTCAGCAATGGTCAGTAATGGCCAGTGGTTTGGCGGGATCTCCTCCTCGTTACACAGCTCTTCCTGTCCACACACATACTGTATAATAAAGGCTTCCTCAATAGATTGGAAACCCCTCAACTCTCACCAGCTCTCTTGCGTTCCCCTTTCCCATTCTTACTTTTTCTCATTCTTGGCTCTTCTCAGTCGCAGTCTTATTCTCTTTTCTCTATCTCACTCTTTCCCTCTGCACACTGACCTTCCCAGGCTGGCCTGGGTCTTTATATTTCAGGCTTTGAGGCTACATTTGAAACAAAAGCAAAATTATGGGTCTGGTTTGGCTTGAGGAGAGCGCAGTGACCCCGGCATGTGGTTTTCGTAGGCCAGACCAGAGAGAGGTGAGGTGGGGAGAAGAATTTGTGTGAATCTAGCTGTGTATTTGAAGAAAACCCTAACCACAGCAAATTTGAATGTGTCATTAGCGAGAGGGGGTGATCTAAACTTGGGCTGGCCAGTGATGGAGTAAAATCCACATAGCGCTCGAGACACCACGAGATTTTGGGGCAAACGCTGGGGTCACAGCCTTGGGAGTAAGCACACTACTTATCACCTCATAAATCTTCTCACCTCCTCATCATTTGTCCAAGTCATAAAGCTGTTCTTTCTTGAAACTTCTGCAATTTGTTTCTCAGGGTATTAAGTGGACTGGTATTATTCCAAGTCTCGATTGCTGTCACATTCACAGCGTTGTATCGAGAAGAGCGATGACTCTTTTGAAAAGAGGGTTATTGTTGCGAAAGCCAATGCTTAGTGGGCCAACGCGTGCTTTTTAAAGACAGAGCAAGCAAACACCTGATCCACAGGCTCCCATGCTCCTCAGTTCCGTCCCATTTTTTGCCAAACATGAAAAGAGGTGTACCAATGACACCGATATAAAAAGAGAGTGGTGTATTTTGAGACCTTACGCAGATGGATTACCCTGAACTAAAATAATCAGTGAATAAAGCTCACAGTTTCTTCCTGTGTCTCCGAGAGTTTCCTACAGTGGGGCTGCCTCGCACTGTGTGGTCTTGAACCCTATTTAGACCTTAGTGGGTGACCACTGTACAATTAGGTATGCCATGTTTCACAGCAGCAGCAGAAAGTGGAATTCCTGTCAACGAAGCAGACCTCCTCATGTTTACTGCTCACATAATCTTCCGACCAGTCGCGGCACCGAACCCAATCTGGCTTTAGGTTGATTGTTTCAGGCAATAGGAACAGCGCAATTATCAAACTCCAGAGGACGCTCCGTGTTTATGGGACCGCAGATGCTCCGAGGGAAGGTCTTAATACGCACAGTGATGAAAGCTGATGTCATTGTGATGTGTGTTTCTTGAACGTGTCCGACACACCGAATGTGAGGTGAAGTCAGAGACCGATGTCAGCGGAAGAAATCGGTCCCCATCCCGTGGATTTTACTCATGGCACTATCATGTCTATATTTCAAAATGTGAAGCAATCTAGTGAAACAACACAACACGCAATAAAACAAAAAAATATATATATAGAGATCTGAACTGTTCACATCAGAAGTAGTGACTGATTATATATTTTGCCGAAAAAAACAACAAAAAAAAAACGTTGACGTAAATTGGACCATCCAGTGAGGATCTCCTGAGGCGGCAGTGTTTTTACAATCCTTTAGTCTGTAGATTTGTACTTTTGCGGAGAACTGAATTGCCAAGTATTCTGTGTGTTTATAGATTTCAGTCAGTGCCTGTTGATAGATGACAGCTGAGGACATCCCCAAAGACAGACCAGAACCGTCTTGTTTTTAAGATGCGGGCGTGCAATTTAACAACAACGCAGAGACATCGCATTGCGGTTCGAATCCCCAGAGCCACAGGGTGCCATGCTTCGATCATAATGGTAGACAGGAGACTGGAAGCATGCAAGTGTGGAGGGAGGTTTTACACCCGTGATGGTCTCGGGAAAAAAACAGGGAAAAAAACCACAACTCTGGAATCGTATGTTAAAATGATCGTGTGAACTACCCTTGCTTCATCACTTCGTACCCCGACGGCACATCCTTGAGATTAAGCTGTAGAAGCCGCCATGGCCGCTTAGCAAAGGCCAAGCGAATGTGACGGTTTCCACGATGCATCCAAACTGGGCCTTCTCACTCGCTTCTACAATTACCATATACCACACACAGTCCATGTCAAAACACAGCCGGCATCCATATATTACACAAACCGTTGACTGATTGGCAATGAGCTCTTTTTCATATAAAGGGCTCTCTTAAATCTAATCTACTGCTGCTCAAGTGGTCAATCAGAAAGGGGAACTTTGACATACGGGATGAGATCACAACATGATATATAAACCCAGAATATATAGTATTTGCCGATTCTCCTGTTGAAACGTGCACCCAATGTTCCGAAAACCAAATATCAGGCAGAAATCTCCCTCGGATTTTGTTCTCAAGAAGCCGTCGATGAGAGGGTGGTCTCCTGGCAGGTCCATCTTTTGGAAAGCACTGATTTAAAGGGCGATGAGCGTCAACGCAACCCTCTCCGCTGCCTCGGTGCCTCGACGAGTGGGCACAGGCCAGAACGTGCTCTGGCCAAAGGCCTGTGTGTGGTCCGTGGAGCTCCCACGACAGTCCGGTGTTGTCCAAAAGCCAGCCCCTGCCAAATCCACAATGTACGTACAAGCGTAATAACATTTCCTTGAATTCTGGAAATCATACTTGGAAGAATACACAAAGGGACATGCGCCCTCGCGGAGTTTGCTGTAAACAATCTCGCTGGTTTGTACATCTGTCCGTGTCCCTGTTGCTCTGGCTGCAAAAAGGGCATTTTTTTTTTTTTTTATGCCACCCATGTACATTGACAAACAACTACAGTTATATGGAAGTTTTAGTCGTAAAATAATCCCCTTTTAATGTACAACAGAAAAAAGAGCGACTTGTATTATAATGATTATTAAATGACTAACTTGGACGATAATAAAGAACAATAGAGGCAGATCATTATGATGACATTTTCTGGGAAGAAATACTTTGTCCCCATCGTCATGTCTCAGCGGAGCTGGTAAAGGCCGGTTCGTCGTCTTGTGCGTTCCGCGGCACACAGTGGGTCTGCTCTTAATTGTGGCAGGGAGCACATCGGCAAGACTCATTCTATTCTTCATTTCATCCCACAGACACACCAGAAATCCGCTACAGTAGTTTCTGCAAACTACATTTTCCAGGGGGAAACGGCCACAAGCCCAGAGGAGCACGGGCGCAATGTCATCACCCAGGAATCCAAGAAATACCAGAAAGTCTCAGTTTTTCTTTCAAAAAAATAAAAAAATAAAAAAATCATCTGTGAGCACAAACAAATGTGGAGCACAAACATGCTTTTTAATTGAGAAGGCAGATGGCCCCGGTCGCAAGGCGGGACAGCGGCTGAGCAGGGGCTGTGGAAAACCCAGCGACCACGACCCTCCATCTCTGTCGCTCTCCGCTCTCAGCGAGACGGGATCTGGGGTCGGAAGCCACAAAACTCGCTCACAAAAAAGAAATCACCATTGTTGCCTCAGTGAGACACACAGACAGACCAATTCACAGGAGCGGGTTGCATGGGTTCCTTTTTGGGGGGGAATGTTGTTTATCCACTTCATCGTCATAGCTGTGTTTGTCTTCTGCCGTTTCTTTGATCATTTTGGGATCGGAGCCACCGCCACGCCGACCTGAAACCCCAATTCCAAAGAGGTATCGGTCGAAAGGGTTGAACGTTTGCAGTGGAATAAGCACAGGGTAGACTATGGAAGCAGTCTTTGGACTAAAAGCTCATTTCTTGGTTAGTCGCTTGAATCTGAGGAAATCCACTGGACGTTATGCCGTGAGTGATTCGAAAGACATGTATGCAAATGCCCTACGTTGGCTGGGGTTATAGCGAAGCATTCGGAGCAACTAAATCTCCCCGAAAGATGCCTTCCCTCCCAGACTGGTCATAGTAACCGGATCCTCTGTTTAATAGTCGGCTGTTGCAAAGGGGACTGACTGAGTGGTTTCCATTCCGCTGGGCTGTAACCGATTGTCCCAGTGACCACAACAAAGAGTGAAAAAAAGGAAGGAGGGTGAGGGGATAGAGAGAATAACCCCCCCCCACCCCCGCCTCAGTCCCCCCCCGGCTCAGTATGGACTGGAGGACTCTAAGATCAATGACTCAACAGCTTCCAGAGTCTCCCCCCGGCTTAACTGCGTTTTAACCCTGACCTTATCTGTGGCATCTGCTTCATCGTTACCGCAAAACAAGCCGAGGCTGTGTGACACAGAGTTCGTGTCACATCGCCATGCGCGCAGGACACGGTGTCTGACAACCAGTCTGTCTCCTCTGAACTTTGCACCGAAAAAGTCCGAATCAAGAAGGCTTGATCTGTTTAATGCTTCCAGACGTGGGAGGAAACAGGAAACATCATCACAGTGGTCTACCATCAATGTGGGCCATGTGTCCATGAAGGAGGCATTTTTCTTCTCTTTCTGGGGCAGCATATATGGGGCGCGTGACTGCTAAGTCAATAGGCGTATGGCGCGCGCAGTCAGTGTTGCTGTGATGGAGTGGCACTACCTTCCCAGTACTACACTCTCAGTGTCCATACTGTCGAGGCTAACCATTAACCGAACCCACTTTGTGTGGAGGACTTAGCGCCAGCACAAAGCGCGACTTGATGGATTTCCTCGAGCCTGTGAAGTTTCAAAAGGCTGAAAACACCCTGTTGAACAACAGACTGTGACATATTCATTATTAGTGGCAATGGAGCCCATCATGTATTCGCACAGAGAGGCTTCATACCAGAGGGTCAGAATTCAGAGGGCTCCCATTCATTAATATCACCGATGACCTTTGTGTCGTCGCCGTTCCCGGAAACCTAATTCACAACATGGTTATTCATGGGGTAAAATGGGGCAGTGGACAACCACAGATGTTATCGATGTTAATAGGAACATTGACTGTCACTGAATAAAAAATGTGCCTCTTGACAATCTGAAGTCCTTTCCCCCCCCATGATGCCTCTGAACAATTGGATGATTAATTCGCTGAATCTCGGTTCTCAACATTTGAGTGTATGCAGAGACAGTGGTTTAGGGAACAATGACATACAGATGTGCACTGGAAGATCAAGCTTGGCCATCACAAGCCCATAAACAGTATTTCTATCAAATAGAGTTTTTTTTTGTTTGTTTTTTTTTCCTCATTGTGCTCTGGCTAAAATAATTACAGATTTTACTTTGTCTCACAATGGCTCATTTATTTTTAATTCCCTTTTCAGAGTAGGATTGGTTTTCTACCGGGTATGCTTTCGGGCTCTTTTTTTTTTTTATCATGTTCATATCTGCTTTACACAGCCGTTTGTGATCAGATTGTGGCAACAATCCGAGGCCTAAAATCTCTTGGAATTCTTTTTCGCCAATGAATTTGTGCTAACATTTATTCAACCTAAAAAGCTTACACAACTCTACACCATGAGTCTAAATGTCAATCGTAAAGGGCAACTGAAAAGAGAGTTCCCCCCCCCTTTGATCACATACTTGACACCTCATATCAAAACATGACGTACGTAATGGCTTCCCGTGTAACAAAATGCCAGAATCCACTGACGACACCCAGTGTTGACGCGGCGAATGGGCTTTCTCCTGATCCGGTCACTGTCTGGTCACTGCTTGGAGGCACAGAGACCACTGAAATGGTGCAAGGTGTCCACCGAGGGGTAACAGTTGGGCGTGTGCGTACTCGGCCGCAGACAAAACAACACTTGGGGAGACAAAGGCAACTCCCAGCTCATTTTCATGTACAATGAAAGCTCAAACATTGCAGGTCTGAAGGCCACTTATGTCAGCGAAGCCTTCGGCGAACGAGGCATTAGATCACAGACATCCTCAGAGTGTATAGCCAGGGTCCTGAGGGGCTGAGACCCACCGGTGGACAAGGTTCGAAAAGTGCAGACGGCTACTTCATGACGTCGATTTGGTATGTGACAACAATCCCCTAAAAAACCTCCAGCTTGTACAATATTGGCGGCGAACGGATAAATAACAAAACTGTCGTGGAAGCAAATAGATTTTACTTTATAAAAATACAAAGGATTAAAAAAAATAAAAAATAAAAAAATGCATTAAGGAGAAGCTGTCCGATTTTTTTTTCTTTTTTAACAGCTTTTTTAACTGTTGTTTCCCATTATTTAAAGCGTTAGTGATGTTTTTTTTTTCATGCTTAAACAAAGAACACATTTGTTTTGAATGTCGTAACGGGCAATAAAAGTCAACCAAATATATGAAAGGGGGGAGGGGGGGGGAGAAAAAAGCCACGTAAAAATCGGCCATTTTATCCCGTGAGAAAAAAAGACGACTCTACAGTGTCAGGTCACCAACCATTTTTTGGGGACCATCGCAACATGGTTATGCCCTATGCGGTCGGATTGGTTTCCCTTGCCTCCCAAGGATATGCATCCACTTAGGCACTGCGGACGTCACAGTGTCTTCGGCGCTGCTTGTAACAACAAAGAGACTGCACGCTGAATTTTCATGAGTACACCCACGGCCTGTGTTCCCAAATGTGATTGAGCCACTGTATACTCTGGCAACAGGTTGAGTTCGGTAGTGGTTATAAATGGTTATGCTTAAAATCTGTAAGTTATGGAGGCGCACACTTGTGTGCTTTGTGTTCGGGTCAAGGTGGAGCCCCTGTATAATTTGTGGACTGTCTATCACTCTAAACCTCAGCAAGATTTAATTGGTTTAAGGGGGAGGCAATAATAGGACCCCGTATCACACCGACTGCATGGAACCTGTCATGAAATATAGTGTCATGATGCTATTTTAAGTCAAAAAATCCTATAGGGGTCCATTGTTGCACTGTTTGGGCTCCAATGGAATGTCATTTTAAATGACAGGCCTACATTTCAGTAAGCACAGATTGCATTGCAAAGTATGTCCTACTGGACAAAAAGCAAGATTCATGGGGGGTTTCCCGGTCTTGGTTGGCCCTTTCTCTCATTCTAATGTAAGGTGGTGACAGTGGGAAAGGAGAATAGAAAGTTGCGCCACTCCGCCTGTGCAGTGTTTTGTTGTATGTGTCTGCCATCTATTGGTCTCATAAGAAACGTCACTTTGCAAAGGACTTTAAATGAGAAGAGAATGCTCTTTGACACAGGTGAAATGTTTTGTGTTCATTGAAATACCACATTAATGTGTTTGCTGTTCATTCAGATACGTAGAATCACTAATAGCACCTAAGAGAAGATACGTTTATAGCAAAAGGGCATTTAGACAAAGTTGATCACAACTTCTCACATTCCAAGGTCGAAATGGATCAATTCTTTTTCTGAAAGTGAAAGGAGGGGAACGTCCCTAATTGGCGATCCTGTCGGCAGTGACCATTTGAAAGCAACAGCTCCGTGTTTATGGTAATGAGGCTCAGCGGTTTGTAGAATAGAGGAAGAAAAGAAAAAAAAATCCAAATTTATTAAAAGAACTCACTTATGTCCTATAACATGTGTTGCGGCCGGAGCCGGGGTACGGTGCCAGGAAAAAGAGGGGGCGGGTGAGTGCAGGAGTCGGCCGAGCACGTGCCTTCCCGAGGTCCTCTGGCCTCTGTCTGGGAATCGGCCCGCCTCACCACCCCCCCTTGGGCCGCGATCCCACCGGCCCCCGTACCCCCGTCTGCTCCTGGGGCCAGACACCACCGTGACCGCTCGCATTGAGAGGCCCGACCGCCATTGTGCCACGGTAGAGCACGCAAACAAACAGCGCCGACACACACACACACACACACACAGGTCTGATCCGCTGCCATTGCGTCGACTCATCGGGCCCGGCTCGGCTTAGTCATACCGTCGGCTCCCTGTACGCGCGGCTCCCTCTTGGCCTCGGACGGAGAATCTGGCAGAAGATATTTGCTCATTTGTCCCCACACATGTATGTGGTTTGGTAACACTGCGAGGGACTGCCGCCCTCAGCCGCTCTTACGGTCCAGATTCAGGGCCAGCCAGGCCGTTACTGGGTAGCGTCCTCCCACACAGACTGGCTATAGGATTTTTTTTTTTTTCTTGCTCACATACCGCTGTTTACGTCCCTACGATGTGTGTGTTTTTTTTCCCCGTGTATTTGGCCACGTAGAATGGACGAGCCAAATAAGTCGATCTTTTTTCTTCCAAACCACTTGAGCCCAATTTAATGTTTTTGTTTTTCTCCAACGACAATTGGAATGGACGCCATTCGGTTGCCCTATTAAGGACAATGCTAAACAAAACCAAAAACGAAAGCAGTCCCTACAGCTAACAGCTACTCCCGTTTGGTGGTGGAATCGCTTTTGTTTAAGCTCTTCCGCCACGTGCTCGTGGTTGTTCGCCTGATTGCGCTCCATTCTGCCGTATTAGAATAGCACTTGGCAGGTTATGTTTATTACCTGGGTTCTCCCTTATTCCTCTTAGATTTGAAAAAAGAAAACATGGTAAAAATGTTCATCGCAACTTGTTCTTATGCATACAACAGGCAAATATGTGCCCTATCAAACACTGGCCGTGTAGTTGTAGGGGTTCTGGAGAACACACACGCGCATCGTCCCACATCCACAAAATAATACGTAGCAATTGTTTTGTTTTAGTCCCAACACTAACCCTAACCCTAAGTGATACTTGGGGAAACCCAAAGCATTCCCCTTAACCTTAAACCAACCCTACCTAACCCTTAAAACATGTTTTCACCTTACAAGCGCATGATTTATGTTGCTATCTGTCCCCGGAAGGAAGACACACGCACGCAGACACTACCACGGCATTTCATCTCTCATTTCTCCTCTCTTTTCATGTCGACCACAGGGCTGACCCGCTGGCCTGTGTTTCCTCTGAAGAGGATATCCCCCTTCAGTAGAGCCTTAAAACAAAATCCATCAACTTCGACGACTTGAGAACCTTGTGTATACGTCTCCTCCTCCATTGTCTTTGAAGCTTCGGCGGGCTTTGGCAGGGCCCGGCCACAGTGATGATTACAGCCTCATCGCTGGGCCGTTACCGACATGTGTTCGGCTCCCTCTCTGCCGCCTCATGTTTGATGGAAGGAGGAGTTCTGGTCCACTGATAAGTGTAATTGGGAATGCGGTCGCTCGTACTGATCTAAAACTACTGTTGCCACCTTGTAACCCCCACCACACAGGCACACGCGCGCGCACGAACACAGGCACACACACACACATGAACACTCACGTTCTCCACCATCTTACAGACAAACAAGCCATGGCTGGAACCCAAAGTGAAAGTGTCAGTCTGCACACAGGAGTATATCTTGTGGAGGTTGACACTACAGCCCCACATTCGGAGGACCGGCTATTAATATACCCCTTGTCTGCTTATGTTTCAAATGTTGCTATGGAAACGGACATTCCCCAGACTCCCGTGAACAAAGCCAGCGAGCTAAGATAGTTCGGTTGGCTCGTTTCTGTTTGTCAGCTAATATTGACATTTCCCAAAAGATCATGCTGACGTTTCCTGTCATTGGTTGTCGCACACCATGGTAAAATGATGGTGTGATTACAGTTCCGATGACCTACCTCACACGTTAACTCTATATTTATAGCAATTGTAGGTTTTGCCCCCAAAAATAAATGAAACGGTATATGTTGTAAATAGTCTCCTCTGCGTTATCATTGTTAGCTACAAGTAACTTGTAAAAATCTGGGGTTGCAATGTAAATGGGAAGAGCAATGTCCCCGCGAGCCTCGCTTTGGCCTCACCCATCTTCGACTTCGTTTTTTAACTTGATCTCGAAATATCGGTAGAGTTTTGGTGAGAATTGCATCTTGCCTACTGATGACATGGTCGAGGTGAGCGTTTTTTTGAGGAATAGAAAAGACGAGCAGATGAATATATGAAAGGTTGCTGGGACTGGTGCCCACTACAGAAGGCGTCGCGAAGAAACAGATTCACCCACACGCTCACTCACTGAGTCACATTTGCGCGCAAAAAGGCTCACAAGGTGAAATTAAAATCAGCCAAGCTGTCACAGCTGGTAACGATAACCATGTCATATGCCTTTCAGCCAGATGAGGTTAAAGTGCTATGTAGGCACTTACGCAGATTTGATGAGCTGTGGCCATCTTATTATGAGCCTGCCAAGGGACCATCAAAAGGCCAAGACAGAAGGGGAGGTGATCTAAAGGGTGATACAAAGACAGCTCCACAGTCCAAATCCCAGGCCTTTCGAATGGGAGACCGCTGATCGTTTTCGGCGTAATACTAATACTCTGTTTCTTCTTTTATCCCCAAATGTTCCACAACCATGTTTAACCACATTTATGCAATGACGAATGTCTTCTGACCTTGATAAAATTGTTGTTTTAACCCAAACCCAAAATCTTTCCCCTAAACCGAACCAAGTTCTTTTTGGGCATAATCAGAACCAAACTGTGACCATTCCACAACGTTAATGGAACGTTTAGGGTTTTTAACAAGACATTTGAGATCTAACACACCTATCTCATTTCCATACAGTCTTTGGGTCATAATATTGTTCATTTAATGACGATGGTGAAGTTCACGTCATAACGTGCGTATCCCCAAACACAGATTAAAAAAATCTGCGAGAAATTCAGACAATTAAATGTTACTGGGAAGAAATACAAGATACAAATACTGTAACTAAAATAGGGTTTTATTCCATAGAAAAAAATACCTCATCCAATGTATCCAGTAAGAAAGGAAAAGTGAACATTAAAAAATCAAAAGATAATACTGTAATGTCATGGAAAGAATATTGTTGAATTGCATCATCATATCCTTTAACAACCTCTCTAAATGCATGCACTTTCCCTTTAAATCAATTCTGACTTTCTCATTTCTCACATAAACATTTTCTTACATATTACATGAACTTTTTATTTTTTTTTATATATAACATTGAGTTTCTCCATATTTAGCTCCATTTTGCCAAACGCAATACAGGAGTGCACGTCAGGCTGAGCATGTCGTTAAATCAAAGTGTGACGCTCGCGTCAGAAGCAGCTAGGAGCCCTTCACCTCAGAAGCTGTAATTCAACATCATGGCATTACAAATTCGACACTGATCTGTGCGTTGATTAAAAAAAACAAATCCAATGTTTACGGCGTTGACAGTGGAGGCCCTAATGTAGGCGGTCAAATCTGGCAGCCACCGCTCAGAACCAGAACTCGGAGACAAAGACGTGGACGTTGATGATGTTCTGGCCGGAGTCGCCCTGGGTGGTCAGGTTGCGCATGGACAGCTTCAGCACCGTGGTCAACGGACCAATCAGAGGCTTCACCTGTCGGACGACACCTGAGGGCGACGAGGAAGAACAGCGCCGTTGTTACAATAAAGTGGACGACAGTATCACTGCCTTCGGCGGCACGTTATCTCCACACGACAACCCTCGTGTCATTCTTTCATAACATGTCGCTGCTCTGTGGGGACTATGTCCACGCATGCAATATTTTGGTCCATCCAATAAACGCTCTGCTGCTCACTAGATCCAATAAGACAAGATAAGGTCTTTTCAATTTGACTGGTTTGATCTCGGCGCCGCCGTTGGGTTGAAAGGGTCACCCCGAAAAACATGTTTTCTCACTTTACCCTCGTGGTATCAGGCCCTGCAGATAGTTTTGGTTTTATGTGCTGAGGTTTCCAGCTTTGAGATTTCGCTTCCATCCCAGTAAAAGGGAGGCCAGCGGAATTCTGTTTGCGGCGCTCGGCGCATTGAAAAATTACATTTGTCGTTCAGCGAAATGACGCAAAGTATCGTTTCAAAAACAATGTGCCGATCCGGGCCTGTCCAAACCAGTCTTCTTTTGCAGTCCTCCATCTCGAGTTTGACAGTTCTGTCAGATGTGTATGCATGGTTCCTTTTTTATTCAACACAGCTGTCTGCATTTCTCCAAGAGGGTTTAAGGGTTTACCAACTTACAGCGCTCGCGATGTCCTACGCCGGCGAATTTTGCCTCGGTTAAAACCCGATTTTATTTTTCTCCACCACAGAAGGTCGTCGCCTCCGTTTGGTTGCATATATTTAAAGAGGGGCTAGGAAGGGGCCGGACAAAGGGGATGTCAGGACGCGCCATGACCATGTGAATTTTGTTCCTCTCACCCACCGTCCACCCTCTCTGTGGACAACACACCCTGCTATCGAGAATAAACATACTGAAGGAGCATTACCGAATGGCCGTGGAATTCACTGGGTGCTCTTTTTAAGTGGACATGCGATTACAGGGGGGAAAAAATGCCAGTGTTTATACAGGCCGTCAGCGGGCGGGTGACATTTCAGCTCTGGCCTGTTTGAACAGACATGGCCCGATGCAGTCAGGCAGCACGATCACCACGCGGCCCCGTCAAACCCTCAAACCGTCCTCCTGGGTCGCACGCCACTCGTCAGAGTCAGTGTCAAGCATGGCCACGCAACCAAACTCACCATGGATCAAAATACCGACGTCTCACTCCCTCGATCGCTCTCAATAAGTGGGGCCCCTCGCTGTGATACTTACTGCTGTGGTGATACGATAATAAATCCCATTGAGTCATTGTTCACCACAGGGGGAAAATAATGACCCATTAAGCGCCGTCCGCCACATACCTCGGGACACTGGCATTGTATGGTGGCAGATCCCCCCACCCAACCACCCACCCACCCACCCGCACGTTCTCCTCCTTCCCCTTCCCCCCCTTTCCTCCCTTCCCGAGGGGGCCTGGTGTTTGTGGCACCATCACTGTGGCCCACAAGGGTAAATGAGTCCCATGTGTTTGATGGAGGGAAGCAGTCACAGTCACGCGATACAGCCACGGAGGCATTCCTCCAGGAATCCATCTTTAACTCTGGGAGTGGCAAGCTATAGGGACTTAAACTGCTCTTGCTCTTGTGTCCCCTTTTTTTTTTCCTTCTTCTTCTTTCTCTCTCTCTCTCTCTCTTTCTCTCTCCCTTGTCCTTCTCCGAGTACACATCTGTGGGCGCACAGCAGATTCCAGTGATAAGCACTCTGTGGAGTGCGGGATGGGGCCCACTTCGGCCAGGTTTGCCGCCTTGTTTCGGTGTTTTGGGACTCTGTGGCGTAGTGACACGAGATGGAAGAGAGTGGAAGTGAGATTTTATTGTTCCCAAAGCAGGCCCTGTCAGAAAGCGCCAACCTTTGCTGAAACCCTTACAGCAGCAGCAAGATTAAGAAAAGATAACTGACATGGAAAAAGAGAATTTGTTGACCAGCGCACACTCAAACAGAGTTCAGGAGGTTCAGGGTTTGGGCATGTGATCAACTCAAATGGTCTCAGTTCACAAGCTTCTGTGCTGGGTTGAGCGAGCAGACAATAAAGATGGGAACAATGAGGACCGTATTGAAAATCCAAAGCACAATCACGTCACATAAATAAGGCAAAAGCAGCCACACATTGCATCTAAACTGAGAATTTATTAAGGACATCTAAATATTGCAATATGTGGAATGTGTCTGAAGCCCGTTAGTGTTTTGTAAATTTGTTTTTGGTCCAATTAGGATATGTGGAGGCCACCACCGTGTTCTTGGGAAATTCTGTTAATGTCCTATATAATAGATGCTCCAAATCCGCAAACCCCCCCCTGCTTCTTGATGGTGATGTGAAACCTAGCACGAAATACAGTTGACTTTCACGTTCACTTTTATCTTTCAAATTTTAGTTCTACAATGTATCGTGATTTGTGCTAGAGAAAAAAAACAATCTTTCATCTTCTACCATATGTTTAACTCTTTTATTTCCACACTCTTAAGGTTATGAAAAGACTGATTTTTGTTATTGCAATGGAGGCTCGTGCCCAATTCTACACCAAACAGCTTGATACCAAAGTCGGTGAACTCTTGGAGGCCTTTTTTGAAACCCTAACATAATGACTCTGTGTTTCCGTGAGCTTCCCATCAAAAGAGCGCAGTGGTATCCTCAATGGGTGGAAAGCTTCAACTAACAGCTGGGGCCTTAACATGCTCACAGTGAACTGGAGGTGAAACCACAACCGCGTACTCATCTTTAACATTTCATCGCGGATGTAAGGCAAAAAGCCAACAGTCCCCTGGCAGGTTGACTCTGATTGGTTGCTATACCACCTGAGATCCATATAAATAAACACTCACCCCTACAGCTGACAATTTGCCCTGGGACTCACTTGCAAGGTCGTGTCATCCGAGGCCTGTCGTATCCACACCGGGTTCTCGGTAGAGCAGCAAAGGTTTGCGGCCTCTTTCCGTCTCATTGAGGTATCTACCGCGGGGTGCAAAGGTGACCCCACCGGCTCAGACAGCCACAATCAAACAAACAGCTGTACAGTATTTCCGTTCTCTAAAGCATTCAGCCACACAAAAACGTAGGCCCATAAGTCAAATGTAGCTATAAATATAAGCACTCTCGCAGCACAGACACTGCCACAAAACAAAGTGAAGCACATGCCAGGAGGCATTTGTCATCCTTCATGGCCGCGAGGGCTGCAATATTGAAGGGTTACATGTAAACAGTACAATTTCTGGGTTTTCTGGTTTCTACAACCCAGCGGAGGAAGTGTATGACAAAGTCCAAAATGAACGGGTTTAACACCAGAGACAAATGAAAAGTATGCATCGGCCTCACCACAGTATTGTGTAATGACACGCTGGTTGTGGCGCGATGCATGCTCACTGCAGTGAAACCACTGGAGAGTGTCCAGGTGGTGTGCGAGGTTCTAGGACACAAAGAGGGTACTGGAGGGCACTCTCATTTTCACTGGGACGGGGATATGTTTTGTATACGTCACCATGTCGTTGATGTACAGCACAGCGCTGCTGGCATAAACATAAACACAGCCGAAAGAGATTTACTGCCTGAAGCTTTGCCGGCAAAAATATCTATGAAAGCTGGAGGAGATTCCAGAGAAATTGCTAACCGGTTCCATCGCTACCGAATTAGCAATGCAACCGATTTCAGTTTTGATAACACGTCGGTAGGGCTGAAAATGTATATCCTTCCAAAATACCAACATAACCCAAGGTACCAAGAGTGTAAAGGCCCCGAAGGAAACTGATCTTGCATTTACAGCCAGGCCACTAGCCACTGCTACACAGATGGCCACTCAGGTCAGGTTGTCCAAACACACCACTGACCACTCCAAAGAGGGGGGGGGGGGTGGATCCATGCGTAACCTTCCTCTGAAAAGGCCAGCATATGCGGCTTGATATTTCGAGGCCAATTAGCCGTGAGTCATAGTTAGAGATCTTTCAAATGGCTCGTGGGTCATTGTTGGAAAGTGACACTCACGCCGGGCAGTGACATCATTGCAAAGTAGCCGTAAGGAATCGGTCGGGGCTTTTCTTAGACTCTCTGTTTTAGCACTTGTGGACCAGAGCAGCTGAGATGACATAACATGCGCCATTATCTTTACCGCAACCTTTGCACTGTATTACATGTGACATTTCAAAGCGAAGAACCATAACTGAGCAGCGGAAAATAGACGTGTCACTGCGGACGGAATGGGAAGGACGTGAGATGAAAAGCGGCTTCGTTTGCTTTTTAAATAAGGACTTTTATGTCATGTTCTCCAATCTATGCAGCATCTTGATAAGATTTTATGAGTACTTTCGGGAAAACTACTTTGGCACATCCCCACATGAACGTAGATAAGTACAACAACAACTTTGTGAGTTGAGCGAAGTATTACGCGGTGTTATATCGCGTAATAGCCCACCAAATACGGGCAAAGACAAATGCATGTCGTGAATCATCGCGACAGTTTTATTTGCAAGTAATTCTGCATGTGTACACACCAGTGTCTCTCGCATAGTTCACGGTCTGCCTCACCATCTCTTCATGGGGACACTGATGGGGGGGGGGGGGGGGCGACAGGGGGGGGGGGGGGGGGCGACAGAGGGAAGCGTCGAGTGTGTTGCTGTGGTGGTGTAGTTGGGTGGGGGAAGACCCTGTTTTGATTAACCAATGCTAATCTTTAGTGGGACAGACGCGGATGCCTTGTGGGCTCGGCACGCTTCTGGTTGGGCCCGCTGCACCCGTGTCATGACTCATCCCAATGACAAGCTCAACTCAAACTTGAGGAGCTACGTTGTCTGCTTATCTCCAGGGCTGCCGTCATCCCTTCGCCGGCGCAGCACCGGGAGTAGTCACGTCTCGCACAGTAGGCTCACATTCCACCAGCCGCTGTGGACGACGGCCGCTACCCGCGCTGTTTACTTCCTCCTCTTCTCATCTCACTGTCTACCGTCACTGGCTGCCAGCCCCGTGCCTGAATCCGGCACGTGAGATAAATATTCTTTTTGCGCAGGATATAAACCGCAAAGGTATATTTTTCTCCTGCAATAAAAAGGAGAAATGGAATTTAGCGGCAGCATATTAAAGCCACCGTTTCTCCAGCGCATAGGTATGATTTATGAAGAGAAGATACGAGATTATCTGCTGCTGTCTAGTTAGATGAACATAAATACTTCTTGATAACCAAAAAACTAGATAGCAGTGAATTATGGTACAAAAGAAATCCTTCCACATGACAAATAATTACTCATGAAGAGGAGTCATTTGGACAGATTCAGCAGATGACTTAGCATGTCCTGACTGTTTGATTCCACTTCTGGCTACTCGCCGTATTTTACATTCCATTTAAGCACATTCAGCTGGAGTCCAGTGAAAACATAACTCACACATGACTTTAGTTAGTATTTTCAATGTGAGCAGGAAGACATTCGATTGGTCGGTTCGCAAATCATTTCCCCACATAAAAAAAAAATGTTATCCAAGCGACAACTCGATATTATTTAAAGCCAATTTGGTAAAACGTTGCAGGCTCAGCAAACCAACCTCCTGACCGAAATTCAACTGGGTGAAGGACAATATTAAACCCCACCGACGCGAACCCCTTCATTAAGATTACCAGTACACCTGTTTATACAAGCATTTTCCAAATAGCTAATCGCATGGCAGCATTGCAAGGCAAAAATTGACCTCAGCGATATTGACTGCGTCCCAACGGTTCGTGCCAATGTTTCCGAAACTGCTGATTTGCTTGGATTTTTGAGTTGACTTTTCTTTTTTTTTTTTTACAGTTAGCGGTATGAAAAAGCAGCGGCTCTGCAGATGGACTCACAGATGACAGAAAGCCGACGGTCATTCCGATAACCACTTTTTAAGCTCACCACATTTGAAGGCTGATTTGACAAGCATGGCCGGGCCTGATGAATTTAGATTCCTACCGAGGCGCACAGATGGTGCGGTCAGAATTTGACGTGAATGAATCATGAATCCATCGACCCAAACCGGCCTTGTGTCAACAGCACCGGCTGGTAATGGTGGTGCAACGATGTGGGGAAAACAAACAGTCGCGAGCCGGTTTCATGAAGACGACAATGTGCTCAATTGTAATTTAGTGGATCCCCACAAACGAGAAAAAAATATTTGGGGTAATTTGGGAAATGTGTAGCATGAAGGTACATAGTTACACATTTACAGAATCTGAGATGCAAGCATCTCAATGCGGAGCAAAATGTCAAAGGAATGTTTTTAAACATCTCGGGTAAACTATGCCCCTTAGAACTACGCCCGTTTTGAGAGCAAACCTAGGCCCTACCCAGTATTGCTAGCACAGCAATGCTACCAAAGTGCTCAGTGAGCGTATGCCGCCATTTTGCGGGAAGTTTGCCGTTTTCCAGCCCATGCGCCTGCCGCGGAGACAACAAATTCTGTGTTTTCAAAAGGAGGATCCACCTGCTGACTGCCCAAATCAATCATCTCGTGATCAGCCCCGTTCCAACAACCTGTCCTCGATAAAATAAAATGGATGACAGCATTAGCGTGAGTAATGCATTCCTCCATGGTCTGTGTTTGCAGATACGTTTGTAATATGTCACAAATGTTGTCTTTATGGGAGGAGGATAAGTATCACTTTGGTGGTCCTGCTGTTTTTCCACATACCTGAAGGGAGTTTGTCAGTTCCCCCGCTGTGTTAGCACGGTCGCCATGGGAATTTGTAAGTGCTTGATTGTTTTCTGATTCTTTTTTCCAAAGTGCCGACGGTGGGTTGTGTTTGCGCAGATGCGTAAGACTGTCAGGGTTGTCATCCACTTGTGACGGCGCTGGGAAGGCCAGTGATGGATGACCAGGAACTCGGAAAGAGTGGCGGTGCGGCTCTTATTCGGTATGTTGTCAGCCAACGTACAAGTGTGCACGTGTGTGCGGCCTAAAATAGCGAGCAAGTGAGCCGAACGGAAAAGAGCCACGGCCAATCAAACCCTTCAAGAATCGCTTTGCAGCGGATTCTGGGGATTCCTGACTGCCTCTTTTGTCCCTTTGAAAAACACAAAGAGCGGCCAAAAATAATGGCCAAAGTTAGTTTGAGTTCACGCACTTGTTCATTAGTGGAGCCTCAATGTCTGCTACTCCTCACATCCCACCAAGCTGCAATACCACTGCTGGAGACACCGAAGATACTGGAAACTAAGCTTTCCCCGTGTGACACGTCAGCCAGCCTCGCGCAGCGGTTACGCAACGGCAGCGTCTGCGGGCCAACGCGCCAGCAGCACCAACCCACTGCACAAAAACCGAGAGGGGCCTTCCATAGCCCGACGGACACCGCGCTTCTCGGCGAGCCGTCGGCGACCAAAGGCTCTGGCGCGCGGGGGCCTCAGTTTGGATATGTGACGGGCGACTGGTGCTAACATGCAAGAGCTGCATCCAATAAGCATCCGATGGGTTTTGGGAGCGAAGTGGCTCCTCGCAAACAGACCTTTCATGTGGTCGTCAGTTTAAGTGCTCTAATGCTCGGC
Organism: Colistium nudipinnis; assembly: GCA_016785305.1. Taxonomy (NCBI): domain Eukaryota; kingdom Metazoa; phylum Chordata; class Actinopteri; order Pleuronectiformes; family Rhombosoleidae; genus Colistium; species Colistium nudipinnis. The sequence goes on from JAFBJU010001667.1 coordinate 192,710, forward strand.
GAGACACTGAGGCCTAGCGTGGGGAAACGGAACAATACATTTAACCACATGAAGCAAAGCACACAGGATTACTTCAGCACATATTTTCTCTCGCTCGCTCGCTCGCTCTCTCTCTCTCTCTCTCTCTCTCTCTCTTTCATTGAATCAGTGCCTTATTTTGTCTTCCCTTTTCTGCAATTTCGGTCTCTCGCCCTTCCTTACACACACACACACACACACACACACAAATACATATTTGCCCTTTGCAAAGCAGCGTTGCGTTAAACCCGTGAGTTTCTTCAAAATCCTTTTCCACACACACACACACACACACACACAGAGCAGACATTGTGCGTATTACAAAACAAGGCTTATCACCCAAAATTACACCGTCGCGCACTCCAACAAAAACATACCATTATCAGTGCAATATAATTATAACTGCTTTTACGGTGAATAAAGTGAATTATTGCGGGCAATAAACGTTTTTCTCCCATGTTTCTGTGCGTGCCTTTGATAAGCACACATCTGTTTCCGCGCAAGTGTATGTGAGAGAGAAGCACTTGCTCGCACCCACAACCCTAACCTGAACCAGTGACAGTCACACACTCCTCGTTCCGGAAAGACAGATGTGCACGCTGAGACCGCCATCGGAGACAGATGTGCACACTGACAGGCCATCCCTTCATCTGTCAGCAAGAAGACGAGGAAGAGGACGAAGACGACGCCGTCCCTCCGCCGCCGCCACCACGCCTGCATCTGAGCACACAACCAAAACAAAACCACCTCGACAAGCCCAACAATGTGTCATCCTCGGGCTCACAACACCCTCATTCTCCCGAGGCCAATCGCTGAGTTCATCTCTCCCACAGGCGTGCAGCGGCCCTGGGTCGCCACCCGACAAAAGGATGGGAATGGCTCTGGCCCAAACATGTGTTGCTGTTACACACCACTGGCGATGCTTTCGGTTGCTCCAACTGGCGCAGGCGAGCACAGGGCTGGCGTGCGGGCGGTCAGCGAACAGGTAGTTATGATGAACTGCTTGTCAACTGCCATCGCTCATGCGTACGCGCACCACTATGGATTTGTACACTCTATTCCTGTACATTCAGGCTGCCATAACTCATTGCGGAAAGTAATGATCTGCTTGGGATAAGCATGGCCGTGGATAAGTGAATTAAATGGTACTTTGTTAGACCACAAGACTGTGAAAACTTCATGCCAAATATTTGGTGAGACAGAAACAGGCCTTCGTCTGTCTCCCAGAGCCACGCGGAGGACAACTCGCCAGAGACACAGACACCAAGAGCCCCCATGAAGACGACGACAGCTACATGATGCCGCCACACTGCCGAAGACCAGAATGGGCCTTGTCAGATGCACTCATGTCAGGGCGGAGGGGGGGGGGTCCAGACATTCCTCATGGAAGATTTTGGGGCTTTTCGTCCATTCTCAGTGAGCACATGTGAGTTTGATTTGTAAGAAAAAAAAAGAAAAAAAACATATATATTTCGGAATGAGTAATGAGGTCAGAAAAACCACCAACTTTGTCAAAAAGAAATGCAATTTCCAGTCGCTGAGGCAGTCGGGTGGTACGGGCTGCACGTCTAAAGCCTCTGGTGTCCAACGTTGCCAGTGGGTTTGTTCAGTTAGACTTCACGAAAGACAGCGTAACGGAGAACACTTTACTCACCTACGTACAATCCGTTCTCCACGCGCTTGATGATGTCGAAGGCGTTCTCCACGTTGCCTTCCAGGATGTCAAACTTGACATCGTAACTGCCTAGGTGATAGGATCCGTACGCCGGCACCGTGGTTCTCAAGAAAACAATCTCTGTTGGAAGATGACAGTTAGACACCGAGGGCTTTCGGAGTCTAAACCTTTGTAATCACACTGGGATCGCGCCACCAAACCTGTGCCAATTCATTTTTTTGATTTTCATTTTTTCGAGACTCCTTTACGTCCCTGACTCGGAGCTTATGGGAAATGACAAGATCTTAACTCCCTGTGACATTGAGCATGAGTGTGCCTGAAACACGCTCTGCTTTTGGGGGCCAATAGATGCTTGTCAGCTGTCACTGTCTGCGAGTGATTACCGTGGTAACTCACGCGGCATCCAACTAGCGTGGCGTAGTGGCCAAGCCCAGGCTGCATCGAGAACATCGTGGAATAGCTAATTTGGGGGTCGGAGGTGCTCCTGTGGACTGTGACAACTGCAGGAAAATGGGCCTTTAGAGATTACAAAAATTGATGGGGCGGGGGGAGCTGACACTAAATGACACTAAAATGAACCCACAAGTTATCATACTGTCTTCATTGTGACCAAAGAGTTTAATAAAGTGCTCTGTCACAAAGTGAAGCCAGAAATATGGGCTTTTATAGAGAGTAGGAGAGAAAACGTAGAGGGATACAAGCAGGATGCGTTTCGATTCGAGTCCTTTTTGAAAAGACACACATTTCGCATTTTGTGGGACACGACTTTTTTATTCCCTGGACACTAGTTTTCTTCCACAGTTCTTATACTTATAAAGTAGATATTAAGCTTATATATTCCTTAGCATGTGCTTAGCAGGTGGGAGCAGCCTTGTCTGGCCTGGGTCTTTCCTAAATCTGCTGACTCTTACTTATAAAATTCGCTAACAGGTTTTTGGACGCCACATCCATCTGGTTTGTCCCAACAACGAAAAACGCAATTTCGAAAAGGATGTGTACCTACCCTCTGGCTTGGTGAACTCTCGGAAGGTGGGCAAGGAGATGAAGGTGTGGGACACCGAGTGCGTGGGGTCCAGAACACAGGCGACATCACTGGGCTGACAGGACTTCACACAGCGAATGGTGTCGGAGCGTTCGAGCCTCGCCACTCTGAGGGAAAGGCCAGACATATACGCGCCACCCAAAACAAAAAGCAAACTCAGACACACGCGTGGCCTCTGACCTTTAGGTAACGCCTACGTAAAGGGCTTCCAGAGTCGACCGCGTTTGGTTTCGAAAGCTCGCAATAACAGGGCATCCTTGGGAGCAGCCCACTGCGTAATCAAGAACTCAGTGGGACAACTCCAAACAGCCACTACACAAACAACGTCTCAACAGGACGGAGTGGATACTGGATATGGTCGGTGAACATCAAAAAGAATCAAAGTCAATCTGGTTTGGAGGAATAATAAACCAACAAATAATGGCCAAAGAGCGCGCCAAAGCCAAACTTTGTAACTTGCGGAGACACGCGCTGCCATTGATACTTTTTCTAACGCACTGGTTCAAGCTGTGTGGGAATGAATTACTGCGCTCACAAAGAATGATCCACAACCTGCTTGGGAAAAAAATATTTGGATTTGCTGAGCATCCCCGGCTTCACATAAGATAATCTCTCCAGGAGGATTTATGGGGCAAGGGAGTGTTTTTAAAGACTCCTAAATTGTGAGCAACATGACTAGACAACTCCCCGGCCTCTCCCCCGGGGGCAGCCCTCATCCTATTATTTAGGGCTTTGTTTATGCCACAGACTAATCAGTGACAGGTTGGCGGGAATGCACGGCCTCGGCTGGCTCCTACGGCTAATGCCACCTGAAGTATTGCCATTCACTAGCTGTCTGCTGAGAGGGGTTCATTAACAACCGCGTAAATCATCGAGTTTGTCACGCGCAATGACGAGGAAAGTGTGCTCACAAAGCATTCAGTTTGAAACCAAATTAAAGCCTTGCCTTTGACATCCAACGTGTTAAATATACCTCCCAGTCGTTCCATAGGAGACAAATGGGCGCATGTGACGTTGAGTTATGAAAACAGCCAGGTTGCCGTGTGCGACCCCTTGTTAATGTGCATGGCAGCCATATAGTCCTATCGTGAGTCATGGGCCGTGGATCTCTGGCGTTCCTCAGGGGACCTATAGGCCGCGGCTCCAAGACCAGGCCCGGCTTGGGTTGCAAGGCTGCTTTCATGGAGAGCGAGGAGAGAAGCCCCTGACAAAAAGTCAAGCCACCGCTGGGTAGGGGCTTGTAATTAGCAATTAGCGGGTGGGTCCAAGTTTTGCTTTAGCCCAGGCCAAACCCACAAAATGTTCTCCTAGTTTATACTACTGAGCTGCACAAAGACCCGAGCGGGGCTCTGGAGGTGAAAGCTCTGCTGAGGAAGAGAGGGAATTTTACGAGACGATCATGACCCGGGGTGAACTGCCCCCTCACGCACACGTGTGACACTTCACACCAGAGGCAGCTCGTGGAGCTAATTACAGCCGCATGCGTTTATAAAGTATTGGCATATCTCTTTCGAAATGCTTTAGTGTGCGTTCGCGCTCGCTTGTGCATCTGTGCCGCCGTGCATGCAAACATGCATGTGTCCATGTGTAGCCGCTTGTGTGCGCGCTCGTGCGGCCGAGGGGGGTGTGGATGTGCGCATGCATGCATGGATGCACATGTGCATGTCTTCCTCGTTTTCCCCGAGCCTCACGTGGCCCGGCCCGGGAGCAAAAAAAACCCCAATACTCTCAGACCAGAAAGAAAAACAGACTTGTTGGATGAAAGTCCTCTGGTCAAGCGTAGGGCCTTTTATTTTTTTTGGTAATTATTATTTATAGTCAGCACATTGATAACGCCCCAACAAAAACACTGCAGGGCATCATTCATTCTGTGCGCGGTGATGTTGCCGTACCACAAATTGTTCAGACCACCGGCCCGAGCCCAGAGCCCCATAACTCAATGTCAAAGGGGAGGGGAAAAAAAACCTAGTGCACGCCACTGTGTTCTTATTTTAAGGATATCCCCACTAGGGACCGAGTGCATCCTTACTGGCCTGACAGCTCAGGACAGGAGGAACCTGGGACATCTGAATTTACAGTTATTAAAAGCCACAGCCCTCGAGCTGCAGGCTCACAGCACGTCAGACTATTTATACTCTCCTGCTGGTGCACATTTCCCACTCCTGTGCCACTGCATCCCATCGTGTGTCACATACTCAGCCTTCATTTGGATTATCTGTCTGCTTTGGGGTTTGCGCCCGCGGTATGCAGTGGAAATCTGTGCATTTCACATTAAGCCCAAAACGTAATAAGAGCTAAAGGGATGTGCATTAAAATACCGACACAAAAAAAGAGGTGTTCGCCGTGCAAGGTGACTGACGTTTGGAACGCGGTATCAGTGCCTCAACAGGTCCAATTTGACTTCTGACTGGAAGAGGTGTGGACTTACTGTATGGACTTGGACAATCTGAAACTTCAACTTTAAATATAGGCATTACCAGATATTTGCATGCCTCATTGGATTTCCCCTGCAGTGAGGCTGTTGGAATAATAGTCATATGGAACTATGTGAGGAAGTCTTCATAACTCCATCAGTGCTGCGGCCTCTCACATTCCCGCCCATCTCTTTGCTGTATTTGATTAAACTCCACAATGTACCATTTTTAAGAACTGGATTTGACTTGAACATGTGTTATTTCAATTTCAGTTTTAATAGAAAACTGTTCATCCAACACATAAACCATAAAATACTGCAAACGTCATATTTTATCATGCAACCATCATCAAATTACACTTGGTTGTAGGCAGCCTTGGATCGTTAACATTTTAAAAGTTACCCTGACCTAGAACGCCACCTAGAGGTCACCACGATGCCTTACCTCTGAGAAGATACATTCAGTTGTTCTTTATTTACACTATTGAATAAGGAGCCTTAATTTTCGCGATTGATCGAATCGATGATTGGCATGTGATATGTACTGTGCTTCTTTGTGATATTGTGTGTTTATTTAGTTTCACGTCAACTGTTAAAAAATGATTTGTAATCATTATTATACATTTTGTTTGGGAGAAATAAAAAACATATATTTTTTCTTAGAAGGCAGGCTACTTTTTGAGCTATTGTTTGTCCCAAGTGGGTTAATCTGGCTATTTTTGGAGGTGGCATCATTTATCCACCTTTAACGGCATACATCTCTGAATGAAAGAGACATAAATGGTGTTTGGTTATAGATTACAGAAAGTTACGGATCGCTGATTGTAAATCACGTGTTTTTGTATTTAACTGCCCAATACATATCTCGACGTGATATGCTCTGTAATCATGTATATGATACAGTACAACCTAGACTGCATCACCATGCTATGCTATGCTATCAATATACTGTATGTTCATGATGTATGCATTTTGTGTTTAAGATAAATGTCTTCTTTTTTTCTCCACGAGGCAATTCATTTAAAAGGACACATCCTTTTTTAGGAGTGCAGTGACCCATGCAGCCCTAACTCTAGTGTCTATTCAAGTAGGGAATTATAAGGTACCCCGGGCTCCTCCTGGGTCACAAAGACCATAACCTTTGCCAAGTATGTGGTGTTGGTGCCGTAGCGACGTAGCCTGAGCTCCAGGGACAGATCAAAGTCCCGCGGCTTGCTGATAAGTTTGGCCACCGACATTACGCCGCCGGTGGTCATCTGCTCCGTCTTGAAGAAAGCGTCGTCATTGCCGGCGGTTATAGCGACCTGGATGTCATCGCCGGGCACGGAGTGCGAGGGGCCCATGCGAAAGACGTTGGTGAAGACGGGAATGTCGACGGGGAAGGTGAGGGAGTAGTAGGTTATTCTCAGGGGCATGGCCAGGCACTCGACAGACTCATTGCAAAGCAAGCGTTCACATCGACTGCAAAAAGAGAAGGGTGGAGGGGAGGGGCGGGGGGGGAGGGGGGGGGCAGGACAAGACAGAACAAAACGAGCACAGAGAGAAAGAAAGAGAAGTTTAATTGGCCGTGCATGGCATGCAGTGGATCGGTCTCAGCAGCCCGGTGCTGGACGGGCCTGGTCACGGCGTCCTCCGTGGGATCATGCGGGAAGCTCTACGACTGTAGTGCTGTCCAAACAAGGGTCCTTGTGGCTACTGCTGATCGCGTGCCAATAAGCAACCTTTCGCGTCACTCTAGAGTAAAAGAAACATGCTACAGCCAAATGTTTTCTGATGTCGTTCCAGCATGGAGCATACTGGACATGCAGAGCCTCTGAACCACACGGATGAAAAAGGTGTTTTGTTTTTTTTAAAGCCTAATATTGTTTAATTGTTGTACCTGTACTCAAAAGCTACGGCGACCGTTTAGAATGAGCTGGTGGGACCACATATATTGTTCCGCGTGCGTGAGGTTCGCTGTTGATGTTGGTATTATTATTTACGCCTGTCTATTCGTTTAAATGTTCACACATCATACACATTGACTGACGACGATAAACAGTTGTGTGTGCAACAGAGACAGGATCCATTTACTCACGTTTCTCCAACGCGCCTGTAATTGTTGGGGCACTCGAAGGACAGGCATCTGAATCCTCCCTGTACATTGAAGCAGCTCTGGTTCTCCGCGCAGGTGTGTGTTCCCGCCACGCACTCATCAATATCTGAGAGCGACAAAAAGACAAAAAGTTAAAAAAAAAAAAAGTCCTAGAAAAAGGAAAAAACCTGACAGTAAGATTGCAACCATTTAGCATTTCACCTTACCCTGACAGCTGCGTCCGTTGATTGCCAAGGTATATCCAGTGACAGGACAGGAACAGTGGAAGCTGCCGGGCGTGTTGTGACAACGATAGGAGCAAATATGACCTCCAATGGGAAGGGCGCACTCGTCTATGTCTACGAACGTCACATAAACCAAGCAAAAATGGGTCAAACCCACGATAAAAATGCGGGAAACGATGGGCTAGCTAGCTGTGACAGCTGACACGTGGTCACAGTGTAAGCCTACACACGTAGTAGAGGCTAACGCAAACACAATAGTCACGTGGGAACATGCGTTACTTCCAGGATATTATTCGTCCCAGTCTCCTTTTCCGTTCTACCTTCGCAAGTAATCCCGTCCATGTCACTGAGCTGGTAACCGCGGCGACAGTAACACTGGTAGGAGCCATACACGTTGGCGCACTCTTGACTGCATGGGTTGCTCTCGCACTCATTCAGGTCTACAGAGAAAAAAAGATGGTCACAGAAGACGAACAACTGACGCCTCGAAATGAACTGTCCGTCTACAGTCGGACAGGGAATGTCCGTCTCCGTCTTGATAAAGGACATTTGGACTGTGAACACCATGTTAAATGACGCCTTGGCCTTAATCGTCTGACTTACCGTCACAGTTCCTGCCATCGGCAGCGAGCTTGAACCCCGTCGTGCAGCTACACTGGTAGGATCCCAGAGTGTTCTCACACTTGTGGCCGCACAAGCGGCCGGGGTAGTGCCTGCATTCATTGATATCTGAAACACGATGGGGAAGGCGTATCAGCAATGAGCAATTCACGGGTGACATTTTGGACTTCAGGGGAAAGGGTGGGGTGCATTCCAATTCGGGATGAGCCTGGGGATGTCTTACCCTCACAAACCCGAGTGATGCTGTTGAAGATGTAGCCAGCCTCGCACTCGCAGCGGTAGGAGCCCACCAGGTTGACACAACCGTGACCGGGACAGACCTTCTCAGTCGCCTTGCACTCATCGATGTCTGTGGACAGGAATGTACAGTGAGCGACACCGGGCGCACACATCGGCACCTCGGGTAGGGTACTCTGATGCTCTGAGCCCGGGAAGAGCGATTTGTGCAGCCGTACCAACGCAGCGGTTGCCCTCTTCGTTCAGGTGATATCCTCGACCACAGTTCACCGAGTTCCTCTGGCAGACGAAGGAGCCAACAGTGTTGGTACAGACCTGCCCTCTGTTGCATGGACCTGTCTGGCTCAGGCATTCGTTGATATCTGAAAGCGCACTTATCGGATGAGCTCTACTCCACAAAGAAGTGTCATGATAGAATTCAAGTCAATTGTCAATTGGCCAAAAGTATGGAATGGCGTTTTACCGATGCAGTTTCCCAGGGCATCCTGGATAAAGCCAGAGCCACACTTGACCTTGGGAACACAACGGAACGACCCCTGGGTGTTTGCGCACTCAAACTCTTTGCCACAGTTATGGATCCCAGTCTCGCACTCGTCAATATCTGGATGGAACATATCACAGCAGAATTGTCATTGAGCAAACCCTAAAAACCTGATTAAAAAAAAACATGAGTCCCATTCATTATCCATGTTTGCATAGTGTCCCTCCAAAGTTTCCATAAAGGGCAAATTCCCTTCACATGTGTTTTGGCTCTGTGTGTTTTTGCCTCGGCCCGGTTCCTCCCCCCTGTCTGTCTTGTGGCTCCACCCACTGATGCGCAGGCGATCAACGACGAGCACCTGGGGAAAGAGCTTAAAAACGCTTGTGCCACCACATGAAGCCATTGGGTGGGGACTGCTGTAGTTTATGTTGCCGCTCAGTTTGTTTTGTTTAGCATTGTCCTTTTTTTGTCTGTACATCTATGTTACTTCAAGGCCTTAGTAGAGCTGCTTTCTCCTTTTTTTGTGCCAAGATTTTGTGTCACTGAAGAGAGGGAAATGCTTTTCTGCTCTTCTTATGGGTTATCCCTTATTGGTTTTGAACATGCTCCGCGGGCTGTAATTGTTCCGTGTCCGGTTTGATACGCTTCACGTCTATATTTGTGTCGCCTTGACATGGTTCGCTGCCTTGGCCAGGTCCCACTGAAAAGATTGTAGGCTCAAAAGACCTTCTGGTCAAATGAAAAGAGTGAAAAAAAATTGGAAGCTGACCTTTGCAGTTGTTGTCGTCAGTGAGTTCATAGCCAGTGCCGCAGCTGACTTCTCTCTGGCAGCGAAACGAGCCCTCTGTGTTGATGCAACGCTCTCCTCCCCGACAGTTGCTGGCGCCCAGCAGACACTCGTTGATATCTAGGAGAGAGAGGCCCCTGGTATCAAATGTAGTCCCGAATACGCTCCATAAAAGTTGTACGCACAAATGTGTCCTGGGCTCTAGTATTAACCCGTTAACCCCCGAAACTGAAAGACGCGGAGGACTTACCGTCACAGGTCTTTCCATCGGGTTTGAGTTTGTAGCCTTTGAAACAGGCACAAGTGCCGTTGCCGTCGCACTGATGAGCACACTTGCCTGGAGGGGTCACATAAACATGTGTAAAAACCGAGGCGTTTACCAGGTTAAATCGGTTCCAGGGATAGTTCAAGGTTTTATTGGCTTTTTATACTCTACCTTGGCACTGGTCACCCAATAGAGAATTTTCTTTCAACGCTTCCAAGTGTGGAACTGTGTGAGGAAGAATAAAGCGCTTTTATTCACATGCACGCTTAGGAATTAAGCCTCAAAGATCGACCATTAACATTTTGGAATAGTTAAGAACTGCTTTCCACTGTAATGTCCATTTTCTCACTTAAACATTATTGTTCTCTTAATGAACCTGGGATGTTTGTACTATAGGTGTGAGGAAACAGATTTACATTTCCAGGAGAAGCTAAAGACAATGACCATATAAATCCACTAGGGGGCAGTGTAGACTTCTCTTTGTCATCATTGATTTTTTATTTTTTTTCTGCTTTCTCCAACTGCTTTTTCCCTATTCTTTTATATTCATTCATTGTCCAATATTTTGAGAAATAGAAGTGGTATATTGCTTTTCTTCCGAAGGCCATAAACAAATGTAAAAATAAAATCTACCGCCTGACTGGTAATCATTCCCTCCCTCTGCCGAGGTGAGTGGCAGTTTATCGCGGAAGCCATCCACACAGCAGGCCCGGGAGACTAGTCCACACTGGTAGCCCACAGACAGGTTGTGATCACAAGGCAGGCCCTGCTCCTGGGTCACCTTCCCCAGAAGACAACAGTCGCAACACATCTACAGGGAACAGGACACAAGGCCACACAATGCATTCAACAGCATGGGGGATTTGGGGAACACATGCATTTCTCAAAATGTACAATTTACAGAGAGGAGGAAACGCCAGACAAAAAAGCCAGGAAAAGAGTATCATAGCTAGAACACGTACGCATAGAGTTGTAAAACGCTACTCTGTCTGTATGTGTAGGTTTTCAAACTTCATTTTTTGGTTCACAAACTTGTTTTTTTTTGTCCGTCAAAATCAATGAAATCTTTTGGTGAAATTCCCCTCGCCCGGTTTGAGGGTTCTATCAGGAAATGACTAAGCTTCCTGACCTTGTTGTAGTGTTTCAATGGAAAAATAAACCTAACGTTGGCCACTTAAAGTGAGTTAAACGGTACTCGACTGTATTAAAGGCTTTTCTTTTATTCACCCTGCCTGGGCACATTTATCAGCCCCTACCTGCACTTTAGAGATCAAGTAAAGACAAGCAGCCCCGCTGACAATTATCTCATCCTGTCGAGGAACCGCACCAACTGGCAACCCCCCCCCCCCCATTTGCACGTTTTTGTCAGGCAGTTATCTTTGAGATGTGTCGATGCGCTGTGTGCTGCGAAAATAAAGGGGCGCACCGAGGGTTTGGCTGAGAAGGTATAAAAGCATGGAAAGGATAAAAAAAAAAAAAAAAAAAAAAGTTTGACGTGACGCTGAGGAAGATTCGAGAGTCAGAATTTATAATCTGACAGACGCGAGCTCCATTCCTCCGTGGAGTGGCATGCCTCATCCTGCTCTCTCTTTTTCACACACGCACGCGCACACACACGTGCACATAAAAGCATGCACGTGATGACTCCTCAATCATCATCCTCTGCAATCGAGCCGTCCGGCAGATTGCTGTATATCGAGGAGAGGGCGATTATCATTTGGGGCGCGCAGCGTCTTTTTGTCTTGTCGAGTTGCAATATTTTCAGTCGGTAAAGCACATGCAAACACTCACACACATACAGGAATACACGCACGCGCATGTGCACACCATGCACCAACAGACCTTTGTAGTCTTGGTCTCGCAGGTGCTGGTGAACAAAGAATCACAGGCTCCCTGGACTTTGGCCAAGTTGATACCAGTGGTGCACATGTTATCCTCGAGCACTGTTACACAGCACTGCTCCTGCACTACCCTGCCAGCAGGAAAAACACAACACTCAGTTGGCGCCGTCAATGACAGTAAATACAAAAATGCATGTAAATTGCCCAGTAGTGAACATTGATTGAAATAAATAAGGGAATGATACATCTTTTGACACACACAGACCACGTGTGTGTGTGTTTTGCAGCAAGCTGCTTTTGTGACTTTTGCCCGAAATGTCGAAAAAAAAAAAAAAAATCTCACTCCCACTGACTCACGTATGGATGTTTTGACCAGCGGGCGGTGTGACCCGTTTCAACGAAAATGGATTGGAATTCATCAAATCAGTTCTCGTCGTCAAATATGGGCCAAAATGTTTTTTTCCATTTTACACATGATATCGCGGTAACACTCTGCCTTCAAGCGTAGCCCATTAAAATCGGCCCGAGGCCAGCCTGATGGCGATCTCAAAGTTGTCGCGCTGAAAGCGCCTGCGTGGGTGAGTGGTATGAGAGCGCCCCGCGTGGCTTCAACAGAGGTTTATTTTGTTTTGCAACGCTGACGTCACTGCATGCAAACGAGGTTGTGCAACGCTCCCCGAGGCCTTTGGTGCCGTGGCCCCGGTCCTGAGTTAAATCAACATTTTCACTCCCAAAATGAACATCTGTCCACCTCCGTTTCCGTGGCCGCAGGGGGATTGTGACTTTGTGATTTTGAGGGGCATGGCTTTGGTTGCGATTTCCCTTTCCAAATCCACTCTCCGAAAACAAACCCCTCAGTCCTGTCAGATTGGACAGTTTCACCAATCGCCAAAAAGCAAAGATAACGTGTTGCAGATGGGATTTAAAACGCCTCTCATAGCGTAAAAAGGCAGTCGAGAAAGTAATGGAACCAACCTCCATGTCTCATCGCTCGCTGCAGAGGGGAGAGAGCTCCCAAAGTGTATCTCTATATAGGGATTCATCCAATACGGCATATTTCGATGTCATGTGACATCTATAACTATAATCTGCAAGAGGTACGGCCCTCTACATGAAAGCAGTGTTATCAAAATATCCGTTGATATTTCACTCGTTTGCTCTCCCTCTCCCCAATCAGTTAAGAGTGGCAGACTGTTTCTGTCTGGCTCGGATTGCTGTCTCACTGCGATTTTACAAGACAGTGAGCATAAAGCAACCCCCCCCAACCCCCACACACACAGAGAAACACACACAGAGAAACACACACAGAGAAACACACACACACACACACACTTTCTCTTTCATTTCCAACAATCCTTTCTCGACTTTTACCAGAAACCCTCGTCCCACACAAACCGCTGTGGATCGGCAACCTGCGTACAAAGCGCACACCTCCTCTGCAGGACCTTTTAAGGGCACAGTCCCACTCCTGTTATTCTTTTCTCCTTTCTCGCACGTTTCTGCCTCTCCTGCCTTTGGGGTCTGAAGCAGCCGTTCGGCTTTCCTGTTATTGCGTTTCTCCATCCTCCCCTCTCGCGTCGCGTCTCACCTCTGAGGTATTTCCTGGGCTTTTGAAACAAGCCCTCTTCTGACCCCCTCGACCCTTTTCCCCACCCTCCCAATAGACCCCGCTCCCCCCGCAGACCTCTGCCCTCTTCCTCTGTTTCCCCCCTCGCACTATAATTTAGACAAATTTGGGATCACCAAGGGGGGGGGGGGGGGGCCCCC